>JBBJLR010000007.1:9833315-9859261 GCA_037577145.1 Brachypetersius gabonensis
TTGCTCATTTTAAGAGGCCTTTCATGTTGCATAATCCACTATTGATATAGTTGTTTAAAAACACAAAAGTATGATTTTATCCGATTACTTGATTGATCGATGAAAAAATCGACAGAATACTCGATTCAAAAAATTTTCGATAGTTGCAGCCCTAATGAACAAAATCAAGACAGTGATCCAGTGCTTTAATCCACATGATTCACCTGAACACACACACAGTTTAAGGGCACAGACCCAAAGAAGTCTCATGGTGCTGAAACCACGCTGTGCCAAAATAACAATACTGATTAAATAAGGAAAAGCCGCTTTGAGACTGAGGATGCGTTTAAGCTTAATTAGCAGAGGGACCTGTATAATTAAGTCATTTTTAATTAGGACTAACCTATTAGGGTCTGAAAAGAAAAAAAGAATGCAATAAAGGGGTGCAATTTGCTTTGAATCTGTTTGACAGATAGGCCCTAATGTAGGTGACTCATTACATACAACTCTGTATGATCCATTTTTATGTGGTTACTGACTGCATAATTATTATATAAGGGTAATTATAAAGCGAACTGGTCTGTGAAAGCTAATGTAATCCATTCCTGTCCTGGAAGTGAGAGGTGGTACGCCCGCAAGAAAGAGAGAGAGAGAGAGAGAGAGTCTTCCTTTGCAATTTCAGTAATAGATTGCTGTATTACTCTGTTTCTTGCTTATAGTTAAGTCTGTATAAGTCAGTATTGTTAAAACTGAGTTCTCTCTACTACTTGTATTTGTTTTTCCTCCTACAGCCTTTCCTCCTTCTCTTGTTGGAGTCTTTCTTTTAGATCCAGCTGAGCTAATAATGAAAGCACTGCGGGTGTACAGTTGGGTGAAAGGTGCTGGGGCTGATTAAATTACACTGACGACACAGAGTCATTGCATTCTGCATGTTGACCGTACCAGTATAGTAAAAACATGCCTTCTCCCCAGCAAACTGAAATAACTCATTGTGTGTTGTCAGTATATTTAAGCTGTGGATCATGAGAGGGGGTTCATTATTACAAACGACATCACGGCTGTTTTGTTCGAAGCACTAGCTGACTGGTGGCTCAACCTGAACGCATCTTGGTTTTAAGCCGCAGATCAATAAAAAATAAGACAATGTAAAGCAGGGTTGTCAAACTCCAGTTCTGGAGGGCCGTGGTCCATTACGTGTTGGTGATTTCCCTGTTCAGAAACACCTGGTTCACCTCATCAGTTCATTGTCAGGTTTAGTGAATGTGTTTGAGGAAGAGAACCATCAAACTGTGCTGGACACCGGTCCTCCAGGACCGGAGTATGACACCCCTGATGTAAAGTAAATGTGCTTTAACCCTTTTCTGCTGGCCCATTCAAATTATATCTCAGCTGTAATATCATTGATTTTAAATCTGAAAACTGCTACCTGGAACTGACAACATAAATAAAGCTATAGTTTGATAGGGTTGGTTAAAAAGGTTTGTGGGAAATCATTAAAAACTTTAATGCAAATGTATATATCCAGAATGAAACACATTTCATACAAAATTTGTGGCCTCTACTGTATTTTGTGTATTTCTTAATTTATTTTTATTTTTAAATTATCACTCCCTTTCTTGTTCTGTTGCTTACTTGACAATTTGCTTCCATATCTGATGTTAGTCTTTAATAATCAGACATTTCAGTTTTTAGGCATTTTGTCTTCTTACCTCATACCCACCCCCAGTCGTTTTCCATCTGTGAGCCTATCATTATGTCGGCCCCCCATGAAGATTCTTACCCTGATTTCTCTCTTTTTTCCCTCTTTTTTCCTTCTCCCTCCAGCGGCAGATGGGGTTCCAGTACAGAAGGATGGGGAACAGGTAAGCCTGACACAAATAACACAGTTTCCTCTAAACCAGCCAAATCTCTCAACAGCCACAGAACTAAACCCTGCTCAGTGCAGCAGCCTGGTCCAAGTTAGAGGCCAATAGGTTTCCTTTTACAGGAAGAGACTTCTTCTCTTAAGGAAATACGCCATTTGTCATCTGTGGCTGTTTCGAAAAAAGATAATATTAAATGCCTCTCTTAGCATGTTAGTATATTACGCTTCATAAAGTCGCAGTGCTGCTCCGGTTAGAGCTGGCTGGCAATGTGGCTGCTAAGGTAGTTCCTGTAGGTTTATTTCTGCTATTTCTGAATGCTAATGCTTCATGCCTTTGTGTGCCCTGATCTTAGATGTTCCAGAACTAGTGTTAACCACACCATTAATAACTAAGTGATTTAATTAGAGCGAGATTAAAACCTGCTCCTGAGTCTGTTGTAAAGATCAGACTGTGATTTCAAATGGTAGTGGATTCTCATTGTGGCATAAGCATCATCATTGCTACATCACATCACAGTCATTCCTCTCTATTTCTTTCTTCTTCTCCATTGCTCGAGAGCTGCACTTTCAAATATTGCAAATACTATGAAGAGATGCATGCACATGCACCAGGAACACATACACACACACACACACACACACACACACACACACACGCACACATGCACACATACACACCAGCATTTGTAGGTAAGTACTGTTTCATAGAGTATCTCTTCTATGAAATGCGAAGAGTTGACTGAAGCACACCTAATGGCATTCTTTTCTAGATAAGGACGTACCGGAGAAATGACTCCGGGCCTGTCTCACTCACACCCTCCTCTAAATTCCGCAAAAAACATCCTGAAACAAAACACTTACCCTTAGGCTAATGGTTGTTCACAGTGTATTCGCGAGGGAATCAACAGATGCGAGATTATATCTTTAACAACTAACTGGCACAGACAAATGTGCGTTTAAAGATAATGACTTCTTTCTGCAATTCATATAATCATAAAAAAGGACTTTGTAAAAGTGCATGAACCCCCCCACTGTTTAGACAATGATGTGTAGATGAAGTATACGCTCCTACAAACACAGAAGGCAATTCTTCAGCTGTATTTTCAGTCACATACCAAGACATATACTAGTGTATTGATATATGTAGTTCAATGTGAGTGTTCACAAGTTTGGAATCAATGTTTTCAGTCATATAAAAGCATTGCAGTGACAGATAAATGGACATAATACTAATAATACTAACTGTTTAACTTATAATAGCAAATATAGGTAACTTACATAACAAATAATAGGTAGAAATAAGACCTTTCAGATGTGTGTAGGAATGATGAATGATGAATGATTTTGCAGGTAACTGTTTAGACATTCAATAAGAAAATGAAAGTCCATATATTTCAAAAGTGAACATCATTTCTCTAGATAGATATAAAAATCCTTAGATATATTGACAATTACAGTATATTATTCATCTGTACATTTTCTTGTTGTGAAAGTATTTTAATCTGCGTTGTTTTAGATAATAATACAAACAACAGTGCAAGTGACTTTGGCATATGCACACACTCATACATAATGTTCCTGTTCGCAATCAGTGTTTTGTTCATATGCATAAAGGCGTTTCCAGCAATATCTGCTTGAATAGCAAACTTAATTGAAATGTATGGGTGAAAAGTATGAGCCTGCATGGGTGTCTGCACTTTAGTCATAATTACATAACTAATAATTATTCTTCTTAGTAGTAGCGATTTAATAATTGAATAACAACATCATACATAATTGAATAATAACAACAGATTAATAAGGGTAGCGGTCCTGGGGTTAATGTCTCATTTCTAAAACAACAAAAGCCCTAAAGTTTTTTCCCCCTGCATGACAAACAACACCAGCCTTGTCTTGGAAGGCATGCAACATTATACAAGAGTGTGAATATTTAATGTCACACTGACACAGTTCTCACAAAATCAAAAATCTGTATTACTCAAGTGCCAAAATGACAATTGCAGGCACACTTTAACAGAGAGGGAGCAAACAACAGGAGACAGCATTCCCCTTTATTCAGATACACAAAGGCTGTGGACCACGCCTGGCCAACCTTCAGAACTGGCTCAGGCAGCCCAGCCCTCTGTGAGCAGTCTGAGGGAGGTAAACAGTGAACACTCTGATTAGGGCTTTGCCTGCTGAACAACCTGAGAGATGGAACCTGAGAGCAGGCTGCACAAAACAGACCAAAAACCCACAGCTTGAAATATGCTTTCAACATTCAAGATTCATTATTTGTCACATACATAGTTATACAAGTACAAGATGTAGTAAAATGTGCCTCTTGGTCTCCAATAAATGTAACAAATTAGCTTCATGAATGGATTATGTGTCCACACCTGATTCTGGTGTTTGGGTCTCTATGTGGGTCTCTCTCATCGCCCGTCAGGGCCGACCAGCAGCTGTGACTGAGCAGCATGAGCTGCATGGTTGCGTTGACAGCGATGACTGCTCATTGCCTCAGGCAGCCATAACTCGTCTGCGGTCCTGCAGATGTGTTTCAGTATCCAGCAGAGCAGTGGCTCTGTGGAGCAGAAAAAACATGCATAGATCTGCAGAGCACAATACATCAGACGGCTCTGTAGAACGCAGTAAAAATACTAGTTTAGCACTGCTGTCGCAGATCTCTGAACCACTCCATTTAAAAAAAACAATTAAAATCCACCTCTTAGTGAGCCAGTAGTAATATAATGAGAATTTTCTTAATAATGTGCTTTTAAATTACATTTTCCTAATATATAAAGACTTTCAGTTTTCTTTTTCAGTAAAATATGCTGGACCGTTTGAAAAGATATGGTTTCGTATTTTTCAATTAAATATATTATTATTGTTATTGCTTTTTTTAAGATGACTTGATTTCACATCAAAATGACTAGTCGATCACATGGTTGCTACAAAGTGACAGTAACAGGCATATTCTGTATCTTTACACTAGGTATGAACCAGAATTGGGCCACTAATGATATCCAGCATTTTTCTCGCACATATTTGCGTGTCAATACAAAAATGTGTATGAAATGTTGAAGTTGGATTAACTTGGATTACCATTATGGAAAAATGAAGCATTTATTTCTGTAGAGTCAAAAATGCGGTAAAATAAAAAAATGCAAAGCAACCTGTTTGTGCAATGCTGATTTTTTTTAGAATGTAAAACCAACACAGACTGGATGTCTTGTCTGTTAGCTTTGTTGTTGTGAGCCCTGAGTGTGTGTGCAGTGGAGACTGGCTTACTCACAGCACAGCTTCATTTGTTGGTCTGTCTGGCCTGTGTGTGTCTGTCTGTCTGCCTGGGCAATGGGCTTAAAGGCACATGCAAGCTAATTAACAGCTTTTTCTCCTTTTGTTTAAGCAAAAAAACCCCTGCAAATAAATTAGCTAGGCCAACTGAGGCAGTCATTTACCGTAAATCATCTGAGTATAATGTGGTTCCGCTCTGTACTTTTTCATAATATACGTCCATTTCCTCCAGGAACAGCTTTAATTGCTGCCTGTATGTTTGTCTGTCTGGGCCGAAACCTTTTGCATTTTGCCTATAAACCTCACTTGGACTTATTTGTGATACACAGCACACAGACAAATGTAAGAAAGGCACTGCATAAAAAGTAAGACTCATTAGAGTGCAGCATATTTCCAACATTATAAAAATTGATTCCCAATTTAATTACTTCCTCTCCTCTGCTGGGCTGGCCTGTGTTACTCCTCTTCATTTTCTCTCTTGAACAAAAATTCCCTCTCTTCTCCTTTCTTCTATTTCTCCTTCTACTTTGCATGTTTTTAAACCTGCCTTCTTCTGTCACAATCCCTCTCCCTCCTGTCTCCTTCTCCTTTCTACTGCTGCCATTCTTGCTGTTTTCTACTTTTCTCCTCTTTCTCAATTCCTCTCTCTCCCCATTACACTTTCTCTCTCTCTCTTTCTGTCTTTCTCTCTCCATCTCTCTCGCTTTCTCTCTCTCTCTCTTTCTCTCTGTCTCTATTTCCATCTCTCTCTCTCTCTCTCTCTCTCTCTGTTTTTCTCTCTCTCTTTCTTTCTCTGTCTCTCTCTCTCTCTTTCTTTCTCTCTCTCTCTCTCTCTCTCTCTCTCTCTCAGCATGGGCGAACAGACTTTTCATGGGATGGAATCAATGTAAGTGTTGTGATTATCATTCCCTCAAGTCCCCCCTCCCCCAACTTCTTGTCAAATTCACCTTAAGATAGCTTTATATTTTCCCTTCACTCCCCGTTTCCTTGCCCTGTTGCCTCGCAGTGAGTTGTTGGCGTGCTGCAGTAGCTAGATCTGCTCACCAAAAGAAAAAACTACACTTCCCAAAACGCAAGAGGACAGACACTGGACAACAGGCTGTTGGGAAATTAAAGTGTGAAACTAAAGTGCTAACTCTGTATCTTCCCCCACTTCTCCCATCACTTCTGTCCTCTCCATCCCTCCAAATAACCATAAAATTTCAACACACTATTTCCCTGTCCTCTGCACTGCCGTTGCACTACCTGCTGCCTCACTGTTCCTCTTCTGCACCCCTGTTCCTTTTTTGCTGCCCACCCATCACCTCTTTTCTTCCTCTCTTGGCTCTCTTTCTTCCCCTCCAGCTCTCCATGGAGGACACAACCTCCATCTTGCCTCGGCTAAAGAAGCGGAATTCCAACGCCTACAGCATTGGCGCTCTGGCTAAGTCCTCTCTGTCAGGTGTGTCAGGTGTGTGTCTGTCCTGTAAACTGGTAATTGACCCCATGTTAGCTCCAGTCTGAGTGGGTGGAGATGGAGCCAGCATGGTCCCTTGTGGGTCCCCTTTTCACTCCCTTATTTTCATTCACAGTGCTCACCAATGACTTCTCAAGTCATTGGCGCAACATCAAATATCAGAAATCTGTTCTGAGAGAAATACACTCACCCGCAACACATTTCATACAGTTTGTCATTCTGGGAGTGGCAGTGGATGGGAAGTGCAGTTTTGTTTGTATGTGAAGTACTTAGTGGAGTGTAGCGTGAAGATCAGTCAGTGTTTTGTGCTGTATTAGTGTCTTTATCACATCTGTAAAAGCAGTGAAGTGCAGTGCAGTGTTAAACTCTTCCTGAAATTTCTTTACAAAGCCACTTCTTGATATTTAATCCATTATCATCATTTCATTCAACATCACCGAAGGTGAGGTCACAACTCCACAAAAGAATTCATTAGACCATTAGACTCCTCTTAATGCTATGTAAATTGTTACATATAGGTTGCTCTTTAGGAAGCCAGCAGTCAGTTAGAGCCTGGGCCCAGCCTATTATAAGACCAGTGGTAAGTGTGTTAAATAAGGCTAAGTGAGTAAAAGACAGGAGGAGAGCCCCTAATGCTGTGTAGAGAAAGAGTAATCATTTCAACAAGCCAGAGTGTCATTCCTCAGACTGCATCCTTATCTTCCTCCAATTAACCTCCAACCTTCACCTCTATCTACCTCTGTCGCAGACATAACCACTTCCTCCCCTAGTTAATTTGTGCACATTCTCATAACAGCTCTACATTCACCTAATTAATTTAAGGCCTCCATTCACTCCAACTCATTTGTATGTGTCACATGCATGCAGCTCCTGGGCATGTGTTATTTGCAACTGATCTTCCGCTAAATCCTACCAATATCCTTTCTTCTTCCTTCATTCTCCTTTCTATTCTTTTCTTCTCATCTCTCATCCCCCTCCCTTTCTATTCCTTCTGCTCATTCCGTCCTTCCATCCCAGGAGTGACCAGGTCCATGAAGGATAAGGTGACGAAGCCAACTGCCATGGCACAGGGTCGAGTGGCCCACATGATCGAGTGGCAGAACTGGGGCATGCAGACGGTGGGAGCAGGGGGCTCCAGCGGTGGCCGAATCTCCACCCTCCACCTCCAGCAAGAACGCAAGCTGGAGAATGATGCCTACTGCGACCTCAGTGACGGAGAGAAAGAGGCACGCTTCACTGCAGGTAAAGAAAGAGATGGAGCGATAGACAGAGAGAGGGAAAGAGACAGAGAGAAGTGTGAGACTGAAATTTGGTGTATGAGAGTAGTCCTGAATTATACATGGAGGACCTGTCAAGACAGCTACTTTCTGGGGTGATGTTTTGTTTTCACTGTTTCACATTTTTAAATAAAAATGGAGATGTCAAAAGCATTAAATGACACATATGAAAGAATGCAGCAACCAAAAAAGAGATTTTTCACAGAAGCTTCAACTTTCCTTTTATGCAGCACTCATTCTTGGCATTCTTCCAAACAGCTTCAGGGGAGATTTTCAAACAGTGTTGAAGAAGTCAGGCAAAAAGAGAACTAAAAATACTTTACAATTCAAAAAATAAAATAAGGAAAAAACAATGTGTGCATAGGCATAAACTTCTACACAGTGAAACAAACATCTTTAAATTAAAATGTTTACATTCGTTAACAGTTTGATAATAGTTTTATCACACAGATATATGTAAATCATTCAGTAAAATCAAGCTTCTCCATCTTATAAGCCATGTATTACTATACAACATGAGGATGCCACACTCCATGTTCTGTTTCTGACCAGGACGAAAGGATTTTCCATTCGTGAACAAAAATGGTTATCTAATCTAATCACATGAGCTCTTGCAGTTTCAAATTAGCAATCAACTGTTATCTCACACTGCATCAGGTGTTACTACCACCACATTCTTAACACCCTTATTCTGGATGTGCTGCTTACACGAATGGTGTAAATCAGGCTGAATGGATGATAAAATGCTATTTGTGGTGATGGTGGGAATATGGCAGCGCTGTGCAGAGCTATCTTTTTTTCATGAGGTTGTGTCTCAGCTGATGTTGGCTTGTCCTTATTATTTAAGCTTGAGGCAATGGGATCCTGCCACAGACACCATGTTGATACTGCAGGGTGGAAAGGAGTTATATGGTGTGCTGGGGAAATTACCCGTAGGTATATTATTATAAAATGGGAAAATATAAAACACGCCTGCACCGGTGTGCATCATTGACGTTGATCCTACTATCACATTGTTCCGTGACCAGTAAAAACGAGATGAAGACACTCGATCTACACACAAAGGACAAGTAGCCCAATAAAGCAACAACGTGCATGATGAGGATAATGTGGTATTGCGATTGTTCTGAATAGCTGAAGAAACAGAGCACATTTTAGTCAATTATAAAATAAACATGCAAATTTATGCCAAAATATTCTACAGCATCTGGTAGGGAAATTAGAGCCTTTGAGTGCTTTCACTCTTTTTGATTTTGTTCACCTCTGTCTCTTTGCTCTACAAGGGGTTCTGCAGCAGTTTGCAATTTCCGAGGCCACTCTTCTAGCCTGGAACTCCATAGATGGGGAGAGCATGAGTGCGGGCTCCAACCAAGGCAGTGTCGCCCACCTGAGCGAAACCAATCAGGAGAGCATCACCAGCCGAGGTACATGACTTAAACTCCCAGAATGCACTGAATTTCTGCATGTAATTAAATAATTACTAATGTCTTTCTCAACCTAATATAGTGCCAGAACTAAAGCACAGTCGATTAGAGAGGTATAGCAATTATCAAAATGTCTTATTCAATTCAATACATGACTGTGACATGTCTGTTCAATACACCTTTTTTGCTACAGCAAAACAGGAGTGGCTGAAAGTGTGCCTCACATGAATCTGTTAATGTTTAATCTACAGTTTATTAAGGCATTTTAAAAGAATATGTTTAAAACAAAAGATGTTATATAGTTTCCGTATCTAACACTCTAACCATATGATAAAAGTATAATCACAAGCTTACACACTAGCTGCAAGCTAATATGTGAGTCACAATACAGTGGTAAGATACCATGAAGACCAAATGATGCACTGTAATGCTGTATGTGAGCAAATAAAGATAAAGGGGAAATCAGTTAATGCCTGATAAAGTCATCATTTGAAATCAACTAAAACCGTAATGCATATTTATTTGACAAATTCAGAGAGAACTGTTTCTGTACTGGGATCGCTTTCACTTGTTCATGTTTACCTTACTCAGGCGAAGAGATTTCTTTGAGAGCAAGATCATTTTAAAAGAACACATTGGTATCATTTTGGAGGGTGTCAAAGGATGACCATCCTCCACTTCATCTGAAATTCAGCATGCACTGGTGCTTGAATAAATAAGTAACAAAAGGTCAGGGATCTGTGACTCTCTAAAGGATTGAGTACAACTGAAAACAACCCTGAGCATTTCACAGAATACCCTCTAGAACACAGGGCTCTATGACAAGTGTTATATGTTAAAATCTTACTTATGTTGTTACCTTCATAATGTGTAATGCACAAATAAATGAGTAACAAGTAAACTTGCTCTAGTCATACTGGTGGCTTTGGAAATTTCCTGCAGGATAAAATTAGGAGACAAAATACTTACCGGTCTAAAATATAAGTTGTGAGCCATGTTTGCCAAAGCAATTTTACTTCTATTTTATTTTTAAGAATAAACACCTTCGCACCAAAACCACATAGAGAGAGAGAGAGAGAGAGACAGGACACAGAAGACTGAAAAAGCACTGCTCATCTGGCAGTGTGTGTTTGAGCAGGCGTTATGCTGCATTACAAGAGCCATTTTCCTCAGCGAATAAAGAATCTCATTTTTGGCCTGCCTGGGGGGTGAGCGAGTTGACCGCTCATTGTACATTCAGAACGATGACTGTAGGAGATTGGAGGAGGAATCGGAGATTTGAACTACAGAAATAGTATGCTCCAGTATCACTATTCAGTGTTATTGTTATTCAACAATTGGCTCATATTGATCTTGTTTTCATAGCAGGGTGGAAGCATGAGCAGTTGGGAGGTTTGACTGGCATTATGCTTAAATGTGGAGTGACTGAGGCACTTGCAGTGTTTAGTCTCAGAAGACTTTGCTGTTTGTTGATATTCATATTTGTGTTTTCCTTTTTTTTTTATCTCATGAGTGTCTTTGAAAGTTTTTAAATTTTAAGCCCAATGAGCATCTCTAGAAGAATAAGCTGAAAGCTGTGTGTTGTTAGTGAAACTAAGCCTTCAGTAACATGATGAAATGCCTATGAAACATTTCCACAGCAACAGTGGCCCCCTCAAACATTATATCAGAATGATATATGGTCAAACATAGCTCTGTGGTGGACTCACTGACAGAACCAATAATTGGCAAATGCACTAAGAAACAAAGGTCTATTTTAACAATGTGATTATAGTTGATTGCACTGCCTGTCACTAATATCACTTCTCTGCTGTTGTGTAAGCTAAAATATGGAGCTGTTATGAAAAAAGGCTGTCTTTCTCTCTTAGATCAGATATTGCACCACTCTTCTGCAGAGGTATGGCCTCACACATACGTCTCCCAAGGCCTCTACTGCCTCTCTTCTTCAGATGCCTGGGAGCCAATCAGCAATGAGCAGTCGGGTGTGGCCTCCCCTGCCGCCGGCTCCTACGTCTTAGCAGGGGGGACTTCATGTGAGAGTGGCTTCGATGGAAATGCTGCGGCGCACTACCTGTCCCAGCAGCAACAGCAACAGTTCAGCCTCCAGCAGAACCAGTTACAACAGATACAGCAACTGCAGCAGATACATCAATACCAACAACAACAGATCCTGCACTATCAGCAACAGCAACAGGTGAGGCATCCTGCCAGCAGTAACTGGAACTGGACATTGATGGCAAGTGAAGAGTCAAAAAAGAGCCAAACTTTCAGCTCACATTCAGACTAATTAAAGAATCAGTAGTTCCATTAAAGGCGCTTTAAAAAGTCTTAATGGTGCTCGAATTGGACACTAGGAAAAAAACATTTAATTAATGCAAATATTATTTTGAGGTTATTTTTGTTCGAAGAGATTTTCTACATCTCACGCACAAGCATCTTTAAGGAACCACCCGTTTCTATAAAGACGTTCTTTTTCTGAGAAAAAAAGGGTTTTTTCTATGGCATCACACCAAAGAATCCGTTTTATTGTCCTTATTTAAGAGTGTAGTTTTTACATTTTGAATTTCTCCTCCTTTGCCAGATTTTGGAACAGAGACTACACAGCGCCACTCAGTCTTTACAAGCCACCCCCAACAGCACCATCCACAGTCTACCTCCTCTCACTCATCCACCACTGGTGGACCTGTGGGGGCCAGGGCATGCAGAGGCCTATCAGGCCGAAGTGGGTGGTTACATAGCTGAGGGAAGTTTAACCGCCCCCATGGAGGACATGGGAACAGAACACTCACCTTTACTAGAGGCTCAGGAGGAGGATCAGGTCAAGGTGAGGTCATAGATGTTTTAATTAGTCACACTGAACCTGAATGTAAGTGCAGCTGACCAGGATTTACTGCTGACAATTTACCAGCCACAGCTGTCAGAACTCATTTCTGAGACAAGGCTGTTAGTCTTTATTGCACTTAGACAACATGGATTTGAAAGCTTTGGGAGAAGCAGAGTGAAAAATGCCCAGTCAGAATCCCAATTAGAAAAAAGCCCAATTAGAAGACTAATTGATTTTTTTTCTCTCTCGCCTCAGGAGGAGGAGGTAACGTTATACATGGAACCAGAACCAGTGACTTTAATTCCTTCTCCAGCTGCACAGAGAGAGGAAGTGACCCCAACAGGAGGAAGTAGCCCAGGACAGGCCCCAGGGGAGCCAATCACAGAGTGGAAACCTTCTGATGTCACGCCGTCTGTTAATGAAATGCTGGAGGAAAAAGAGGAGGAGTCAGAATCCTCATTGGTCGGTGCCATGGCAACCAAATGAGTGTTAGGAGCAAGACAGAGACTAATTTTGATGGACATTTAATGCTACATAATCAACTGTTTGAATTAATATGTCACTCTTCAGGAATCAACACCTTTGTCATGGAACTTATGTGACTTTAAAAACAAAAAGGGAAAACATGGACTGTTTTTTAAGGAAGCCTTATACTTCTGAAGAGGAGAACAAGAGGAATAAGAATGAGAGAGGATAAAGATATCCACAAAAGATTCAGAGAGATGAGTGAAATACAGACAAAAAATGTGGTTAAATACATGCATGCTACTTACATGAATGGTACATATCACTATGAACAGACCATAATCAACCATTATAACAAAACATCAAATCACATTGGGTACATCTAGAACATAAATTATTACATTTTTAATAAACTAAAACATTCAAACCACATATAATATACTTGTAAATTGTAACAACGTGTCTTTGAGATAACACCTTTTTATTTTATCCAACCAGCTGTCATGTTTATGATTCTGTCTCATACCGGAGAAAAACTAAACTAACTAACTAATTCAGCATCGTTTTATGGGACTTGAACAACCATGGAACAAAAAAAATCTTTTTTCCCTCCTAAGTGGCCTGTTTGCCACTTTAAATTCTTATATGCACTTACACACACACATACACACACATACAAGGTCTCTCCTTATTCTAGGTTAGCAGTACTACAATGCTGTATACTTCCAGACTACGTTACACTACCCCTGGTAACGTTTGCACATTGACTCCTTTGATCCAACTGAAAAGCCACAAAATGTCCTAAATGCTTTCCGTTCTAAAACCACGAGTTAAGCATTACCACCATCATTTAGTTGCGTCTCTACCCAGTTGTTTGTTAAAAAGTTAAAAATTTAAAATATTAGCCCATCACTTTGAGTTGGAACTATCAACTTTGATGGGATTCGCCCCTTTCTAGGAGCAGGACCAAATGCCAGCATTGTTGTTTGATCCGGATCAAAAGTTAATTTGAATGTTTATTCCTGACATGCATGTCAAAGGTTAAGTGCTACATCCTAACAGCCTCATAACAAGGTGCAATTACACTTGTTTCACACTCAGCTGTTGTTGATTCTGTACAGGAAATGATCACAGGACCACTCAAAGTGAAGGCCTGGGTCACATGTATTACAATGTTATGAACATTTGAGGGAAGACTGTGAGCTAAAGATTTGATTAATCATCCATCAGTTTAGGAAATATTGGTAAGTGAGCACACACCATAAAATACACATTCATTCAAATGCACACACACACATAAACGCACACCACACACACACACACACACATACACACACACACACACACACACACACACATGCATACAGAGTTCTGTGCTGTAGTGGATTGTATCATAGTGCGCCCTTCTCTGTGTGTCCCCTTTGGCATGCATGCTATTTGTCACTCTACTATGGAGTCCTATACAGCACTGTATAGATAATTGCACTGGACATTAATTAACTGAACTGGGCACTGACATGAACCCTTAGAGTTCTGTTAGGTGTAGGGCTTTGATTGGTTGACAGATTAAGAGTTGCACAGGCTTTGCGTACTCTTTGCACTGGTTGGATATGTAAAAAGATGAGAACAAATGCCTTCTGGACTTTATCATCACCCTGAGAGGGGGAAAGAAACTACATTTGCCAGAATGCACTTTTACAAGAGGACAAAGGCTGATTTTCTTCCCTCTGGAGTTGAAATCTTGTTTGTTTGCACTTTGGTTCTGTCACAAATTTGGTTCATATGACATGTTGAGCAAAATGATCTTTCAGCAGCCTGATATATCTGAATGGATCACAGTATGTCTTGGCAGGCACATGTACGAGTGAGATGGATTTAAAATGCTGCATTACTGGGAAAAAAGAGAATATATTCAGTCACAGGCTTAATCTGGATTACCAAGGCCTTGTCAGATACATACTGTTGAATACTGTTAACACTCTTCAGGATCATAACTCAAGTTGTTGTCCTTATTTTTATACTTTGACGTGTCTTCATTTCTTCTAGAGTACTATTTTAATTCTATTTGCCAGTGGACATTTTAAATCTGCATAAGACAAAACAGTCAGGAGAAGACAGGACAGGGATCGGCATGTGTAACATAATGAACAGGACCATGGAATGTCCAACTGAATAATTAGGCGCCAGAATACATGGGTGGGAAATGTAGGAAGTGACCTCACATAGAACTCAGGCCAATCAGAACTGAACTGGTGTCTTCCTGTGGCCATTGGTTACCATAGCTGCTGTGACTGGACAGACTCTGTGTTGAGTGTGTGATCCTTTCCAGGTGAAAGTGACCTGAGCCGGAACGCGATGTATCCCAAAGCAGAACTGGCCGTCTAATGTAGGGACACAGGGGTTTTCTCCACCACTCATTGTTGTGATGCTGTGCATGATTCACCAAGGAGGAAAACCACCAGGACGGCTGGTAACCCTGGAAGTTAGTTTCTTCGGAGAACACCTCACCTTTTGACGATTGTGTGCAAGCCGACTACAATAAGATCAAAATGAGGTTTCTTGACTTGAATGACTTTATTTATTGATTGATTATTTATGCAATGTTGGGACAATGTTTATTTTTCTACTGAATTGTGAGCACTCTCCCAAGTACAGAATGGGACACATGTCGTTTTGCTGAGCTTCAGCAAAAGGCATCAAGACTGGAAACAGTGTAAGGTTTGAATTTGAATGTGTGCATATGTGTGGGTGCTTGGGCATCATTTCAGCAATTCACTCAAGCTTCTATTCTCAAAGGATTCACTATAGTGTCTTTTAAACATTACTTATAGCCCTTCATAGCTATTTGTCTTACGTTATTACAAGGAGTTTACAATGTGCACATATGAAACCGATCCTTTATGTTTCTTATGAGTGACACAAATGTGACATTCAGCATTTCTTAAGCTCATATTCATAGTTGGTTGTAAAGTTCTGATGAAGAGCTGAGCTGTCACTGCTTGTTGTCCAGTCTTGATGCCAGGCTGAAGGGCACAGTAAAGGGTATGTGCTCATTTATTTATTTAAAAATTATTTGGGGGAGAGCTTTAACTTTGCAGCCTGTATAGTACTTGTCTTTTAGTGATTTAGGGACATTTGCTTGAAATGACATCACTGTATGTGTGTAGTGGCTCTGGTTTATGGCTGGTTTATTAGCTCTAGATTTGCTGATTTCTAGATTTCTTTGTATTACTGAGAAACAAAGTGTTTCAATCCCATAGACTGATGCAACATTATGTGGCCCACACTAGTCTGACGAAACTTGGTAGAAATGGTAGACACTAATTTTATGCTTTTTTTTTCCAGATATGCACCTCATTGTCAATATCTGGGCATTTAAAGCCTACATGTATAACAATGATCCTATCAGTCACCAGTTTTTCACAAATTATAGTCCATCATCTAAAGATGACAGTGTTAGTCAAATGTTTCAGACATGCATCTGAGAGGTATTTAAACCAGCCCATCAAACACAACAGGCCTTATAAGTAGAAGGGTAGTGTCATTTCTGATTAAGCATTTCATTGCTTCATATGTAAGATAAGAAACATGAATGAATAAATGAATAATAAGAAGCCAAATGTATTTCCTTGGATATTCATTTCATTTGAAATGATTTTGAAACCATTTTTGTATGATTTAGCTGCCATCTTTCGCATTTGGCATGACTCTGTAAACTCTTTTTTTTGCCTTTTTTCTCTCTCTCCCTCTGTCTCTCTTACCCTGTGTTGTCTCCTTTTGCTGGAAGAATCAAAACAAAAAGTCATTATCCATGAATTCGTTTCAAAAACTCTGTAAAGGTTCAGACATTTGTAATAGGTGTGATCCAAATATGTTCTATATAGACAGAAGTGAGTGCATTTGGCAATGGACTGATTACAATAACTGTGAGTGGGAATTTGATCTGTGATGCCTATATCTATGCATGCTTGTCTGAAGGGTCTAATGACATGGTTCTTCCAATGTGCTTTCACCTCCCTCTCCCTACCTCTTTCTCTCTCGCGCTCTCTTCCTTTTCCTGCACGAGAAAAAACTCCCAAACAGACAAATACTGTCCCCACCCTTCCTACACCCCTCCCCAAATGACAATAAAGAAAGACAAACAAATAAACAAAGATTAAATAATGCTGTTGTGGACATTTTGTTCTGAAATTATTAAACGTTTGCATTTGAGTTGAAAAGACGACAGATCGGTGAAATAATGAGCTTGTTAACAAAAAAGTGA
The DNA here is from genome assembly GCA_037577145.1 of Brachypetersius gabonensis. Taxonomy (NCBI): domain Eukaryota; kingdom Metazoa; phylum Chordata; class Actinopteri; order Characiformes; family Alestidae; genus Brachypetersius; species Brachypetersius gabonensis. Next base: position 9,850,145 of record JBBJLR010000007.1, read on the forward strand.
CACAGTAATCGCTTCGTAACAATCAATCAATCTTTAGGCATAAATAATGTAATAACATAGTCATAATAATACAGCTTCAATCATTTAGAAAACAATTAACAAATAATTCTGGTAATTAATGTGTTTAGCTTGCTGATTAGATCTGAAGTTCAGCATCTGCTACACAATCACTGCTAAAAAGTAGTGCAGGTACAGCCGACAGACCGAGATTAGGCAGAGAGGAGTCTCCTAAAACTCCAGGTGTGGGGTAATTTATCTGCGAATGCAAAATATCTGTGTAGAAAATCCCAGAATAAAAACCTACACAAAGTGCTGCCGCCTACACTTGGATCTGCAAGCCTAAAGCTCAGGCTGAACTCGCCATTCCAGATGATCCCAGAATTGAGTTTATGCACAAATAAAACAGCAGTCCTAAACAGGCTCTTCGTCACTCTCTCTCTCTCTGCTCGTCTCTTTTTCAGGTTGAGGACAGAGGGAAGCCAAAGGAATGGAGGAGGAGGAGTGGCTGGGCGACTGACACTCAATTGGACATTCTGTATCCTTGCTGTTGGTGTCTATGGTGACTTTACACTCTGGTTCTTTGGTCTCAGCCAGTTTAGACCCTGGGTCATCTATCCCTTCTGTATTTTCTCCCTCGCTCCACATGTCTCTGTTTCGAGTGGGCGAAGAGGGGTCAGAGGGCGAGTGAGTGGATTTCTTGGCCTTGCGGCTAGCATCTCTGAAACTGGCCAAAGGGGGGCGCAGTCGCACACCACTGCTAGTTGAACCCTCTATCGCCCTCTGAAGCTGAGAGAGAAATGACAAGAAAGAATGAACATACAGGATCAACTCAAAACCATAAATTCAGGCACAGTTCAAAAGAAAAACGATGACAGACAGATTAAGTGTGAAAAGCTTGAGAGAGACTCACCTCTTTAAGGGCAACAACTCCAACCAGTTTACCTATGCTGGTGACATATGCATGACTGAGACCCAATAAAGAGAAGAGAGTGTGTGTCTGAAAGACAAGAGAAAGAGTACCGCATGTAAAACCCGTATAACTAGTGCCTTATAGTCCCCAGTGCAAAAAATACTGCCCGAAAATTACCTTCAATTTATAGGTCACTGAAAAAGTCATTTGTAATTCGCTTACTTACTCACTTTTGCTGTCTTTCAAAACGCTGATGCTCTCAAAGCATGCCACTTTATCCACTAACAACCAACATTAACCAATATGTTTGTGTTGGACTGCCTAATTAAAATTTAAAATGATAAATACTAAATATATCATGCAGCAGGTCGTTAAGGGTCTGTTGCCATGGATAAGCTGCGTTGAGTAAGAGAGAGACTGAAAGACATCTGGGCTGTCCGGTGATGACTGATAAGGTACGTTGTATAAATAAAGATATTTTTTTAGAATTGCCTGTGTGCACTTGTGTAATTTGGAAGACGGAAACTACCTTATGCAGAGATGTTCTTTCCACCAGCTGAAATGGTGATGGATCAATGCGAATCTGATCAATGTCTATTGGCTTATCCATCTCAGCCTCCTCCCACGCTTTAATCTATACACATCAGAATCAGAGAGGGTGTCAGTGGTTATATCACAATAATATTACACGCAGATGCCAGAAAAAAGCTAAGTGTTTGAACTAAATAAACTGTTGCTCTGTTTACCTGTTCTGGAGTCATGCTCTCTGTTAGAGGAGTGTGCAAGAGGTTCTATGGAAAAACACAGCAAGAATGAGAAATGAGTTTAATCGCAAAATTAAACTCATTGAGGAAAATAACAGTTTATAATGTAAAACACATTTGAACATTTTTTAAAAGATGTATTAATCATAATGTAGCATTGCTATATAAATACCCAAACAAATATGAAATAATGAAAATCCCAATACCAATAAAATTATGAAAGCAAACGTAAAGTCATAAAAACAGTTTCTATTGGAGACAACGACTCATATATATATATATATATATAGAGAGAAAGAGAGAGAGAGAGAGAGAGAGAGAGAGAGAGAGAGAGAGAGAGAGAGAGAGAGAGAGAGAGAGAGAGAGAGAATTAGAGTGCCTTGGCAGCATTGCTTTATAATTCACACTAAAAATAAGCACCTCAATTTTTCATTCTGCTTTAAAGTAGAGGCTTACAGAGTGCCTAATGCCATCTGCTGGTGTGAACTGCTTACTCAGACAAACAGTGCTCCAATGGCCTAGAAATGCCGCTAAAGCCTAATTTGGACTGCTGAACATGTATGCAGCACAAGAAAAGAGGGGAATTTGTCTCCACCTAGTGTTTCAGAGTGCAGTCGTGATGGTGGCAAACAAAGGAAAAGTAAGAAGTAAGGGGAAAAAAGTAGAACATATAAAAAAAAATTTAGGCCACTTGAAGGAACCACCGTTTCACAGAACACAATACATCTGTGTTTGACAGGCATCCCAGATGTTATCATAATTTACAAGGTCTGAGTCACAGTCTTTTCATCGACTAAGTCTTTCTCCTGAACCTGTTACCTGCATATACGACACACACCTGTGGGTCAGCTCGTTTTGAAGACGACGAGATCAGGCGTTTAAGTGTGCTCCTCACAGACTTTAGGGAACCTGTTATGATACATATGATTACAGTCCAGTCATCTTTTTTTGTTTCAGTATGTGTACCATGTCTCCTGAACACTCCATACTATATAGACTGCTGTAGGATAGGTCGGAGCAGCATGCTTCTGCACTGAGGATCAGACTGATCAGCCAAAAAACCTGGTGTTGAGTCAGACTTACCAGGTGCTGGGTGATTGGTGGAGTCCTTTTCAGATTTAGAAAAGCCTAATGGGCCATTCAGATCCTCTAAGACTGAATGACTCTGAAAATCAATCAGATAAAGAAATATAGTATTCTCATCAGAAGGGGGTTTATTTAAAATGCAAACAGGACTGAAAAGCTCCTTACAACTTTAGCATGATTTATGGCGCTGAATTAGTTTCGCTTATTAGTTCCCACACGCTGGCTACATAAACTGTGGAGTGAAATGTACATTTTGAACCTTTAACAGTGTTTACATATTAAATATTTTTATTCAATAAAAGCAAGGGACATTAGTTTGTCCATTGTATGAAGCCTTTAAATTAAAACATGCTTCCCCTAAAAAGTTATAATTGTGCAGATATGCAGTAAAAGTCACTGTAGACTGAAGCATTTGCCTAACCTTCTCTTTGTTGTCTTCTTCTTCATCTACAAATGTGAAGCTGGCCTTCGAACCTATGCTGGTCATTCCCTGGTCATGAACTCGCCTTTCTCCTGACAACCACCAGTCACATGCAGCTTGGAGTTCACACCTCTCAATGGAGCCCAGCAAGATCATTGAGTCTACAAACAGGAACATGATTTCAATGCGTTAAATATAAATATAAATCTTGTTTACAAAAAATAGGTAGGAGTTATATAGAAAGGAGTTTATATATTTATCATATAGGTTTTTCCCCCTGCAGATATACAAAAGCACAAAAAAATAAAATGGTCTACTGGGTCATCTTTCTCTTCTACCACCACATCTGGACAGACTTTTCTTTAATGAAAGCCAACATCTCAGGGGCCGGTTTCACTAAAGTATTTATTGGTCTATGGGGTAAGATAGGTCTTAAGTTTGTTTATAGACCAGTCTAATGCAAGTAAGACAGTTTCACAAAAGTTAAGACCAACTCATTTTAGATTTAAAATGATAGCCCTCTCACCCCCAGGCTAACATAGGTCTAAAGTGCTATGTCACTGTGGTGACAGCAGAAAAAGAGAAAAAACACAGAGGAAGAGGCTCATAATTTGTGGCTTGCTGATTGATTTATAGAGAGCTGTAAGATGGGAAAGAGTTTTCAGGGATCGTACTAACCCACTGGAAATTTACAACAATGAAGAGGTTGAAGAAAGGAAGCTTTAATAGCTGCACAGGGGGTGCGAGAACCATATTAAAGTCTATGTATTTGAATGCAATGTCAAAGTCCCTGTTGGTGTTATGGTCAGGTGTCCCAATACTTTTGTTCCCAAAGCGACACCGTGTGCGCAGGCGTTTTTAAAATGTTTTTAAACCACGACAATATCCCTGACGCTAGCGGGATTTACACTGTTTATGTGGTCATCTTTTTCCATATGGCGTTTTTCTTTTTGTTGTTGCATTTTTCACTAAATTCCCTTAATAAAATGGCTTTATATGTGTTTAATTCCTCCAAAATACAAATGGGTGAAATGTGCTTCCCAGTTAGATATTTCCCCCTTTTTTTTTTTTGTTTGTTTTGAAAAGAGTGTTAAATCACTCACAATTCTTTGCAGCATAGTCCTACTTAAGATAGTTGGAGTCTTAACTGCTTTCTGCAACGGTTATTATTTAGACCAGGCCTATTCAACTAGCGACCCGCGGGCCGGATCCGCCCCTTTTTAATTTTTTTATGGCCCGCCAGACTGTCAGGAAATCAGTGAGTGATTTGACTGTTATAATAAAGCAATGGGATTTGGATGATGATTGGCTGGAAGTCCCCCACTGCTTTCGCCAAGATTGGCCAATCCGAGCACAGAAGTTACCATATTATTAGCCAATCGCAGCCGAAAGAGGCAGGATTTGTCAGAAAATGGGTGTGTTACCTAATGCTGAGTATAGCTGGTGGTAACGAAAGAGAATCTGGCCACACACTCAGCGAGGGGAAAATCACAGAAAGCAAGGGGACAGTCTTTCTACTCTAACGACTTTAACAGTCAGAGTCCTCGTTTAGAACCATTGCTAGACCCCACACCCCCATAAACGGACCCGGCGCGAAATCACGTTAGCATGATATTCTGTGGCCCCCGAACCCCCAGTGACTTTCGTATCTATGTCAAGTCTGACTATACCCCATATCTTAGTTATAGTCACAGTCTTTGTAAAACAGTAGAACTTGTTCAACAACTCTACTCATTTAATTTAATGAGTTTATCACTTTTTAGCACTCATAGATTCATACACACACACACACACACATACACACACATACACACACACACACACACACACACACCTTTAGAATCAACAAGCGGGAGGGTTTTGAGGTTGGTGGATTCCAGAAGGTGAATAAGCTCACGGTATGTGGACTGAGGAGACAAGAACTTCACCTTCCTCACCATGATGTCCTCCACGAAGATATTATACTTACTGAGGAGGGACAGAGAGTAAAACGGTCACAGGTAACATTCCAAATTATTCCAATTAAATAATCGATTTGAATGGAACTTATGTATCCATGCTCTGTTTATAAGTGTGTTCTTGTCTAACATCGCGAAGAGGACAAACTTTCCAAAAGTCTCTTCTCTTTGTTCTTCTCTATGGCTTATGTATTGTTGGGTAGGTGTTGGCTAATTATTTGACAGTTTGACTATTTGACAGTTGTTGTATAGATGCTCAGAAAACAATGTATTAACACTTTGAGCCTGTCTCTGTATAGGACTATGTATGACAGTATGACTGAACGATTAAATACTATTAATATGAAATTGTGTTGTAATTTCCCATTAGGCTGAATGGAGAGATATACTTTAAATGTTTTCTAACCCTGCAGTAGTGTTTGTGATGGAATATATTTATGGTCAGAGCATGGATGGGTTAAACTGGTGCTTTTCAGTGCAGGTCTGGTCTGCAGTCTCTAGCGTGTTACCTGATGTGTCCAAAACCGAGCTCAGGTAAATATGGAAGCTTCTTGACCTGGATGATGGAGTCATAGAGAGAGGGCTGCAGGCCCTGTGCCACCATGTTAGCCAGGATTACCGCCACCATCATGGGCAAGATGTGCGAGATCTGCCCGGTCAGCTCAAAACAAATCACAGCAGTGGACACCGTATGTGTGACTGCACCACTTAGGGCTGCCGCGCCTACACACACACATATCGTGTGCAGCCATAAATACACATTCGAAAACAGGCAGCCAGATAAACCAAGTCAAAAAGAAACATGCTTTACTGAATTTAGGAACATGGTGATGCTAGATAGGCAAAAAAATGGTTTGCTGACCGATTACAGCGTAGCCTCCAGGAAGGATTCGATAAACAATTCCATCAAAGAGAATTCCGTTAGGGAAGAGACTGGCCATGATTTCCCCCACCAGTCGGCCAAATGCAGCTCCTACAGTTGCATTAAATGGTGACAGGAGAATTAAAACATGATTCAGTTAACAATACTGAGTTCAGTACTGAATAATGCATGTGTCAATTAAGCAATAGAACATAAAAGGGAGTGTATTGAAGACTTGATAAGAATAATTGGCATTTGGTTACAGGCCTGAACCTAATGAGACTTTTTACAACAGTTCTGTGAAAAAAAGTACAGCAAAGAAGTGCCAAAATATTGAGCCAATATTTACTTTTTTTACTTTTGACAGTTTAAACCAAAAGGGTTGTTCTGTTCCAGCCAGTCTGTAAAGTATTTCACAGCCTGTGTTGTTTACAGAATTATTTTTTGTTCATGTGTTCATGTTTTTTTCATCATGGTTGCTTGCCAGAAAACTTGTCTCAAGGCAACAACCTGCATAGATTAATCTGATGCCTTATTACACTCCTTTTCAGTGTATGACCAAACAGGTAGCAGCTCAATTATCATCTTACGAAGGTTATCTAATCGATCATTATTATTCTAAAAACTAGTACATAGAAGATGGCGAATTCTATTAAGACCCACAGACCCAGTATAAAGACAGGCATGAAGGCACCAGCGGGGATAGGCATCGTCGTAGACACCGCAGACATCCAGAACTGAGTTACAGAGAGATATAGAGACAGGGAAGCAGAGAGAATAAGACATGATGAGTTGGCACTATGATGTTTAACAGTAAAATGACCTGCCCCTGTATGAAAGTCTCATGTGTTTGTTTTTAGCACTCCTAATGAATCTCAATCCCAGACAAACTATAAATCCATCTGTTCTACAATTTATTGCCAGTTGTGGCATATTGGCAAAGATGTGTACAGCTCAAATTCTGCCATGCATATATTTAGAGATGTCTTAAAACAGCACCATATGTGTATATGAGTGGAAAATAACTTATCTAGGATCTGCTCTCCTTTCTGCTCTCCTATTAGAAAAATGTGCATAAACAAGTACCTTCATGACGAAAAACACGAGGAGGATAATGAAGATGCTGACTTGTGGATGGAACCACGCAGCAGAACGTCCCAGACCAGGAGGTGCAGTAGTACCCCAAATCTTTGTCCAGGTAAAATTATCAAACAGAGAGTTGACACACTCCCTTGGCATCAGCTGTACAGCAGAATGGGTAGAGAAAATGGAATGCCCACTAAAATCTGTAAAGGTTGCTTTTATATTATACACTTCAATGTCTCAAACTTTGCATGAACCATTATAATCTGTTTTTGATATAGATTTGGGGAAATAATAATGAGAACCAGTAATCAATGCCTTGTTCAGTTTTTGTATTATTTATTCCATGTTTAGCATTAGTCAGTAGTTATTGTTATTGGCAGAATTTCTGCTATTGGACTGATATTAATAATTACATTTTATCAGCAATAATATTGGCCACCAATATATCATGCTCCTCCATGGCTGTAGGCAGTCATTCAAAAAGCATTTGAAAAAATGAAGGCAAAAAATGTCTCGAGAGCTTCTGAGCCTACAGTGAAAGTGGAGACAAAGCACGCACCTCACCAGCCATGAACTGACCAAAGCCTGGAGGAAAGGTGAGGGTGGCAATAATCAGCGTCACCACACCAGGGTAGATAAGTCGGCTAAAATGAACAAAGTGAAAATCACAGGTGAAAATGCAGTTACTATGTAATCATTAAGTATAATAACAACTACAACCTGATCCAAACATCAGACACGCAACATGTGGTTAGATCTTATGTGGACAGGTGTGCTGAGAATATAAGAAATGGTCTCGCACTGTTTTTTCAGGAATCGGGTGAATGCCGATGGTCTCCTCATGAGCAAAACAACCTGTCTGTTCAGATAGACGAAAAAAGCTCCAAGAAATCCACATGAAATCCTATGTGAAAAAGAAACACAGGATTGTTTTCAAAGACTTCACACACACACATTATGAATTGAACAAATCTGCTTGTGCAGGACATGCCAAACACACCCAATGACTGCAAACGCTGGCAACTCCTGCAGGTCGAAGGGAAAGTCCATACGGAAATTTGTGCGAAACAGAGCTGTAATTGTGACTGTGTGAAAAAGAGAAAAGAAAGTACTCATGCCCTTGTTTAACAGTGAATAATGTATGTACAATTGGATCAGCATTTTCACAGGACATACATTTATACTGTCCAATTAAACAACTTGGTGTGTGTGTGCGTGTGTGTGTGTGTGTGTCCAACCAGAGTCTTTGTTCCACACAGAGAACACTCTGAATATAAAGGCACTGAAGGTGGCAGCGAAGTATCCTCTCCAGTAATTCCTCACCGCAAAATATGTGGACGTGACCTCAATACTGAACAACACGCCTGCAGGAGAGAGGCAGAAGAGGCGGGGGAGTGAGAGAGAGAGAGTTGCAGGGATGGTTGTGGTGTTGGTAATACAGATGCAGGGTGTGTGTGTGTGTGTGTGGGGGGGTGTGTTTGTGTGTGTGTGTGTGAGTGTGGGGGTGGCAAGAGACAGAGAGAGCAAAAGAGAGAAACCACAAGGGAGGAGAGAAAAGCAGCAAAAAAAAAAGAGAGAGAGAGAGAAAGAGACACGGAGAGAGAGACAGAGAGAGAGAGAGACAGAGAGAATGGGATTATCTTATTAGAAAAGAATAAGATCTATGGTTCCAAATCTCAATGACTCATGTAATGATGGTTACTAAATGTATTTTCACTTGGCTTTAGCGTATAGCATGCTTTTTGCCTGGGACTTATTCACGGAACAACTCAAACACAAAAGGACTAAGGAAAAAAATCTCTTTAAACAATGCAAAAAGAGGAAGAAAATGTGAAGGGAGAAGATAAACAATGGGAAGGAAAATGAGGTTTTACCTCCAAGAGGAGTGCCAAAACAGCAACCGACCCCTACAGCACACCCCACTGTCAGAATATCAGTGTAACCATAGGGGTTCTACTGAGAGAGAGAGAGAGAGAGAGAGAGAGAGAGAGAGAGAGAGAGAGAGAGAGAGAGAGAGAGAGAGAGAGAGA
>JBBJLR010000007.1:9859361-9874581 GCA_037577145.1 Brachypetersius gabonensis
TGTGTGTGTGTGTGTGTGTGTGTGTGTGTGTGTGTGTGTGTGTGTGTGTGTGTGTGTGTGTGTGTGTGCATGTGTGCATGTATCTGTGTATGTGCATGAGTTATAATGAATAAATCTGACCCAGGTACTGACAGACAGATCAGGAGGTCCAGACAGACACACCTAAACACAGCCACACAAACACAAGCTCACTCTCTCACAAGGCATGCGTTACACACACACACAAAAACGCATTACAACATTCTTAAAGCTCCCCAGGAGCATTAATAATGACAATGTGCTCTGATCCAATGAGAGATTTATGCCAGTTGTGACAAGTAAGTGTGATGTCAATATAATGACATAGTAAAACAACATTCTTAGTCTTATACCCCCACCTTTCTTTTAAACAAGAAGATGAACAGTCAAACAAAAGAATGTTCTTGATAGAATTCATTGTCCATAAAACAGTCTGGAATGTAATACAATACACAGAAGTATATATATTCTTATTATTAATAATGTCACAAAGCCTAGAAACTTTGGGGTCCTATAAAATATGATCATCTATTCTGAACAATTCCATTCTGAGGCAACAAATAAGCTTTGATTCTTACCAGAACTTCCGGGTTAATAGTGTTAATGTGCTCCATGACCACCCTTTACACTCCGTTTAGCTGCCGTTGCATCTGAATCCCTTATTACTCTGAGTCTCTGCCCCTCTCACCTTTTCACTGTCATATGTTCAACCCTGATGGCTGGCTAGCCACTCCATTCAGCTCTCAGCACCACACCCTCACAGGGCGAACACACCGCTCCGCCTCCTCACTTACACCTCGCTTTCAGCTCTTACAGACTCACCTTCTTTAAGTGGCTTGGCCAAAGCTGCAAAATACACAACACTTTTGCACCACCAGGGTTTCACTTCCATTCCCACCACCTGCCTCATTTGATTCCATACTTGTTTTATGGTTTAACTAAGCTTGTACTGCTGTCTTGTATGCGTAATTTCAGCATTTGAGGAAAATCTAAATGTTATCTTCCTCCTGTCAACCCTGTCATGATGAGGGAACAGTTTTTAAATAGCTGTGACTTTAAGGAAGCAACTTCATTCAGAACAAAAAGATGCAAAGGATGATAAATACTTTCAGTTTCAAAACATGTTAACTGTGTTCAAGCCTGACCTGCGTTTAAAGTGCAATGTGGTTGACAAGTTCTACAGCAAGGTATCCATAACTGGGGCACCGAAACCCACAGTTCATTCATAGTAAACTAAGAAAATAAATTGTTAAAAGCATTCTGTTTAAATAGTTAGAGATGTTACAATTAAGTTCAGTGGATTTCAGTGGTAAGGCACCAGCAGAAAGGCAGAAACAACACAGGATGCAAATACCAGTGCCTCTCATATTTTTAGAAAAAGAAAGACAACGGTAAAAAGAAGAGCATTTGTGAAGACACGAGTGAGAAAATAAAATGGAGAATGTAGAGAACTGGCCGACAGAAGTGCTATATGGAGGCAGCCAGAAAAAATTCAGCTACAAGAGAAAAAAAATAATTTAAATTATTTTTCTGACAGAACATTCATGGTCAAAATCTGATGAATACAAATGTGCATGGTGCAAGAATAGGTAGCTCAGTGGGTAGGATACTTGCCTCTGGACCAAGCGGTCACAAGTTCAAATCCTACCTTCAGCACCACCACTGGGTCCGTGAGCAAGACCCTTAACCCTAAGTTGCTCCAGGGAGACTGTCCCCTGTAGTTGGAGAATGGAAGTCGCTTTGGATAAAAGCGTCTGATAAATGCCATAAATGTAAATGTAAAGAATAAAGTTTCAGTCAGTGCCTTTAAGAAATCATTGGGTGATTCCACTAATTTCAGCTCTATCATTCTTACTTTTTTACTCATGATTATCATTATAAATGCCAACATGTGCTATAACTTTAAATTTCAGTTGTAAAACTGTCAGGTACAACATGATATTCAGGGCTGCAATCATTAGAGAACTACTTCTGATGCTCATGTGTATCTGTCTAACATCTGACGTGTTGGATCAGGGAAAAAAGAAGTTTCAAGAACTGCAGGACTGAGAAATGCTGTTGTAAACCAATCCAGCAGCTGAATTTATTCACTTCCAGCTGTTTCAGTCATCTTACTGCCACCTGCTAACAAAAACTCCTGCTGTACAAATACTGTAGCAATACCTGTATTTTTGCTTTTCTCTTTTCCTTCAAGACTAGAAATCTACAGAGAATGAACAGTTATCTGTTTCTTATACTAGTACCTCTGTCTATTTAATGCCTAAGGTACATTGTACAATTTTGGGCTGTCCCAAATGAAAGATGACAATCATGAAACAGTCATGGTCATTTCTTTAACCTGAATGGCGCTGCTATGTCATATAGTGAGATATGTGGAAAGATGATAACCTGAGATTATTTTCTGAGTATGTCAGAATTTTAAGATGACCATCTCATAGTGTGGTTACTGCTATGACTAACTTTCTACTGACTAGCCAATACAAATGCAGCATGAAATTATGGATTCAACAACGTGACATCCAAACAGCCTGGACGCGAAACAAAGGTGTGCTGCCTTTTTCTCCGCAAACAAAAGCACAATTGCCAGAGCGCAAGTCATTGTACATCTACTCACCTGCATACATAATACAGTAATACAGCCTACATATATTTGTATATTCTACATACATTTATACATGTGATCATACAATCTACATGCATGTCATCCCCAAGTTTATCACATCCATATCGCAGAGTGATTTGTAATGATCATATAAGATTACTGAAATCATTCTGTAGAACGCATTAGGTCAACTAATAATCTTGGGCAGAAGTACTTGTACGAGTAAACTAGGGCATTAACGACTCCAGATTTTGTCATGTCGACTATTCGGTCAGCGAAGTCCAAGTCAAGTCAACCAGTCATTTGATGACGTCATCACCCACGCAACAAAGGAACACAGGCGTCCAACACTGAGCAACTTTTATTAAAGATCCCTGTAACTTTAACAGTCAACATGACAAGTAAACAACACAAAAAAACAAAGGTAAAGGGTTTCTCGTAAATTTGCGAATGAGAACAGTTTAAGCCGCAGCAGGACGACTCCCTGCAGGGATAGCGTTAGCCATGTTAGCTAGAAGTGCATTTCAGATGTCGGGACTGTTACTGTACTTTAACACCGACTTGCATGTTGTGCAGGTCTCCGTGCTGTTTAGAGTAGTGTGTAGACTGTGTATCTAGAGTGAAGTATCTCCACACGTGTGATGTGTGTCTGTCTTCTCTGCTTCATGTCTCTGGTCTTGTTGTGATCTCGTGTTTAGATTCCCCTCGCGCCAACGGTACCGCCCCTTTTATAAAAGGACTTTAATAATTGGTTAAACCAAGGAACGCGTGTCAGCGTTAGTCAATCAGAGGCAATGATTGCATTGCATACACAAGCGAGGGCAGATAGAGAGGGAAAAAAACACACGACTAGTGCCTCTGTAGTCGACGAGTCGACTAGTATTTTTTTTGTGTTAATGCCGTAGAGTAAACTGCATAAAAATGTAGATTTTGTGAATGAGCTTTCATTTGACACCAGGAGACCGGGTGAGACCAGGAGATTGCAAAGAATACAGACTGAGAGCCTTCTAAATCCACAGAGTTTATGAGAGAGCCGTCAGAGTCTCTGCAACACAGAACATCACAGAACATACAGAAGATTGTCTTTTCAAGAGTGGAACTCTAAACATGGAAGTCAAAATAAGAGTGAACGATCATTCTACAATTGCATGCCTGTACATTTAGTACAGCAAAGAAATTCCTGCTGCGCATCTCAGGCAGCCTGTGCCCCTCAAGAGCAGGGAACACGTCATACAAGTGTACGGTATGTAGGAGAAGAAGCTGAACTGGTTTGTTCAGAGGGGGGTGTTGGGAGGTTGATGAGAATGGCAGATAAACTGGTTAGCACTGAACGTGACATACCTAATGCAACCCTTCAAAGCGTAAGGGAAACAAGGACGTGAAACCGTTCTATGACCATTAACTTGACAACAGAAAATCATGCTCCAGTGTATCTGTCCATGAACCCCTGCTAAAGCTGAAGTTTCAGGGAAAATAGGAGACTGCTGACTGCAGTGGTGCAGATGGCCAAGGACTACAGACTGAGAACCTCCCCAACTACAAAACTTATTAGGGATCCTCCAGAGTCTCTGAGACCCAGTGGATCACAGAGCCTACAGAAGATTCACTTTTCAGTGGAATTTTGGACATGGAAGTCAAAATGATAATCTCTTACAAATGCATGGTTGCAAAATTTTAAAAGCATTTAGTGCAGCCACAAAATTCCCGCCAGGCACATTCTGCTGACTGTGGCCCTCAAAAGCAGATAACACTGCAAACAGGTGTACAGTATGTATACGAGGAAGCTGGGTGGATGGGGATGATGCGAAAGGCAGAAAAACTGGTAAGCACTAGACATGACATTTCTAATGCAAACGAATTTTTCACAGTACCTTTGTGAAACTGTTCTACAATTAATAACAAGACAACAGAAGGCAACTGACAAGACAACAGAACACGTGCAGGGCAGCTTTCATCCCATGCATCATCAATGTGCATACATCACCCATGTAAGCTGCACATGCTCCATTGCAAAGGTGCTCCAGTGCAGTTGTTACAACACAAAGGAACTAACTTTCAAGGAGCCTCACCATCAGAATTTTAGTTTAAGAATCAGGAGATTTATTTGTCACATGTGCAAATGGCAAATAAAAAAAAAACCCAGGAAATAACAGTGTTTCAACAACAACAATTCTAATAATAATACAAAAAAATATGATAGTCAATATGCTTAGAGAATGTTTAACCAGCTTTTTTATTTGGTAAACTTGATGTTTTTTTCCAGATCAAGAACAAGAAATAATTCTGCACTGGAAAGAAAATATAAAATAAAATACCAGCAGACATCTAAAAATGCAAATTAGTCCACAGAGTGTGTGCAAACCTTGATGAGCTAAAATAGGAAATTCTCAACAAAACAGATGTTAAAATGAGTATAAATGTTATAAATGAGTGGAGACAGGAGTCAACATTTGTTACAGACCTATAAGAAATGAGCTTATTGAAATGAGAACGACATCTAAACAACAAGGTTGCACTGGGCTAAATAGAAGCAATCGCAGCCTGTAAATAGCTAGATCAAAGTGATATTTGGTCATGAATTACAGATCTGCATTGGCCAAGATGATGATGCTGGAAATTGTATCTGAGTGCTATTCTAATAAAACATATACGTATATGTTACTGTAGCAATGGCTGCCTGAGGAAAACAAACTAATTCCCCCACTCTTTTATGATCTGTGGCTGTATGTCAGGTTGAAGGCCATGGGGGATGACAATCATTACCTCAACAGTCAACACTTTTCTTATTTCATCTACAGAAATCTCCTCAGATAAAGCAGTATTAAAGCTTTTTTATCAGGAAACTAAATGACATGGCCAGCAATCAGTCCAGACCTCAGTCTGCTTGAAAATTTAAAGTAAATGACTTTCAAAACTGATTGCTCAACCACTATTTAAGAAAGCTGGAACTTACGTGGTGGTGAGTGTCTTACATTAGTGAAGTCTGTGCCTCAAAGAATTCAGGCCTGAGGAGAAGCAACAAATTACTAATTGTGATTTTTTAAATTAATGATTCCATCTTTTTTCCTCTACTTGATCTGGAAAAATAAGACATTAATTAAAATAATGCAGTTTAAGTGTTGGGAGTTCGTTTCACAAAACCAGTATGGTCCACTATTAAACAAAAATTGTATCGTGTAAAATCTCTTGTTTGTTCGCTGTGAAGTGAAAAAGCTGGATGAACATCCTCGAAGTGTGGTGGTTCCATCATTCTGGACCATGAGGAAGCATAGCTGAAACAGTTTGTGGTTGGTGTGGTAAACATCCTTAATTATCTGGCTTGTCGTTCATCTGCATTACTTGGTATATATGTCCTGGAGGCAGGGGATCGCAGTTCCATGAAGAGCTTGAAGAGTTGTATGCTTGTTTGCCATGCTTCCTTTTTTCTATTTCCCACCATTACTAATTAAACAGTTGATACTGACTCCTCCTTCAGGACTCACAGCAGCATTCCTGACAAGGACATGGGAGAAGGTGCCAACTTCTTAATGGGGCAATAGACAAACTGAAGGGGGTCTAATGAGGTCAGTGCCATATGGTGGTATAATTAAAGCAGCCTGGGTTGGTCTTCTTGGGGATGGCGGATGTTTTGAATTAAGCGAGGTGTAACAGGATGGGCCACAGACTGATTTAAAATAGAAGTAAACACCAGACCTCTCCTTATATCGTGCTCTAAGATGGAGAGGGAGTGGTCCTTGCTCATCAGGTCACCTGCGTCAGTTGTGCTAGCATTAGATGCAATGCTAACAGTGTTGTGCTGTACTGCCAGAATCAATGCATGCATGAGTGTTTCAACCTTACACTGCTGAGCTGATGGCATCAGCTAAAGTTTCTTCTGGCTATTAAGGGAAGGCAAAATATGGCACTCATGTAATGTCATTGTTTGGTTAATTCTACCACCAAGGTCTGTTAATGTCATTTGAAAGTTTAAGTAAAAATTCAGATGTTAGCTAATTCATTATCTTAGAATGTGGCAGTTTTCAAATTATTGTTTATATTTAAAAGATTAAATCATCTGAAATTCATAAAGATGTTTGAAAATTTGTGTACCCTTCAAAACTTTCTAGATTTCTCCATTTAAATGTACCAAACCAACTTCAGATGTTTTACATATCATAAAAAAAAACCTAATTAAACAATTAAGACAAAAATATTATACTGTGTTTAGTGTTTAAGCTCTGTATAGACTCTGTTTGTCACGCACACCAGGTCACGTCCAGTCAAAGGCACCGGAAATGACTGCATGTCAGGTATAAAAGGTGGAAGCAGGTGTTAGAAACTCGCACAGACATTGAAGTTGCATGCTTCAGTCCTATGTGTCCCAAAATCAAATCTAGGTGTACTGTGAGTATTCTGGCTCTTCGGAGCAACTCCCTATTTTTCCCTGTGTGCAAGTGTGCGAGTATTTTTCGTTTGGTGCGAGCCTCAACTCCGTAAAGGAGCGTTCTCAGATCAAAACGCGTGGTGCCGGTCACGCCTGGTCTTTTCCGCCACGCAACAAGGTTGTGTTTTGGTTGTCCGGTCGGTCATTTCTGCTCTCTCGTGACACTGTTATTTACAAATATTTAGGTTTATTTACAATATTTAGATATATTTTGCACGATATATATTAAGAACTGTAGTGGTATTTCTTTCTGAAGAAACAGGTTTGATGCCAAGTGTGCTGTTTCTATTTAAAGAAAAAACTGTATAAAAAAAATTCCCTTCACATAGCCAAATTTCCATAGCAGTGTTTAAGACACATGAAATTTATTAGGTAGTTATTTCTGATTGTATATTATGTGTGTTATCTAATGTAGTAGTACTATTCGAAAAATAACTTTTCTGACAGAAAAACAAAATGAAAAACACCCTCCAATGATGAATGATTTAGTTAGTAGCCTCTTTCCTGTTTTCACTTGTGATTTACATGATGAATTAAGTAATGCTGTGCCATCAACTAGGTAATGCTACAACAAATGCTGCAGGAAATGAATCATCAGCATGTACCCTATTTGCTTGGACCTTTGTCTCCAGTTTAGCTCTGCATCCATAGAATGCCCAGTAGTTTTGGGGAAAGACAATGTACCCAATGAATACCAACATCTGGCAGCGGTTATCAGCAAACAAGGTGCCACTTAACTCCCATTTAATTGACAATGGGACTGTGCTATCAATCTGCTACCAGCGGCCACTGTGTCCAGATCTAGAATTTACCCCCTGTCCACGAAGGAGAACTACTTGGCCAGGAAGAAAAGAGAGTTTAGCCCATGTATTTACTATAGAGAAGTAATTCAAGACATTCCATTAACTCCTGTCTTTGGTGCCAGTTGCAATTAGCTCATATTTATATTAGTATGTACAATTAACAATGAAACAGCATTCCCCACAACCACAGGCCACTATGAGTACCAGGTCAGACCAGATCTGGTGTGGGTAATTTGTCAATGTTACAGTTTACATTGATTATATACTGATGTATTCCCACAGTCTGCAGGAGCCTGTATGTCTGTGTTGTTCATGTGAGTTACAAGACTCTGGGGAAACAGCTTATATGTCAAAGTGGAGAAGAAGCTACTTGATAGCAAGGAGCTCCATGTTGGTCATCTTATAGTTCCTCTCTGTTGTAGATGGTTCTCTAGAGTAGAAGACAACTGGGAATATGTTGAAGGATGCTTCTTGGCATTGGGACAGAACAGCTCCCACTCCAACCTAGGGGTCATTCACTTCCACAACGAATGAACCTGCCTTCTTCAAGATGGGAAAGGAGCATAACTACTCTGTGCATAAAGTACTAGTTATAAGCTGATTGCCTGCATGGTTGACAGTGTGCTGTCAGCAACCTTTAATACATAGAGTGTAAGTTCCACAAAGCTACTCAAATTCTGTGGCATTCAATTTTTTGGCATTCTAACTGCATTTTGAATCAGATTCAGTTTGATTTCCTCCCCCAAGGACATATCCTAATGTTTTGGATTTGGCCTTATTCTGATAAAAATCTAACAAATGTTATAGCTGTCTTTACACTATATAGGTGCTGTGATAATTGATCGAGGGAGGGAATACATGAAAACACGCTAATATATTTCCAGTGTGACAAACATTATTTCCTGTTTAGTTCTTTATGGCATTCAAAGAAAGTGTGAGTCCACTTACTGACGCATGATATTTACATCACAAAAAATATGACATTGTCTGGATGTCGACTGAACAATTCTGATCATGCATATCTCGTGCGCTGAAAGTCACGTCAGAACATTAAGGCCTCAGATTTATGTCCATTTATGTCCTTAGGAAAGTATATTTTACAGTTGGGAAGAAAAAGTGAATCAGCTCTGCACACAATAAAGACATCAACATGCTTACTCATAAATCCGATAAATAGGGCTGTTGATAAAGTTTAACATGGCCTGTTGGAGCCATTCTCTCCACGTGAACCTTCTGTGTGTTTGCGTAAAAAAAAGACAAAGGAAAGATAGATATGTATTAGACTTTGTTACGAGCTAATGACTAAACACAGAGCTAGGGAGGCCAGAAGGCTGAAGGAGGTGTCTGAGTGAGCCTGTGTAAAACCAAGAGTGGAAAACTGAGCAAGTGACAGAATGAAGGGGAGGGCAGGAGAGAACTGACACCTTCTCACTGCCACTTTTCACGTTTTCGCTAATGCAGGACAGGCATCTCTGCCTCATATTCTTCCAAGTCCTCCCTCTTTAATCCATTCCTACTCTCTCTTCCCCAGCACCACAGGCGGTATAAGACCACTGGACTGGCTGTAGGCAGAATGGCACTCAGAGATCAGGAGCCACGCTGCACGGTGTAATGGATAAGCTGGAGCCCATGTGTCCCTCAGCCTGTGTTGAAGAGAATTGGCGGATGTATATTTAACCTACATGCTCGGGTTTCTTGTAGCATATTGCCACACAGATGTGGACCGCATGTTACAGTCAACACACGCGGTTTGTGTCAAAACTAATTTATAGATCAACACTGACCACATTATAATTCATGGAGTCCTGTAGACATTTAAAAGTGCCACTGCTGACAAAATAAATTAGTACAAGCATCAGCAGCTTAGAGTAGCTAAATGTTTTGAACGAATGCTAGAGATACCTTACTTAATTTCCAGAGTTAATTTCCACTAGGCAGTGTTTGTCGCTGTGCTTCTTTGTTTCAGTGGGAACTCAGAAAAGCATGGGATGTCGTAAACAATGGGTACAAAGGGAAAAAAACAGTCTAATGAACTAAAAAGTGGAAAGTAGAATGCAAGTGAACGCATACTCACTTTGGGTCAGTGTGATAACATGCAAGCTGGCAGCAACAGGCACCACGAGAAGCCTCATAAAAATCAGAGAACTGTTCCAGCCATGCCCAACAGGGCACTGCCACAGGTCCTAACTGTCCCCTTGCTACCATTTGTGCTTTCAGTAAGCTCTCAATGTGTCACCGCTAAGAATAGAATGGAAAATCGATTAAAGTTTAAGCTATTAGAGACTTTGAGTACCATTATTTAAAAGGAGTTATTTTTGGCAGGTAGACCTTTGATGTTGTTATTGCCTCCACATCTCAGCAAGAGCTCCACGTGCAGCAAGTCAACAAAGCAGATGAGTACAACACAACTCTATAGTGAGAAAGAGACAGTGAGATAGAGATACAGAGAGACTGACCAGGGTCTGTTGATATCTCAGAGCTGTCCTTTGCGACGCATCGGCAGCCATCGACAAGCTCGCACTGAGCCAAAAATAAACATACACACCATCCTGCTTCTGTATTACAGTGCCTGAAACACATACACACACATACACACACATAGACAAACTCAAACGGCAATACATACACAGTCCTGTGCCTGTTATACAGCACCTACAACACACAAAAATAACAACGCACTTCAGCTCACAGCGACGTATGTTCAGGACACATTTGGACAAGAGTCTAGTTTTTTGTTGCACCAAGAAAAAGATAAAAGCAGCCAAAACAAAAAGGTTGACAGCAAGCAGACGAGGGGCAAGTGACAGCTTGTGTATTTATCTGTGATTCCACAATGAAGGAGTAACAGAGAAGACCAGGAATGTTAGAAACACAGGGATGAATGCAAAATCAGATACTGAGTTTCTGTGTCTGTTAAGGTGATGATGCAGGCCTGCATGTCTTTTCTTAGCTCAAGCGTGTGGCTAATAGCTACTTTTGTCTGACTGTGTCCCCCAGCAGCACGCCGGCCCACCGGCCCATTCGTGTGCCTGTACCCCTCAACCCCTCCCGCCTGGATTTCCGTTTTGTTTCCTCCTTTTTCCCCAACAGGCTCAGGGGATACTGAGGATACTGCCTCCCTTTATGGTGCCCCTGTAACTCGATGAGGGCATGTGTGTCTGTGTGTGTGTGTGTGTGTGCCTGTGTGTGTTTGTGAGGAGAGAAAAGTCTCAGCAACTTTCACCTCCTCAGAGGAGGAAGCTGAGACACACTGCTCTCAGGCCAAAGCACACACGCATATACTATTTAAATACAACTCGCATATTAAAAGCCACAACTCTGATTAACGACGTGGTAAACAGATCATCTCTCTGCCAGCCAACATCTGTTTCTTTATTCCCTCACAGAATGTGAAGTCCCGACATGAAACACTACAGCACACTACTTGTGTGTATCTGTATATATAACATTTTTTTATTCAAACAGTTCAAGTCCATTGAATAGCATTGAATGATTCTGAACTGTGCTAAACTGCGAGAGTGGGAAATAATTCCGCACTATCTTGCGGTTCGTCCAACAGCAAGATAGTTACCCGAACCAAAAGTCCAAGCTATATACAAGAACTATCTTAGAAAAAAGTTAAATAGCTTGTAAAGTTAAATAGTTAAATAACAAGATGGTGAGCTGGAAAACATGGAGTGGGCAGAAATCTCCAGACTTAAACCCCATCTAGCTGCTTTAGGATGAACTGGACAGAAGAGTGAAAGCAAAGAAGCCCCAAGGTGCTGCACATATATGGGAACTTCTGCAGCATAGTTGGGAAGAACTTTCTGCAGAATGAACAATGAGACACTGAACCGCTTGAATTTCAATACAAAAAAAAATTGAAAAATTGGGGTGTTCTAAAACTTTTGACTGGTAGTGTAGCTTTAAGAGGCTTTAGGCTCTTTAGACACGAGCTTTTTTGTCAGTATTGCTTTAACAAAATAATTGTTAGTTACTTTTTTGCTAGCAACCAGATAAGCACTCTGAGTGACCTTGTTTACATCTTAATGATTTAACAGAAAATATAAAAAATCAGTGGAATTCCCCAATAACCCATGGAGCACCGTAGTGCAGGGCGGGTGCCCCTACCCTCCTCCAGGACATTGGTGAGATAGACGCCTCTCAGTGATGTCACATTGGTAAAGTCACTCCTCCTCTCCATGCCGAACAGGTGGCGCTCGAGAGACTTGGAGTACAGGATGCCTCGGTCGTCAGAGGTATAAATCGTTCCGAAATACGAGTTTTCTATAATCATAAGAGATCAAATGCACACACACTGCTGACACATCTGTTCATCTTTCAGACTGAAGATAAGGTAGCCACTCCCACACACACATTCTCCTCTTTTTCACTTTAAAGGTGAGGTGTAAAGGATTAAAGGGTTTATAGTTTGTCTATTTGTCTATTTCCAAACTGTCTCTTGGACACTCACAGTCTGATAAGCACGTCACGCTTCTTTTCCTGTGTGTATGTGGGCGAGCCCTTATGCACATTTCAGTGTGTCAGCTACTCTGGCAAGGCCAAAACACTCGGACCACTCCGCAGTTCAGGTGAAAAAGAACACCATCCTTGGCCCTACCCTGCTTGCTAACCGCCACTACACTAAAGCCTCAGGGCTGTTCACTGAAATATGAACAGTATAAGCTCTGACTCCAAAGACTCAGTTTTCTGCCCCTTTTTGTTGTAGCCAGGAAGAGTCTGATTTGTCAGCACTATGAGAAACTTGTCCCACAAGAACTTAACTAAGCAACACTTTAAAACTGCTGTGTGAAAGTGAAGCGTGAAAACATCAGCACTATGGCTGTGTAACGAACAACAGTTCAACCGCTTAAACGGCCGGCAGGTCCAAGCTACTAAGACTCAGCCCTAAAAGCTACAAATAACTCTCATGTGATAACTCTCATCCATATCATTACGGAATAATATGTCAGGGACTACGGGTGTAATATGCCTGGGAAATAAATGTGATAAAGTTGAAACACTGATGCTGTATTAAAGGAATGGCCTACCCAAGATGCGGTCAATCTGCAAAGGCATGTTTTGGGTCCAAATTGTGTTTCTTTAGTGTAAAACGGGAGTTACGTGGCCAGTGTTGCTTACAAACAGTAGAAATCAGGATAAGGAATGTTCTGATGATGAATATTTGAAGAAACATTTTTGCTTTAAATTAAAAAAGTTGGCTCCAAACATTTTTTGATCATCTACATCTGGGGTAAGTGGTAAACTATGAGAATGTTTAAGCTATACAATAATCAAACATATCACAACTTAAAAAAGGACAAGAGTTGGGAGAAATAAAGCGAGATATTAATCTGAGGGTCTGTACCTCCAGGGCTGTCCACGTGTATAAAGATCATGTCTTCATCACCATCCAAAAGTGAGTAGAACTGCAAACACAGAGTAGGACCATGTGGGAATGATAATGAGTAAATGACATAGAGGCATGCGTGGGTGCGCTCTTGTGAGAGAGTCTCTTTCTCTGTTGAATCAGCAGGACACAGTCTGAAAGGCAGTTAAGGACAAACCGGACCCTGTGTGCATGCGAGGGGGTGTAAGGCAATAAATGCTGTGTATTAAAGTGTTAAAGAGCCATACTTCAAGCTCAAAGTCACTCTGTCCTACCTGCTCTGAGGAGGCTGTTGGGAGTAGAGCTTTGTTGAAGTGGTCTCCCAGATCTGAAGACACATAGATGACCCGAGGAGCCCCCTGCAAACACACACATCACACTCTGAATAACAAAACTGCACAAATCTGCTTTTAACTACGGAGACATTTACAGTTTGTTTGGGCCAGTATTGTATTATTGAGCAGATTTTTAGTAAACTACCTATTTTCACCAAACACAAAACCTAAATCCGATACACGAGGCCGATATCACATAGTCATAAATATGGATGTTAATACAGGAATATGAACAGAACAACATGTTTAGAGAAATGCTCATTTTAATTGCATTTTAATTGTTTTTAATTGCATTTTAATTTTAATTTTTTATATAAACACTGGTAGATCACTTATTCACATTTCCCAGTAATATATAAAAGAAATGTGTGGGCAATCATTCTAACGGTAATGTACAAAAACACACAGTGCTGGTGTTTATGTACACATAAGGTAAACATATTTAAGGCATGTTTCCTGCAGTCACGGTTACATTAGAAATGCACATTCATCACATAAAAGGACATTTTATCTGCAAGTTAAAATGTCAATTCTGATAATTAGAAAAATAAAAATTACATTAGATATTAATATTAGATTTGATTACGCCGAGCTCTAGTGTGAAGATTTAATGATGAATGGACCAGAAGACAAGCTCAGAAATACTAATGAAACAAGCTTTTAAATGTAATGCAAATGTAATCTTTTTGGTAATCCATTTTTAATCTGTTATGACAGAAACAAAATGATGATTACTGAGCGCAGATCAAGAAACATTTGTTTTGTGTGTGTGTGTGTGTGTGTGTGTGTTTGTGTGTGTGTGTGTGTGTTTGAGCTGTTTTGTGTCTTTCACCTCTTTCTCCATGACGGAGGTGAACAGAAAGCTTCCAATGTAGCCGAAAGTAAAGATGTTGTTCGCGATGGTGGTGAATGTTAGGCCCAGGTCACGTGTGCGTCTCAGAAGAAGCGCTCCTCTTTTATCTGCCTCCTCTAGACTCAGTTTACAGCATTTACAATCCAGAGCGAAGACAGAAAAACATAAAATACGTAAGAGACCATTTCAAACGTCATATACCCATCATTGGAACTAAGGCTTTTTAAAACTAACAGTTACTTTAATATGTATTAGTTTGTTATTTCACTACAATTATTTTTAACAAGCAATTTTGTGTAATTTAGTTAAAAATTACTGATGAAAAATATAATAAACTACATAAAAACTCACCTATATTTTCAGGGCTGTAACTGAAAAAAAGGATGTTGGCAGGTCCCCTTCAGGGAAAAAACAGAAACAGAGAGAAAATACATTTCAAAAATCACACTTTTCAGAAGCACCATGCCTTTCTACAGGCAGAAATATAAAGAGAATATGGGAGTATGATGAAAAAAGTTCATAGTGTGGTACTGACCACAATTAGGTGACACTGTTAATCTGTATCAGGCTAAAAAGTCTTGTAGGACGGGTATTTCTGATCTCACCATGTGAAAGAGTAGACCCCATTATGGATTCTTGACCAGTTATTCCCAAAGTCTTGCGAGAGCCACAGGCCAGTCTGGAAAAATGTTAAAACAATCAGAGAATCATTGCACATTTATTTTAACTGTATGCAATATACTCTCTCTCTCTCTCTCTCTCACACACACACACACACACACACACACACACACACACACACACACACACACACA
>JBBJLR010000007.1:9874681-9885144 GCA_037577145.1 Brachypetersius gabonensis
GTGTGTGTGTGTGTGTGTGTGTGTGTGTGTGTGTGTGTGTGTGTGAGTGTGTGTGTGTGTGTGTGTGTGTGTGTGTGAGTGTGTGTGCGCATGTACATGTGTATGTCTAGCTGCTGGGACAATACTTGGGAAAGAGGTAGAGGTCTTTGCAAAGAGAACTGGTGAATTCAGACATCTCTTTACAGCGATGATGAGCTGAACCTGGAGCGTACCCCTCTCTCTGCTTAATTCGCCCATTCACCTATGAGGGGAACATATTGGCAAGCAGGGTTACACAGAGCAGGAGTAAATGTGTCTTGCATTGGTTGGACTAAAAGCTCTGTTGTGCATATTACCTGTACCAGTATGTCTGATAAATGTGTGTCTCTGGCTCTTTGCCTCACAGCTGTATTGAGCTCCTGTATGAACCACGAGCCTTTCTTTGTGTTCCTCATTGCAGCAGTGCCTAAGTTCAAATACACAAACACTGCAAATATTAGTTCCTAAATAATAATCTTAGCATTTAAGAACAATTAATTAACTGAAAGTTTTTACTTTCAGCTGACTGGATAATTCCTTCACTTATTCACGAAACAGAAAAGTATTATCTCAGTTACTACTTAGGGAGAAAACTTCTTGAAAGATTCTACAGACAGTCATGCACTTCCACAAAAGACAAAAGTGGATACACACTGAAACCTTTGAGGCTGGCAAAGCCGCAGATCATGTCGGATCTCTGTGGCAGTTTCACTCGTAGCCTCTCGTTCTCTCTCTGCTCCCTTGATTCATTTTGTCTTTCACTCTTCTCATCTCTCCCTGCATCCCTCTGCTCACAGCCTGTAGGCACCATATGGTCCCCACCATCCAACTGGTCCACACCACTGTCCATCTCCTCTGAAACAGGTAGTTCAATATAGACATTTTAAAACGAGAATCAGATTTATTGGCCAAGTATGTTAAAGCACACAAGGAAAATCAGGCAAATCAGTGTGTGCACCAACCTCCTCTACAGGCCTGAATGAAGAACATTTTTGGCTTGTTCTGAAGAAGAGGGCAGCGAGCATTATCAAACCGCTCAAATACCCAGTCCAACTGCAAGTGAGAGACAGGAGAAAAAACAGTGGCAGGTTATTAGTGTATGGCAAACTGAATACATTAATCACCCAGTTTTACACGGATCAGGAGTCCCGGATTCAGTCACACGCTGATTTTTTTAAACTTTTTTTCTGGATGTTTTCACACAAGGGGACTAAGGGCAGGCTGTAGCTGAACTGGAAGCACTTTTTTCGAATTCCACACCAGGATTAAGCTCCTGGTGTCCAAGTGTGATTTCTCTGCGGTGCACTTTAGGAGACCTTTCTAATGAGCCCTCATTTGTATTTTAGTAGATCAGAGGTTATTCCCCCGAAAACTGTTCACATCGCCGCAGCATCCTCATTACTTTTGTTCTGTGACCTTCCGAGTTGCATATCTCGGCAGGAAATCTAAATTTGTAGGGAAATACATTTCCTTATTGCATTAAACTTTAATTAAAATGAAATTAAAGTGTTCAGGGGGATATGGGTATTTAATGTTTACACGATAAAATAGGCATTTTTAGGCTTTTTTTTTTTACCAACACAACACGGTTTTTCACGATACGCAGGTGCTCTTGGAACTTAACCCCCGCAAAAAAGCTGGAGATTACTGTATACTGTGGCTGCTCACTCCACATTCTGATTAACGGTTGACTAGTATAATCAGCTGCTGAGATTCTAGCCAAGAGTTTAGAATAGGTCAGACATTTGAACATAGTTACCAATATGAGGAGATACAGATTTTGTACATTCAGATATAAGCAAGTTGTAAATGCTAAAGTAAAGGCAAAATGAGGGCTAACCTCTAACAACTGGCCGTCACTTCCATAGATGGAACCCTCTACTCCATGAGACAGTATACACACAGCACAGCTGTCACACACTGCATGCTCTGGCCGTTGTGCAAACTGTTCTATACAGTCCCGCATGGCCTACAACAGAGAAAGGGAAACAAAATTGTCTAAATTCTTAAAAAGGCAATCAACAAACACAATTTTCCACTGGGAATAATTACTATGATACTTGTATTATTTATTATAATTATTATAAGACAAACCATGCACGATACATAGTTTCAGTCCTAAACCTCACTGCTTTCCACTGAGAGAGGCACCTGGAGTGTGAGATCCTTGTGTAAGCTGACTGTGAAGTCCAGCTCAGTAAAGAGTCTTCTTAGAACCTCCTCATCCACCTCTCCTCCTCTCCGTGTGTCGAGTTCCGCCAATTCTGGCTGGAAGCGCACATTACTCACCACCAGTGCAAAGCCCCGTGGACTAGAGCTCATTGTGTAAGCCTGAGGGGAAAGGGGCAGAGAAAGTGTCTGTGAGCTGACATGAGACTGAATGTTTCCTGAAATTATGAATTGCCCTGTTTACAGTGCAACAGTTAAATGAGTGTGTGGCTGTACCTGTGCACTGTGGGCCAGGTAGAACTCAGGTGTGCAGGGCAACACAGCAGTGGTTACAGGACTGTCAGCATCCAAACACATCTCCATAGTTTCTGAAAGAGAAAAATCCATTAAATTCTGCTCACGTTGGTACGGCAAAAGTGACAGTAAGTACCAGGTTTTGATATCTATGATCTCCTTCATGCAAAAAGACAAGGGGAGCATGCATATGTTTAACTTATCTAACGCACACAGAAAACCATTACAGACCAAAACAGATGATAAACAACATAGTGTTGTATTCATGTTTTCAATACATTTCATGTTTCTCACTGATAAAAAATATCACATCTTGTCACATCTTATATATGTATTATTTCTTATTTTTAGACTGTTGTAAGAAAAAGATAATATTAAACCTTACTTTAAGGTGATTTCACTTTGCAGGATATGTTTTTTTTTCCAGTGCTTGTTTTATGTACTACACAGAGTTTTTTACATATTAAAGTAGATCTTGAACTCTTTTTTGTGAAAAGGACATCAAATTGACTGCAAATAATAAAAATGTGCCGAAAGATGGTAAAGACGCGAGCTAGTATAAATATTTCAGAATCAAATCTATATCATTTATATTTCAACAGAATATATCATAAAATTAATTAAAAGACAAAAAACTCAGTGGTGTATTGTCAGGTCTTTGAAAGCATTTCAGTCTTCATGTTGACTGACAGTGGCCTAGTCACAGCATCATAAACAACCCCACTACAGCAAAAAAACAGAAAAAATAAAGAAACTCCTGAGTACTAGAAAAGTTACTCTCACACACACTCTTACCATGGGTGCGAGCTCTTTTAGGAGGCACTGCACACTCCTGAGTTGGGAGTGGAAGTGAAGGCTCTGGAAATCTCTGCAAACATAAGAAGATGTAAAATGAACTCCATACAACATTGGTAGAACATTCAACTGATTACATCCAGAGCATTAAGTGATTTCATGGGTTGTCAGGTTTTCAGTCTCAAGGCTTATGAAAATGTTTTGTCTTCCTACATGCTAATGAAACCTTGTACATTTGAGAGTTGAGGAAATTATTTTTATGACTCATTTGAGCTTGCCTGGAACACTGCCTGTAGTTTGGGTGTGGTATTGTGTGTGGTAGCAAATACTACTTTGTCTCTCTCTTGTTCTTATTGCTGTCTGGAACAGTAGGTCATGCTCTTTTAACTGGTCATGTGTTCATTCGCTACAAATCAAAGACTTCAGGTGTTCTATATTACGCATCATAGAGTTCTGTAATCTGTCTTCATTGAGATGAATTATCCGAGATCAGCACTTTCACTTTGAATATTAATGAGACGAACATAACAGCCCTGGTTACTGATAAGCCAAGATTGATGATCTATGTTTTTATGTCTGATTTTCAGGGAGTGTAATTAAACTACAGGATAAACCAGACAATAATTAATATGGGAACTGTTAGCATAAACAAATAGAAAATGACCATGAAGACACAAACAACCAAAGTTCCAAATTTCCGGGAATATAAATATATAACCATATATATAAATAACTCTCAAAAATTGCTCATAGTCATATATGTTCATTCAGACAACCTGACAATTATTGCCTTCAGTGCATACATCTTAACAATGCCCCAGGACAATGTGTAAGGGGAGTGCCATCAATGTTCATTTCAGAATTTCTAATACTAAGAGGCTGTTCTGATATGTATAGACAACATTTCCCCTGTGTCTTAACAACAGACAAGTTAAGTGCTCCCAGATATTATTTGAGGCAGCTGTTTCCACTTGCAGCAGGTCTACCATGTTTTAGTTCTTAAAAGCGACAAACTATCTCTCTCCATCAAAACCATGGTCAACACCTCAGGTCCGTGTATTATTAAATCAGATTAACAATTAGCAAATAAACTTGGGTACTTGCAATCTGCTACCCATATAACCAAGCTACAGCACTGGTAAAATTATCATTACTTTCTGTAAAAACTACTGCAGTCTAAATATGGACAACATATATTCATTAATCAATGCTGCTCTACTCACAGCAAGCACAAACTTCACATTACTAAACTATTCCCAAACCATTTAAGGCATATAAACCTTACCTCTGGGCAGCTACTGTTCTCAGCAAGCGAGCCATTTTTGTCCTGTTTTCTCTTACTAGCTGACTGTACTGGTGAACTATGTCTTTTCACTACTACCCATTTGTTTTCCCTTTAATTCTCTATCTGTGCTTTTGTTTATAAAATAACAGTTGATCTTTAGCACAGTATTAACTGGTTAAGGAACAGTTAATAACTATAAGGCTAAGAGTGTAGCATTAAGACATTTTCTGAAAAGCTTTAAAAGTAATGAGCTTTTGTTATAATGACTAATAATGGTTGCTTTTATGCATCATTAATTTTGTAAAGGTTTATAGTTATCATTAAACATCACCTCCAGGTCTCTTCTGTTCTTAGCAGGTGTGCTGTCCTGTGTCAAAGAGATTTCTCCCTCACACTTTGTAGGTGTGCTCTGTAACCACACATGTGCAATATTCTCGTTACAACACCTCTTGCCTCTGGCTTTTCTAACTCTCCAATCTGGTGTGAAGTTTGTTACAGTGGGAGTCACTTCCTCACCTCTCTCTCCCTGAACTTAATGAGCAGGGTGTAAAGATGCTGCTGTTCTGTCTCTTGAAGAGCTACGCAGAAGCTGCTGAAGGCTCTGGGGCCGCGTTTAGGCAGAAGTGACAGCAAACGCCAGCTCCGCTTATGGGATGTTGGCTCTGCCTGCAGGATTCAAGTGGTGACAAGGTCAAACACTACTATCACAATGCAGTCAAGATATACACCAATCATACATGACATTAAAAGCAACTAATGTTGTGATGGTCACCCTTATGCCACTAAAACAGTTCTGATCTGTCAAGCCATGGATCTCTACAGGCCCATACGTAGCAAGCTGTTACATACTATGTGTTCTGACACCTTTCTATCATAGTCTGCATTATGTTTTTTGACTTTCTATCAAAGTCTGCATTACGTTTTACTGCATTATGTTTTTGCAACTGTAACTCTTCTCAGACCAGATAAGCTAGTCTTCACTCTTAATGTGCATTCACATTCTTTCGTAATCAGTGAGCCTTAACCCTATTGATGGTTTCCTAGTCATCTTTTCTTAAGTCACTGGAGGTACTAACCACAGCATACTGGGAACACCCCAAAAGACTGTCACAACTTGGCATGTGTCAATGTAGCCCAGATCATTTCCTTTGTCCAGTTTTTTTGGTTCCAACACATGAACCTTAGAAATCAACTTGATACATCTCACATATTGATGGGTGCCACTGTAATAATATACTCAGTGCTGTTCACTTCACCTGTCAGTGTTTTTAATGATTTGTCCGATTGTTGCACTGTGTCTTATTAAAGGGGTGAACATATTGAAAGGCCAAGCACAGGCAAATAATAAACTTTAACTTTAGATAAACTACAATACAGTAAACAGTATTTCTGCAAGTGAACTGTCAGAGGACTAATGCAACCCAATGGTTCCTAACACAACATGAAAGAATCTGCACCTTACCAAAATGGTTTCAGCCATGCCTTCGGTGAGAACGTCATCGGCCTGCAACATCTGGACTAGGAGCTCATCTACCACCATTTGTTTACAAAGTGCCACTGAGTTCTTCTTCAGTGCCAGCTTATCTCGCTCTTTCATGCCACATTCCCCGAGCATGGTGCTGCTGTGGAGGTTGGTACATGTAGATGTGTGAGTGTACGTATGTGTGGGGGAAAACAAATTTTGCATAAGACTGCAATCGATAAGAACATGTCAGATTTATTTAATCTCATTGCATTTTAAAGTTAGACAGTTCCATATTCTTATTTTAAGAGGTACATGCCTGTTACAGATGTAACAAACTCCAAATAGCCATACCTTGTTAATTAACAGACTTGCTCAATGCTGACAGAGAAATTATAAGGCATTAGTAATTACCAGTTAACTAATAATAATAATAATAATAACACTGTAATAACAGCAATTGCCAGTTAACTACCTATTCAGCAGCTTCTACCAGTATTGGCCAAACACACGTGTAATGCATGTGAAATATCTGCACAAAAATGGCTCAAATCTGGATTAATATTATGTAATGAATGCCGCTGAGGTTGCATTAACTAGAAATACCGACATATCTCTAAACAGCATTCACGTCTGGAAGCCACAGTTTAAACAGCTAATGAAGCCGACATGGCATGGCAAGCTTATCAAAAGGAAAAACACTTACCCCCGTGGATGTATTATCAGTCTCGCGTCCAGAAAAAGAGTCTTCCTTCTTTCTTTCTAAATTTTGCAGCCTGACAGATGTTTTAAATAGGAATGCCAACTTTCTGCAACCTGTGTTGATCTTGCTAATAGGCTAACTACTGCAAAACACTCTTCAGTCCAAAATAAAACGTAAACAACGGATGAGGACGCTGAAGCCCGTTTCTCCTCTTTCTCCTCTTCCTTTTGTAGAAAACTAGCCAGATACCAAGGCTACAGGCTCGGTGCAAGCTTGGCTGCTTTAAAAACAAGTGGGCAGCTAAACAAGTTGAGCTAAACAGGCTAAAAAAAGAAAACAACGAGCAGTTAGACACGATTACACAGTAGGAAGAGTCACCAAGTCATGTTTGCAGGTTAGTGAGTGGAGAGATATCACACACGGACGACTGTTAGGCAGGGTCAGGAGAGAAAATGTAGAGAATTTAAAAGAATAATTGACAGTATAGGAGCTCTCCTGGAGCAACTTCCGCGCCAACACTCGGCGAATGAGGAGCTTCTCCAGCTTCTTCTTGTGTGTGTTGGTAGCGGCGGTGTGTTTACAGTGTGTTTTTACTGCCACATACAGGTACAGCTCGGTCTGTGAATGAAGAACAAGACTGTATCCTTGGCAACCGTCACCTACAGGCTAAATACTGCTAAACACGTAAAAAAACAAACCAAAATAAAAAAATAAACAACACGTTTCTCTTCTTATCTTTTGCTGTAAACTAGCTACCTACGCAGGCCAACACGCTCGATGCAAGCTTGACTGCTTTAAAAAACATTTTTCCCCCTACTATTTATTTACAGCTGGTTTACCTAAGCGTCAACCTTCTCATTAACTTTAAAGTTGCCAACTCGACACAATAACAGGATGAGTTATTAGCCTTACAGCCAAATATTCCAAATAGGTGTGCCCTTCGTAGTTTTAATTTATATTTCTAGTTAGTGCAAGGAACCTTTGCTATTTTTTTTTGAAACATGGCACACTGAAACCAAATGAAAAAGTACAGAAAACGTTTCAGAATGTGTTATTTATTTATAAGACTTCGCTGCTAAGAGTATTAACCTGCGCTATATGAACAAAGTATTGGGACACCTGACCATTACACCAATAGGGAATTTAATGCCATTGCATTCAAATACATAAAGTTTAATGTGGAGTTTGTCCCTCCTTCGTAGCTATAACAGCTTCCACTCTTCTTGGAAGGCTTTCCACAAGATTTTGGAGTTTCTGTGGGAAACAGAAGCTGTGTAGTGTATTTTTTACAGTAATAACAATGGCACTGAGGAAACATGGAACTATGCACGGGAAGCCTGTACCTTGGACAGTCTTGGGGACACGGTGGTTATAGAGTCACTCAAAATATTTACATATGTTTGCTTTGCAGCCAGACATGAAGACACAAAAAAGGTTTGAGTGAATGTATATGCGCAAAGAATGCTGACAGACATCTTGTAAATAAAACAAGGAGACACCCTCTGCTCTGAAAACTGTTGGCAGTGCATGACACTACATCTGATGACAATCTCTCTATGAAGGAGCATAATAACATGAATAAAAAACTGTGATAGTTGAATTGAGCTGGAATTCCATATTCACATAGTAACACTATTCAACTCTCCAACGCTTTAACTTCCCCATCAGTAGACGTACATGTAGAAGAAGTAGAAGTAGAACCAATAGACACAATAAGAAAGGGTAGACTAATGTTACAGTTAATTGCATGCTTGTGTGTGTGTGTGTGTGTGTGTGTGTGTGTGTGTGTGTGTGTGTGTGTGTGTTTGTGACAGAGAGGGAGAGAGAGCAGGCCTATCAGCACATGAACAAAACAAAATGTAGCCTGACAGATGCATACAGCAACAATAAATAAGAACAAGAAAAGCGTGAAAACTTGATATGTGAGAGACAGAGTGCACTGATGACGTAGAGGAGCGTAGGCCTGTGTGCGTCCAAGTGCTTGAATAGAAATAAAAGCGTTATTATATTTCTTTTCAACCCAGATTAAACTATGATAAAGGTCTTGGATTCTTGCAGACTCTCTGCTTATGTTGTGTCATGTTTTTTGTAAATCACTTTTGCATTGGTTTGCATTGCCTTGTATTTTGTACCTAATTTCTCCATCATACACCAGGATTCTTTTCAGACTTTTCAGTTGTGAAACTGGACCACAGAAGAGGTGGTGTGGGAAACTTTCACCTTAAGATAAAAGAAGATTTTTATCAGTATTGGGCTCCTCACAAGGCCACTTGGCCATAGGAACTTGAAGGTATCTATAGCATCATTCCTATAAATCAACCTATTTGTGTATTTGATGCATCTATGCTTTTGTTTGCATTTGTTAAAGTCTTTTAGATATTGATACAACTTTTTACATCAACCATCCTTGATCCCCAGGTCTGAACACAGGTCTGTCCCTGAACAAAAAAAAGTGACATACTTTACGTAAAAATGACATTGTTTACATTTTCGGCTGTTACTAAGTAGACTTTACATTCTAATCACAAATAATACACAAGTTGCCCTTAGACTTTTAAACAGAACTCTCAATTTGAGTCATCTTCCTGTCAAAAAGAGGTTAAATTGAAAACAAAAAATGTCAGACTTCACAAGGTGATGCTTGCTCTATAGCAGCGCCACTGAGAAACCACTTCCTCTCACACCTAAGTTCATTGAGAGTTTAGTCCAACACACGATACAGGTCAGTTAAACCATAAAAGTGGACTTTACATATTTACAAATAATTGTTTATTTCATTTTAGTTTACACTTATTTAGTTTTAACAACCGTTCCACCCTGGTACATATACCCTGAACACCCTGAACATTGTCTTATGTAGTGCTATTACATATCAGGGGATTACTTTCAGGGTTTTTTTAGGTTAGTTTAGACAGTGTTATTGTATAATTAATCCATTCTTACTCCTGCAAAGCTGAAAAACACTCTTTACCAGGAGTTGGGATCGAACCCACTCGGCCATCCTGGTGGAGTTTAGTGTTTGGTGTAACACCAGCCCCTGGCTTACTGGTCCCTTGTTCACTGAACACCATTGATCACATGTAAAGACTTTTTTTTTTAGGAATGGCTACAATACAGGATATTTCTTAAAAAGAGCATTAGTCTTGTCCCTTAACCACTGAGCCATGTATAAACATCTGGCTTCCAAATCACATCAGACCCCCCGAGGTCATCATTCACACACTTTCTTCTGGAAAGCTGTGCTTTCTGTTGTAGCAAGAATTTGTTGAGATAAGTGTCTGTTCAGACACCTCTAAAAAATAATTCAAGTTTAAATTTAGGCGAAGTCTAAAGACTAAGTCTAAAAATTCTTTTTTTTTGTAAATTCACCTCATTAAAATGGATACCCAAGTAAATGTAGAAGTTAAGTCAGGTTTCTTTCATTTAAGACGTCTTGCAAAAATTAAGCCATTTTTATCTTTTAGGGTGTTCGAGAGGATTGTGCATGCTTTTATTAAAACACGACTGGACTATTGTAATGCTCTGTATGCAGGCATTAATCAGGCTTCACTATCACGACTTCAGCTCGTCCAAAATGCTGCTGCTCGGCTCCTTACAGGCTCTCGTAAGCGTGATCACATTTCTCCTATTCTTGCCACTCTGCACTGGCTGCCTGTACGAAGGAGAATTGATTTTAAGATTTTAGTGTTTGTTTTTAAGGCTCTTCATGGCCAGGCCCCATCATATATTGCTGACCT
>JBBJLR010000007.1:9885244-9909726 GCA_037577145.1 Brachypetersius gabonensis
AGGTGTTTTGAGTTAATTAGCTGATTAGAGTGTGGCACCAGGTGTCTTCAATATTGAACCTTTTCACAATATTCTAACTTTCATTAGTTGTCAGTTATAATCCTCAAAATTAAAAGAAATAAACATTTGAAATACATCAGTCTATGTGTAATGAATGAATCTAATATACAAGTTTTACCTTTTGAATGGAATTACTCAAATAAATCAACTTTGTCATGATATTCTAATTTTATGACCAGCACCTGTACATGCCAGGGTGCTACAGTTTTTCTCCGTATTTGCTTGGAATGATGCATGATGGAGAAAAGGCTACTCATGTAAAGCTGAAAATCTGTCCTTGCCAGGAGTGGGGTTCATACCCACGACGATTTTCTTCCATTGGATCTTAAGTCTGACGTCTTAACCACTCAGCCATCCTGGTTGCGTTGAATGTTGATGGGACACCATCCCCTGGCTTACTGTTCCCTTGATCATTGCACTCCTTTGGTCACACATAAAGACTGGTTTTAGGAAGGACTACAATTTTAATAGGGGCATTAGTGCTGTCCCTTAATCACTCAGCCATTGCAACAGACATTTCAGACAACTCCCTCAGTTCTGCTATATTTCTTCTTTGCTCATCAATCATCTTTTTAAACATTTCATCTAGGGACCTATACTTTGCCCACTGTAGAATTCAGACTCAGAAAGACATTGATTTGTTTAGTGAATTCACCGCCTTAAAAAACAGCTTCGTGCATGTCTACGTATTGTCATTTAAATGTTCACAACATTTATTTATACACTTTTATCCAAAGCAACTTCCATTTTCTAACAAGACTCCCTGGTGCAACTTGGGGTTAAGGGTCTTGCTCAGGAACCCAGTGGTGCTGTGCTGAAGGTAGGATTTGAACTACTGATCTTTTGGTCCAGAGGCAAATCGCCTATCCACTAGACCACCAGCACCCATCATTGCTTGTGCAGTTTTACTACATGCCAGGGTGTTACAGTTTTAATCAGCATTTCTCCTTGGAGCATTGCATGATGGAGAAAGGGCTACTTGTGTAAAGCTGAAAAACACTTTACCAGGAGTGGGGTTCGAACCCACGAGGACATTTGCCCATTGGATCTTAAGTCCAACGCCTTAACCACTCGGCCATCCTGGTGTGGAGGAATGATTGAGGGGCCATTTCTTGGTGTGGGGAGCCACTGTTCAGTCATTGTTTTTGGGCCCCATGGTTCACACTTAAAGGCTACCTTTTGAGGGAGCACAGTTTGAACCCACAAGGACATTTGTTTTAGCAATTAGTTATAATTTCACTGTCTTTGTGAATAACTTAGCATTTCTGTGCCAATGGCTTATTTATTTGCAGTGATGGGAATACAGATAACCTAAGGAAAACTACAGTGTGGCATAACATTAGAAAGGTTTGTGTTGCACTAAAACCCTTTCAAAATACATTCATCACCTTTCCTGAGGAGGGACACCAAAAACACTAGAGTATGTGACAGCCTGTGCAGTCTTGCATATTTTGGCTATACTAGCAGGGGTGTATCTACTTTGGTTGATTTAATGAAGTTTTGTGTTGGTTTTCCTTCATATTTTTATTTACTCTCAGCCTGTGGGGGGAAAAAGGTATTTTAAAAAAAAAAAACATCTGATGTTTTTGTTGAGAGTATAAGCTGAAAACTTAAATTCATTAAAAAAAAAAAGAACTGGGTGGTAATCAAAGGCTTTATTCGTATACTCTTATCGCAAGCAAATATTAATGCTTTTTTTCCACACCATAAAACAGCAACAGGAAAGAGCAGAACCAAGGACAGACGTTCATAGCTGTTTTACATGATCAGACCAACGTTTGCAGGGCCAAGAACTTTTCAAAACTTTTCAGAGTCGTTCCTGGACTTGTCTCCCAGGTGACCAAACTGCATGATTAAGATTTGTTTTGAGTGGAGTTGAAAGCTATACTTAGGTAGTTTGTGTTACGCTATCTAAAAAAAATTCACAAAAATCTTGGACACTGGTATTCCAGGACCAGTTTACTGGATAGAGTGCTGGACTTGAAAGTATTTCCATTCAAATGTCACCACTGACAAAGATCGCTCTTGTCCAGTACAAGCTTAGGTCACTTATGTCACCACACCACCAGCAAAAGTACATTTGTGAATTTTTGGTCTCACTCCCTTTCAGTAATCAGTGCTTCAAGTAGCTCTCACAAAGAGATCAGGTTTAAGTGCAAATGTACATGAACTTTTCAAAAACTTTGGAAGTGATTTTCCTTAAAGTCAGATCCAAAGTAAAGCAAAGTTTGGTGTGGAACAGAATTATACATTTATAGTGAACCGCTTTGTACCTACACTACATAGTACTTGTGCAGCAAACCGAGCAGATACAAAGGCTTCCTTTTGATATTCACACTAACGGAGAAGTAAATAAAGTCAACAAATCTCAAGAGATCTTCACCCAGCAAACTCAACTACCACACAAGTTCTTTAGTCACAGTTTAGTCTAATCAATTTAAAAAAAAAAAAAACAACCCATTATACTTTGATTATTTCATTACTGTTTATCTCACACAGTATCCAAAGTTCAATATTTCACTTTATAACTATAGTACCTTTAACTGATACAAATTCATTCTCACTTCCTCTCTAACAAGTCAACCTAACAAAAACATCACTGATACTGCGTAACAATATACTTTACAGTATAATAAAGTGTAACAGGTTAAATGCACACCATGCCACCGCTCATTCTTTCCATTAGCATGGTCACACTAACAAAAGCTGAACTAACCATTAGCTAAAAGATTGTATTTTGTGTCTGTATACTTTTCCTTGGTAGAGCACAGAAGTGGGCAGATTAGCTGAGGTACTCTCTATAGAGACAATAAGGGGCAGTGGCAGGAAGCAGCCAGTTCAGTATAAATATCAAATACAACTAATTATTTACACCAAACCATATAGTGAACCAGTTCCAAGCCTCGGTCCTGCAGGCCCTCTTGCCCGACACGTTTTGGTGTTTTCCCTGCTCTTGTTCAGTTTAGTTGATGAGTTGTATCAGGTTTGCTGGGAGTGTGGAAAACTGTAAAATGTGCACAGCAATGGGTCCTGCAGGACCAGGATTGGAACCCCATGACAAAATACATTATAATAAGATACAGTTTGTAGGTTTCTTTGGAGCTCAACTTGAATGGAAATCATTTTAAGGTTTTCCTAAATAAAGAAAACACAATCATTACCTTTGTAAATATATCCAATTGTCTGTGAGAAACACAAAAAAAAGTTGAGAAGAGTAACTTTTAAAAGTCTAAGAGCACTATAAAGGGAAGTATATGAAATGCATAAAGATAAGTGCCTTTCACTTGTTCTGACACATTCAGAACCACTCCCAGCCCACAGTAAATCTACCCCGATGGATCAAATTGTCATGGTCACATTGGAAGTAAGTGATCATCCCTTTCCTCTGGCTCTTCTAATGGCTCAGTAGATACACCTCTGTAAGCAGGTGGTTCCTCTCTGCTGCCACGGGAGCGACACACAAAGTCACATCCATCCTGTGAAAATACAGAGGCTCACTTAATTCTAAATCATTTTGGTCGACAGAGTGACCAGAAAAGAAAGAGTGAAAGAAACTTACAGCTGATAAGTTGCCTATCTCTGACCAAAATGCATAGTTTGGAAACTGATCAACTCCTTTTGCTCCAACAACCAGTCGTTGATAGAGAAATCCGCCAATGAGATACACAGCCAAGCAGGAGAAAGCACTACAAACACACATCATATCAAATTAATTAAAGCATGTTTTCCAAAATGGGGGTTCCTGTAAGGTAGGGAAACACTGATTGTAAAAATATTCTCTGTGCCCTTTCAAAAGCTTTATCATGATTCCCGTTTTAATAATAGCCTGGCAGTATTTTTTTTACCAAATCAGGAAGTCATTTCATTAACAAAGCATTTTCTCTACCAATAAATACACATACAAAAGAATGCATGCGAATGATAACTGAATCTTTCTGGGCTAACAAACTGCTTCATCAGGAATGGTCAGGGTGGTCTTGGGTGACACCCTGAGGGTAACAGTTAAAACAATGGACTCTAAGTACTCACACGATAAGAAGTATGGACCCAGTGCTGAGTTTGGATTCAACAACAGGGCACAGTGCACTGGAGTCCAGCTCAAACAGGTAAAAGCAGTCAAGATCCCTTTCCCTTTGTTCTTTAATCACTGAGAGCTTTCCCTGAAGATAGTAGAAAGACTTATGCAATTAGAAAGAAGTACACAGATGAGGAAATAAAACAATAATAAGCAATTAATCAGACACAAAGGCAAAGAAATAGAAACAGCATTTGAGTAGGGGAACTACCAAAATACGCTGATACAGGCCCTGCAGGCCTGAAGTTGTACATCCCTGTTTTAGATGTTGTTCCTGTTTTCATTCTGTGAAACCATTTCTAATGTTTGTGGAGTCATAATTAATTTACTTTCCCAATTTCCATTTGTTTCTTTACTCAGGCAAGTTTTGGTGATGTCTTCAGGAACAACATATAGAAAAGACTGCTGTTCTAATAGGGTGCCCTCTATTGTGCTTCATTCCAAAAGCAGTCCAGGCTAAAGTGAATGAAATAAACTGTTCAGGTTGGACCTAAATCCCCAGGGACATCAGAAAACAATACATTTCAGTCACTCTTATCGCAGGCCTGGGGAGGCATTCACAAACAATCCCAAAATACTACTGATGAAGAAGCAGATTTGCTAGACATCCATCACAGACATGAGATAAAAACATGGGTCCAAAAACAGCAGTGGGGAATGGAAAGGATCGGCCCTATATTTGTTTGACTTTAAATGTTTTTACCACATCTTCTGCTCCAATAACTCTTACAAGCTTAGGTTTTTACTCATCTTCTGCTAAACACTGTCTGCAAACACACCTTGTCACAATGACAGGCTAAACTGCTGAGGCAGTCATTAACAGTCATTTTGCAAACTTTAACAATGATTGCATAGTCTTTCTAATTTTAAAAGGCAAGCAAAATTACTTCATGTATGACTTGTAATATTAATTTTGTGTGGTGTACAAAACCCCTGGTCTGAAGTCTAAAAAAGAGAAACCTATCTTGGTTTTCAACCACTGTTTCTTTCTGAGCTTTTCTTACAAATGAACAGATTAAAATCTCACCACAGCTACAGAGCTACTACAGGAAATCATGACGATTGCTTTCCTGCCCTCTTTTGAGCAATGGGAGTCATATTTTTCCCCACCTCTGTAGATCAGCATGACCCAGTCACCTGTGGATAAAATCAGCAGAGGTGGCTGTGTTCAGATACTGCAGACTTTTTGGTGAACTTCAATCAAATTTGTGACATCAGTTACTTTGCAAAGTTGCCAGAAGACACGTGATTAAGACATTAAACAAACATCTTAGGAAAGACAAATTTGCGAAATAGAAAATACTGTCTAGGAACATTTCGCTTCAGTTTCCTAAATTTAACTTTTTACAGTCCTAACTCCATAAATATATTTTACACATGTAAATAGTTTTTCATTTTTTGTGATCACAGTGTTATTGATTTGTTTGGTAAAACACACAAAGCTTTTAAATGATCCTTTAATATTGTAAGAGTAGGGTTTTAGAAACTAAACCGCTTATAAAGTTAAGACTTTGATGGTACTGTTCCTCACTCCCTGCAATAGCTTGTGTGGCAGTGTAGTTCCCAATGCGGACTTGTTTTCCGCTCTTGTCGGTCTGCACGACTCCTGCATCTTTCATCCCACCTGCATCATCACAAACTTTGAATGTGTAATTGTACTCGTCCTGTCCAACAGTGATACTTGCAGTAAAACTGTGAGGAAACAAAGAATGAAGAAAAAAAGGTCAGCTGTGTACAAGACTTGGGGATCAATTAGTCACTTGTGGTTTGAAAGTGCAGAGAAAATGCTGACTTTTGGTTGGTAAGGGGCTCTAGGAGATCAAGAGCTTTTCTCTCATGCGTATTTTCGTCAAACAGCTTGCACTTTTTGGTGTTGTTACTTGCTTGCAGGCCACCAACCAGGAGGCTCAGGAGAAGAAGTGTTCTCACAGTCATTACAGCCATCAGTGCAACCCTGCAGGCACAGTGTGTGGTTAGATACTTGCAGTCCAATGTGGCTTAACTAACCAGCAGGTCATGTGATGTTGCCATGTTTGATAATGAAGCCCACAGGGAGAAGTTTCAAACCATTTGGAACAAGTCAAAGGCTAAATCTGCGTTTATTGAGATGTAATTAATTTATATTCTTATCGAAATGTACAGGGAATAAGTTTTATTTTTTGTTTACAACAAAGTTGCCAAAGCTGTCAGAAGGAGAAGCATTTGACACCTCAGCCCACATATAAGGTGGCTAGTCAACGCATATTTATAATCAGGTAAAAGCAAACCTTTCCGAGTCTTCTGAGCGAAACAGCTCTGGAGGAGTCAGTATAAAAGGGAGAAGCAGCCAGTCAGGTGGGCTGAAGTGCAGTTCCTGATGTTCTCCCTCAGTCAGCTGCCTCACAATAAAACTTCAGAAACACACGCCCAAACATCCATGAGTGAAGGAGATCTAAAAGACACACTTTACACACAGAAGAAAAGCAGTTAGATCGTGTTCCAGGGAAAGAAGAGTCTGATGATCCAGTTTAAGAGAGCATGAAGACGGAAGCGAAACTAAAGGAGGACCGCTGGAGCACGTGACGTCCGGCAGTGTGAGCCTGAGTGGTCATGGGAGATTGAGTTTTTGTGAGATTTCAAAGCTTTTTTTAAGGTCAAGCGTCGGAAAGCCGTCCAAACTATTCACAGGTGAGTGTTTTAAACCGGGCAAGGTATTTTGTATATATATATGGGTGTGACGTAAACTATGTTTTTGTTTTAAAGTATGAAAAAAACTTCCCTGGTGCTGTTTTTGCTTAAATTTATTTAAACTCTCCTCTGTATTAAAATCAGCTTCTCTCTTCAGTCGATGTTTAACGAAGGTTTGATCTCGCTTTGTGATAAATTACAGTGGAAGATAGAGATAATATAAAATATAATAGAATCAGTGATTATCTAGTAAGAATCTGTATTCTTACTAAATAATCAATCATGTTCATTTAAACACTCATGCGAGAAATGGACAATTCTGTGTGATCTTTAAGTGTGGAAATATAGTACCAGAGCCATGTGGGCATATAAAATGTTCAGTTGTAATGTAAATTAAAATTAATCGACAAGTAAACTATATGGACAAAAGTATTGGGACACACATCTTACTCATTCAATTCCGGAGGTCCTTTATTTCTAGAGAAGGTAATCTTTTGGAAAGCCTTCCAAGAAGAGGGGACGCTGTTATAGCTGCAAAGGGGGTACCAACTCCATGTTAAAGTCTTTGTATTTGAATGCTATGTCATTAAAGTCCCAGTTGATGTAATGGTCAGGCGTCCCAGTACTTTTGTCAAGATAGTTTGTCAGCTTCTCTCTTTTTGTCAAGTGTTCTTCCAGGTTTAATCTTCCTTTATGGTGAGCTACTGTGGAAGTGATAGCATGGCAGCATTCAGCGTCCAAAATAGTATTTCACATTAACAAACGTGTTCATTTAAACACTTGTGAGAAATGTGCAATTTTATATTATTTCTACGTGAAGAATTATAGTACAAGAGCCATTTTGGCATTTAAGATATTGTGTTGTAACATAATTTTTAAGTAAAATACAACAACTACTTACCAGATATGCCTGTTTCCCATGTTAGTATTTAAATGAACATGGTTGAATGTGTAATAAGCATGCTAATTTGAACTGAATGCAGTTATGGAACCACTTCTACTGCAATTCACCATAAAGTGATTTTCTTTCAGATAACAGGCAAATGATGATAGCCTCCCCTGCTGAGCCTGCATATTCACATATAAACTAAATGACCATAAATCTAAAGTGCTAATCATAGTCTGAGTATTTGCTCTGATTAATGACTTTCATGGAGACTGATTTTACCAGGGTCTACATGCTAATAAAGCTGGGCCACTTGATCAAGGCAAAGACTCAAGGTGTGACTGGAAGGTATAAACAGCACCAGAAATAACTTATCTTAACACAACCTTTACTTAACACAGGCCAGGTCCAGCCTGCAGAACTTGGGAACAGGGTGTCGAGATATACATCCCATCCACACCCATTGAATACATTTAAATGCAGTTGCAGATGAATCACACCCATCTGTTACCTGTCTTTCATGACTGACGTCTCGTTATAGCTTAGGAATGCGAGAAAAGCAAGCCTAAGCATTTACTTCTCTCTGGTTTTAGTAACTTTTGATTTGCTTTTCACAGTGTTTAAACTCTGAGCAAGAAGCAATGTTCACCTGAGACTCATGCGATCATGATTCTTAGTTTAGCTTTAAATATCAATGAAAATCTGTATGACATTTTATAACATCCCATAGTTTCTCCTTTCTTGATTCTGAGTGCTTGTTTTGCAAACCTTTGCATTCTTTTGGCAAAGGCTTGTGGATGTAAATAGGCCAGTTGTGTTTATTTGTACTGCTGTATTTGTCTTTTGCAGTCTGTGCTGCACATTCTCTGAAGTTATCTTACATATCCTCTACCTTCTCCACAGCCATCGGCACTCATGATCCCCTCCCCCCTCTCCTTCTTTCGTTGACTCCTTCCACCCTGTTTGTACCTGCTTCAGTGTGCGGACACACCCGGCACCTCGGATCTCTCCAATCACAGATCAGCAGAGAAACACTCAGAAGGTGCACTTCCTATTTTGGTGTTGGAGAGGAGCCCATAGCAGGAATGGAGGTAAAGAGGCCTGGACTAATAATTGGGCAGCTGATTTAATCGCTTTGGACCAGAGGTGTCCCATGAGGTGCTCCTAAAAACATTTCTCAGTGCGAGTCCCTTTCTTCATTATGCCAGCGTGGGAGCGAGAGTGAGAGGGAGAACGACGGGAGGATCTGTGTGACCCTGTTCAGACTTGTTTGGGAATTTGAGAAGAGAGGGAGGAGGGGAAGAAACTTTGTGAGAGTGGAACGCTGTGGAGAACCTCTGGCAGTTGCTGCAAACATTTGGACTTTATGCCTTAGAAGAACAGAGTTAGAAAGAAGGTAATTCAATC
Organism: Brachypetersius gabonensis; assembly: GCA_037577145.1. NCBI lineage: Eukaryota > Metazoa > Chordata > Actinopteri > Characiformes > Alestidae > Brachypetersius > Brachypetersius gabonensis. The sequence continues at coordinate 9,894,340 of JBBJLR010000007.1, forward strand.
ACGATTATCAGTAAAGCATTTATCTCACCCCTGACACTGATTTACTCAGTGAGCACGCGCAAGTATGTGGACTGTTTGTGTGTTGTGCAATCATTGCTAGCTTTTCAGCAAGAGAGGAGGAGTGGAAAAAGGAGAACACTGTCTCTTCAAGACAGCTCTCAGGTAAGTCCTCTGCGGAATGTCCGTAACGTTCTTCTCTTTAGATACTATAAACTGTCCACACTGTGGTTGACTCACACAATCAACATCAAACAACCTAGCTCCAGTTAGCCAGGAATGAGGAATGCCAAAGGCATCTCTTGATGTTGTCTGTGGGTCACTCATTGCTCTTGTTTAACCAGCAATGTAAAACATTCAGACCTTTTTACTTCTGCTATACAGTAATTGTATATTGAGTTTTAATGAATGAATTCTTAGTAAGATGCAAAACCATGCTGAGGTTTAAGAATGATTTTGCCATTCTTTGTATCGTGACAGTTTAATGATAGTATCATACTAGTACAAAGCAGACTTTTATGTGGTTTGAAGTGCACACTGTACTGCACAACTTCATTATTTGCCTAAATCTGATTGTGAGATATGCACCTGAGAAGGTGCCTTTTACATGCAGAGCGAGAAAATAGTGTTGTGATAGTAGCAGTTGTCCTGTTCAGTTAAATGTAACCATTCTGCCAAAACATAACCCAGTGTATGCTGGATATGAAAACCTAAAGCCAAAGTCAACATAGAAATGGCAGTTTTCTTAGGAAATGTTTCATTATTTACCTGCATTTTACATTTACTATGTTGTGTTGGGTTCCTTTACTTGTCTTCATTTGGGAATTGTTTGTTTTTTTTTTGCAGGGCTGAGTTTTATTTATACCAACAAATCTTGTCTGAATGTCAACACTTTCATCCCTGACAGATTATAAAAATTATGCTGCCATGGGAACTAAACGTGCAAATTGGACCATCGAGGACACTTCACAGTTGCCACCCAGCCCAGCTACAGCAGACAGGGGCTACCAGACAAACGATGGGATAAGTCGTGAGGCCAGACCTCAAGCTGGTATGAAAGTCAGAACCGAGCAAGACAGGGAAGGGGAACCACGGAGAGCTAAAGAGTTGGACAGAATGTGGGGTAGGCCAAAAGGAGGAAGAAGGGAAGATCAGTGGGATAGAGAGAAGTTAACAGTGTTTAAAGGTAGACCAGGAGAGGTAGAATGGCAAGAAAGGGACCGGAGGAGAGAAGAAGGCAGACATCCAAATGGAAGAATTGCCTCTGTGCAAGAGTATAGTCATCATATAGAAAGAGAGAGAGAGAAAGGAGACACTTTCCCCAGGACCAGGAGGCGAAGTAATGAAAGAGAGAGAAAAAGGCTCTCTATTGACCAGGAGACTGAAAGAACGATGGAGAGAGATATAGGAAGGCCTAGGGAGTTTGACAAAACAGAACGTGAAAGAGAGAGAGAAAGGGAGAGAGCCAAAAAGACAGACAGAGACGTCAAGAGATACAGGGAGGGAGAGAGATACAGAGAAAATGAGAAAATGAGAATAAGGGAAGAAGTAAAAAGAGAAAGTAAAGGACGACTCGAGAAGGAGGAGTCAGACAGGACGAGAGACAGAGGGTGGGCCTTTGGAAGGAGGGAAAGGAGGGGCGATAGAGATGCAGAGGCCAATGACCAACAGATCATGAGGGTGAAAGAAGTAGACAGAGAGAAAGACAGAGCAGGACAGAGAGATAGGGAAGACCGTCTGTATTTCATGCAAAGAAGAATTATAGACGGAGACAGAGGGAACTTTTCAGACCGAGAGGAGCGGGAAGAAAGGAGCAGGGCATGGAGGAGAGAGAAACACAGACATACAAAAAGTGATGGCGACAGTGATGGAGAAAAAGAGAGAGGCTTCAGAGGGAAAGAGGATGCGGAGTCTCTCAGATATGACATGAGTAAGGGTGAGAGAGACAGTGATAGAGAAAGGACCAAGGAAAGACTGAGAGAAAGAGAGCGGCGCAGAGAAGTAGAGTGGCAGAGAGACAGAGGAAATAGAGGAAAAGAGAGAGAAATAGATGCCCTGGGATACAGAGGGAGAGAAGATGATAAAGAACGCATGATGGACAGGTATACAGGGCGATACAGGCAGAGAGACTGGTCGAGAGAGGAAAGAGGACCTGGCAGACAGAGGGAGGATGTGAGAGACATTCAGGATAGACGAAGAGAGAAAGAACCAAGTGAAAGAATGAGGAGTGAGCGGGACAGAGAGACAGACACCTATCCTAATCTGCAGGAGACGAAGAGACGAAGGAGTTTGGAGGATGGAGGCAAAGGAAGAACTAGCCGATCACAGAGTGAGACACACTTGAAAGTGCAGGTTCAAGCCCAAAGCAGTGGAGAGCTGATGTCTGGAAGTGATGCTGAACTTGAGCAAAGGAAGAGAGAAATTAAAGACAGCTCTGAGGACAATGAGCGAGAGAACATTTCAGAGAGCAACAGGGAGAGAAAGAAAAACAGAAGTGCAGAAAGGGAGGATGTTACAAGGGGGCAGTGGGAAGGAGAGGCAAGAGAAGGGTCTGAAAAAGAGGAAATGGACAGAGGGGACAGACAAAGAGAGAAACCTGAGGGCAGATGGAGACCACAGAGGAAAATGTGGCTGGAGCCCCGATCAGAAAGATTGAGAACTGAGTCGTTAGAGGAGGAATTCAGAGAGAGAGAGAGAGAGAGGGTAAGATATGCTGAAAGATACAAGGAAAGAAGGACATCAAGAGAGGAAGAGGAGGCTTCATCAGACTCAAAGTTTGAAAGGGGATCAGTCTCACCCGAGGACAGGTACAGGCAACTAGAAAGAGCTGGAGAGTTCATGAAGGAAGGTGATAGAGAGAACATAGAAGAGGGAAGAAAAGAGGATGCAGGCCAGGAGCCCATCTTCGATAACGAAGGGAGGTTGGATGCACCCTGTCAAATGGAGACAGAAAATGTGGAGGATGTCATGGAAGGGAGTGACAGAGAGGAAGAGAGGGGGAGTGGTATATATGATGACTCTGAGGGGGAAGAAGGAAGTGAGAGGGAGTGTGGAGGAGAACTGAGGGAGAGAGTGACGTCAGGAGACGATGGTTTTGTGACCGTGTCCAGTGGAGGAGATGAGGATGAGGCAGAGGAGGACAAGTTCGAAGACTGTAAAGAATTCTGGGATGGTGAAGTTAGAAAGGATCTCACTAGGCAGTCACCCACAAACACACACCAAAGTGAGGCAGAGTTTGAAACCCAAATAACAGCAGAGAGAAGTGACCACACTGTCACTTTCTTTTGTGTGATTGGGCAAACTCTTCCCAGGTCAAGATTCAACCAAAACCAGCTGATGGAGCCAGCGGAGCCGGAGGACGTCAGTCAGCACACAACCCAGGACCCTGGTAGTGGCGGTGGTAACACTGATCAGGATTTAGCCCCATTCAGGGTCTCGGAAACTGCAGAAGAGTCTGAAAAAGAGAGCAGTGGCATGCCAGGGCCAGAAAAAGAAAGCCTACATTTATCTGAGGAGGATATCACAAGCAACCACGATACCAACCGGTTAAAAGCAGAAAATAAAGACATGACAGAGGAAGTTACATCATCACAGGACCTAGAGTTTACTGGCAGTGTGAGTGCAGAAAAAGACTCTGATCCACACCCAGCTGTGACACATAGCCACACTGAGGATCAAGGGAATGCTCAGAAGAATATGACAGAAGAAAAAGATAGAGAAAATGAGGAGATACCTAATACAGCGAACGAGAGAAAACGCTACTCTGCTGCGCCGCATGTCAAATGGGCTACGAATGTGCTGGAAGAGATCCTGGATTTTTCTAATGATGGTACACTGAACATGCCTGAACTAGACAAACAAACTGAGCAGTCAAGCGACGGAGCTCGTGCTGAGCTTGAACCTCAGGGAGATAGAGAGCCTCCATCCTCACCACTCTATGGTATTATCCAGAAACCCCGCAAGCACGGCTTTGAGAGAAAGTGCATAGACCCAGACTTGCTGCAGCACAAAACAGAGGACACAGAAAGTGACATGCAAGGGAACACAGTTCTCATACAGGTAGTGAGGGAGTCGGAGACAGAAGAAGAACTAGAGCATCTGGGCCTGGAGAAAGAAGGGCTGGAGGGCGATACAGATGAGGAGGAGTATTATGACCGGCTCCTGCCCAGTCCTGACCTACACAGTCTTTCCTCGGAGGGTGAGGCAGAGAAGGAGGGAAGCAGTAAAAAAGATGAGAAACAAAAGAAGAAAAAAACAGTATGGAACGTTCTAGGCTCTAGCAGTTTTCGAGATTTGGGCAGTGAGGCATGGGGAAGGAGGAGATGTTTCCGAAAGTCACAAGAAAAACACACTGAAGATGAGGATCGAGGAGGAATTGCAAGAGACCGCAGGACACGAGTGTTCAACACAGGTAAGAGAGGATGCATAGGAGGGGCAGCGTCCCAATTCTCTTTAGTGGTTACCTTTTTCCCTTCTGCTACCTTTGGTTATATAGGCCTGTATTCAGGCCAGTTCTAGTGTAATGCTACAATCTGAATACAGTTTATAGAGGTTAAGCAAATATTTAGAGATACAGATTGTTACTGTTTTAACTAGTTCACAGTTTTATTACACTTCTATTACAGACCAAAACTGCCATTTTACTCTGAGTACATTTTAGATCAAGTAAAATGGCAAGGAAAGATAGAAAGACACAAAAATACAGACCAGAACATATACAGTATATCACACATTTTTAAAAACAAATTCAGATAAGGCTGTTCTAAGGTTTTACAGCATGGCTCTAGGAAGAAATCCTTTTAACAACATGTTTTTTTCATGTTTTCTTCAGACTTAACTGAGTAATCAGATTATATTTTGCAGACATTATTTATTTTTTTTAAATGTTGATTTTTTATTTTCGTAACAATTATGTCAGCAGTCCAATGCAGCATATTGCCAGTATGCAATGTGTCATTTATTGCAAAACATACAAAACATTCCACAGACAAAAAAACCCCTAAAATTTAGTCCTTGCAAATGTCATGGTGACAATTTAGGGTATAGGTTTTTTAATTAGCATTTTATATTTAATTCAAACAAACTTAAGTGAAAATGTAATTTGAACAGGGGTACAAACATTTGTATGAAATTTGTATAAAAACATTATTTTGGAAAATAAACGAACACTAAAACGCAGCTTTATGTCTAACAAGTAGTCTCCAGTGCTTCATCAAAACTGCAAAGCTACATTCTTTAATTTACTTCTCCTTAATATAATTGTGGATTAATTCCATATTAAGAAATCCATGTATAGGAAACGTTTTATTGCTTTCTTCTATTTTGTATACCAACACATTTATTTATGAGAATTTTTATATATCTTCTCATTCTTTATAAACCCTTACTGTCCAGATTGCACCTCCTTTTTAGCTGAATGTGCAGTATGTTGCAATGCTGTAGTGGTCAAACTTACTGAGAAGAGATAAGATGATCTAGAGACTTCTTTTGTCAGTGGGAGGTCAGTTAATTCACTTTTAGCCTTTGATTGCTTGTATTAAAATTTTGTCCCTTAATGAGCGGTGAATTTGTTTTCCTTTGGTCTTTATAAATGGGATCACATCATCGTTCAGGTGGTCCTCTTGTTTTTCACTGGTGTATGATAAGAGATTTGAATTGCATTATTTAAATGACACCAGTTTCATTTTAGGATTCTGATAATATGGCGCATAAGCTTAGAACATCGTACCATTCAAGAGGAATTTTTGTTCATTAATTTCAATCATAATACAAATCAAGATTCCTGTTTTGTGCATGGCACACATTCCAACCTAAACATGATGTACGCTGATACACCAAGCTGTGGCTAATGGGTTATTTTTAAAAAGGTTAATAACGTAATGGTTACTACCAATCAAAAGTTTTTACACAACACAGGTTTTTAAAACTCATCCATTTATTCCATAAACTGCTGATTTATATTCTTGTTAATCATTGGAAAGTTGTTGAGTGAACAACTACAAATGTTTTCTTTATAACATGGAAAAAATCTGTAAAAGTGCATGTCTGGCATCATATTAACTGGTTGTGTAGTGATGAGTCAAATTCTAGACTGTCTTTTGACTGTATTTGCACTAGTTAACAGTTTCCATTGGCTGTCATTTAATATCTCATGAAATATCTAACGCTTAACTGGTGATCCACATTATAATTGAAATTAAAATGATAATTTTATTTTATAGGTCAACAGTGATTAATTAAACTGATCTTTTCTGTCTAATAAAGGGACTCATTTACATACTGTGAATGTATTTGTTAGCAACGAGTATTGAATGTATTTTAGTAAATGTTTTCAAAGTACCATGCAAATGTAGAAAACCTCAGTGTCTGCAGAAACTCATATCAAATTGCTGTTTCTAAACTTTGAATGTAACTGAATGATGTGGTGGGTATTAGTTGATTCTACTTATTCTACATTGTTCCACTTTCAAACTCACTTATGCGTACCTCATGTGCAGTGGGTGCTTCCCACATCAGCCTTTTAAAAATACACTCATTTTATGTCAGTTATCAGCTGGATTATGATCAGTTTATGTCGGTTTAGATGTAGTGGCATTCAGCATAAAATCTAGCCAGTAGCTCATGGTTGCGTTGTTCTTTAAGTGTTTGCGTATACTAGAAGATGTGATTCTGGCAGGTTGTGTAAGTGAACTAATAGCCTATTTGAGTCAAGAGTTTGGGAAACTGTTTTGATCGTGACTGGAAAATGACTCACAATTTAGATAAAATTGATCTCTGGGATAGTTTGGGTGTACTACATTTAGTTCGGAACTCTTGTGCTCTGGTTTAGTTGCCTTCAATACCCCTGCAGTAGCTTTCCCACACTCTCATCTATCGAAGCAGACACATACCAGAGCATTTTAATAAGTATATTAGTATGAAATTGTACATCTAATCCCCCACATGTGAGGTGTTGGAGCTTCTGATAGTGAGTACACTGATACGAGAAATAACCGACAGTACTGTTTTGTGTGGGTTTTACCGTTTAGATGACGATGAATACGATGAACTGCGGCACAGCTTTAACGAATCAGAGCTGAGGTAAGTTAACCCTCACACTCTTGTAGTTTTATTAATACAGATGTTTTCTCTGAGGGGATAAACTGCAGACATCTCTTATCTCTGTCCCTCTTTTGTAGGAATTTTAAAGCAAGAATCAGCAGGACAAGAATGAGAAACTCAAAATTTTACAGTAAGTTTCTTCATATGCATTTGCTCCAGCACACCTCTCCATTCAGACAGTTGTACTTTTTCATCATCTGCCAGTTAATGTAGTTACGCTTATTTGTATGATATGTTGTTCAGCTGTGAGAGATGTGCAGTGGTACATGCAGCAAAGCGAGCATGTTATGAGGGACATTTTTGCGCGTTACTCAGCTCATATTTACAGACATTTCATGAATGCCTGTGTAGATAACATCCAGCCAGTAATCTTTCATGTAGCCTTGCACCCTAGAACATGCTGACACCACAAGGGCCATGCTAGTAAGAGAGTGTTTACACATCTGAACCAAACCTTCATAAATATTGTCATAAAAGTGACTTTATCAAAGAAAGATTTGAACTATTTAGATCATTTCTAATGGTTCAGATACCAAAAAATGGTCAGACAGTGTAAAGTGAGGTTTTGGTACAAGGTTTTGTTATGACAGCAGTGATAACAGGATGCCAATAAGACATTCTACAAAATGTGACCGGCTTCGCTGTGATTCTTATGGGCTGAGGGCAGGTTTGTGCATGTAAACCTATCTGAACCTGCAGAACAGCTGCTGAACGACTCTGGAACTCTAACTAGGTTGCAGAGCTTATATGTTTCCAGGCAATATTGTTGCCTGGACATGTTGTACCATGGAGTTGGAATCATCTCTATCATTCCACATGACTTTATGACTGTTTGCTCACTTTAGTGACTTTAATTTTAACCAAGCATGTCTCTCTCTCTCTTGCTCTCACGCTCTCTCATAGATTCCCAGTTGTATCAGCAGTACAGTGAGGTGGTCCAGAACAGGGAGATCTTGCATCAGTCTCATTCCGACGCCTCCTCTGTATTTGGTGAAATTTCAGCTGTCCCAGCACCCTCCTCTCCAGCTCCCTCCCCTCCTCCGGCTCGTCGGCCCCTCCCACCTCTTCCAGCTGTGCTCCACCCACTCTCTCTTTCAGTACCTAATAACTCAAGGGCGGCGTTACCCATTCCCCAATGTGTCCCTTCGAGGCCCGTATCCCCTCGACTGTCCAAATCCTTCGCCTCCTCACCTATGCTCTGGCAGGACTTGCCTGGAGTGAGGAACAACCCTGAGCTAAAGGACCTCAGTGAAGACAAGAGACGCCTGCAGGAGGTACTGCACTGCCCACTGGATTACGAATGGCTCCTAGCATAATGAAGGACAGATCTGATTGGCTGTCTGTTTTGTAGGTGAGATTTGAGGTGGTGACGTCAGAGGCGTCGTACGGTAGCAGTCTGGATATTGTTGTGGAGCACTTTGTGAAGTCCAAGCAGCTGAATGCCCATTTGACTACGCAGGACAAGAACTGGCTTTTTTCCAGACTTGGGGATGTGAGAGCCATTAGTCACAGGTAGGAAATTAGATCATTATAGCGAAAGGGGGTCTAGTTTAGGAGATGAAGGCATGAGGTTTGCACCCTCATGATACTCATATGCTGTTTAAAAGTAATTTAACAGTTACTTAATAAGGGTTGGTATGTTTAGATATTTAATTCAATTTATTTGATTCTATTTAAACAGTTTTAACTTGTTTGTTTTTTTGAGTGTCAGCAAAAATCTCCTGTGCTATTACAAGCATAATCTGACTAATAATGACGGCTAAATGGTCTAGGACACCACATCGCTTTAACACCAGGTGACAAATGACAAGAATAGTCCAGTGTGCGTTTCTGAGTTCTTTATAATGAGATTTCTTTCAAAATCAAATTAGTATCCGGACTTATAATTTTATAGACTCACTGATTCTGATTTAAACTGTTTGTAATAACTTCCTTTTTTTTAAAGATCACCAGAAATCCTGTTGCTTAAAAATCAGACTTGTGGTTGTCTGACAATGATGTTTTAACCATTCATTCTGTTCTGTAGTTTTTTCACTCAACTGGAGGAAAGAGTTGAAAGTGACATTATGCACTTTACCATCTGTGACATCATCATCAAACACTGTCCACGTTTCCGGGCCGTCTATGTGCCATACCTCACCAACCAATCATACCAAGACAAAACGTATCAACGATTAATGTAAGTGCCACTTATATAGACAGTAAAAAGTTGCAGCTTTATTACTATGATTGCTGTACTTTACCCCTCCCTCCTGAATCTGGACCCTACAACTAGTCTTCCTTCCAGCCACCTACTCTTTCCATGCTGTCTTTTAAAGGAATGAGAACTCAGGATTCCGAAACACTGTGGAGAAGCTGGAGCATAGCCCTAAGTGCCAGAGGCTTCCTTTCCGCTCCTTCCTCATTCTCCCGTTCCAGAGAATCACTCGTCTTAAATTGCTAGTACAGGTACCATATCTCTTTACATTGTAAACTGCTGGTGCAAGTACTTCCTCTTTCAGTTGTTTACACTCTCCCTTGGGAAAGAGAAAACACAGTTTTATCCAGATTTCCAGAATGTAGACTTAGGTTACTTCCAAGTTTTTTATAATATACTTTGTTTATGTTATATTTCATTTTACAGACTGTTTTATAACAATAGAAATATGCTATAAAAAAATAAGAAGACAGTTGGGATAACCCAGGCCAGCTTTGGTCCACAAGCCACACTTTGGACAGCCTGGACATCAATAATGCAGAGTTTAATATATTTCATTAAATAAATTTGAATGAAATAAATTGCCGTTATGTGTTAAATGGATCTTTTTGATTAGGACTTGATTTAGCACCAAACATTTAACGGCAATGATTTTACAAAAAAAAATCACAAATTATTTAATCTAGAAAAATATAACAACATAAATGCAAGAAAGAAATAGGTAACAAGAGTAATTAAAAATGGAATTTCATTAATCCTGTGCTACAAGGGACACTATCTGGTGGTGGGGGTCTTAGTGGGTAGGAGACTCACGTCTGGACCAATGGGTTTGAATCCTAACTTCATACCACCACTGGGTTCCTGAGCAAGACCCTGAACTCCAAGTTGCTCCAGGGAGACTGCCCCCTGTAGTTAGGGAGTCACTTTGGATAAAAGCATCTGCTAAAATTCCTTAAATGTGTTTCTGCTTTTTGTTGTGTCCACACCTGCTATCATGCTGGCATGTTTCATGTCCTTCATTATTTGTTTCTGTGAGCTTCGTGAGCATTTTGAAGGTCTATTGCTTTTTAGGTGTTACTCATCTGATTGTTGTCTGACAGCTTCCTCCAGTTCACTGTGATCAGCAGAACATCTCATGATACGTCTATATGAGAGAGAATGCTGAGAACGATACTTTGTAAACAGAGCTGGAAATTCTGTGAAAGACTGCTGAGTTAAGCTGTTGTTTGTTTTAGTTTCCATTCCAGCTGTAGCAGAGAGACCTGCCCTATCCTGATGAAAGCCGATCCCCTTGTGGATTGCCATTTTTAGACACAAAACACTCCTTAGATGAGGAAGCTGCCCAGCTTTACCTGCATCATGTGCATCTGTAAATATTACATTTGCACAAATCTGTAATCACTCTTACTGAGGCTATAGAGAGGGAGGTGAAAATTTTAAATGTTTCTTGACCTTAAGATGGGCACTACACTGCAGTCATTAATAAAAAAATATGTTTCTCCAGCATGTTAGACTTTTGGGAAGTCAGTATTATTAGATGTTGATCATTTTCTTAATTTAACTGATCAATTGCTTGTTTAACTTCTGGAAACAACAGACAAGATTGCATTTTGCTGAAAAGCTTTCCCATTAATACCATTCTAACAATTTCACAATTAAAAAATTAGTCAATTGTTTAGACTTAAACAGAGATAGAGTTTGTGTTTTCGATGTAGAATAGTAAAAAACATCTAATGACGATGATATTCTTTACGGGCGGGGTGACAGGAACCAGAGATTGGTTCAATACGTCTTTCAGTATTTATATGTAAATGTTGATATTAGTGGTGAACTGTGGTAAATTTGCATGTACCTCTTCACCATAGACGTGTTTAAATATGTGTCTCAGGCATCAGACAGCACATTTGTAACCAGTTATTAAATAACTTGCTGTGAAGAAGCTTTTAGAGGCATTAAACATTTTAGACATGTGCTTTGTATCCCCGTGACCGTGAACAATTCTGACTTGGTGTTTGTCTAGAATGGAGCATTTTTAATGAAATGATTGTGAATCACTCTGAATTTAAAAACCTGAAAGTGGCCATCTAATGGGAAATTTACATAAAATATTAAAATCAAGTAAAAACAATCTAAATTATGGTTATACATTTGTTTCCATGCACTGTTTGGGCCCCCAAATCCTGCCCGAGTCCCTGGTGCATCTGTTGCATTAGTTAAAAATAAATAAAATAAATAAAAATGTTATTTCCTCTTTAGTTCCTCTTTTGCGGGTGTCAGGAAATGCCACATATGCCAGTGTGTCTTTAAGTCTCTTCTCATATTGTTCTCAGATTCATAGTTTTTCTTCCCCACTCCTCCTCTGTGTTTTGTAGAACATTGTAAAGAGAACAGCTCCAAAGACAAAGGATGAGGCAGAAGCCATCAAAGCTATGAAATTACTGGAAAAAGTAAGAAATACACAAGTACACACATATTCTCCTTCTGTCTTCCCCATGCGCACACCCTTACACATTCTGTGGACCATCTTGCTGTTCTTCTTTGCAGATGATTCAGGACAGTAACGACAGTATTTCACAGATGAAGAGCATTGAATCACTTGTGTGTCTCAATGCTAAAGTGGACTTTGAGTGCAAGGTGAGTGTTAATATTCAGCTCACATGGTCTATTGTTACATGGCTGTAATATTTAGGTCAAAAAGTTGGCCTGCAAAAACCTTAGTAAGATAAAACCAAGCTGTTTGTTTATTTGTTTAAGACATTGATTGTGATACATCTAGTATTCTCAAAATGGAGCACCCAATAATGTAGGGAATGTTACCTATTTGTTATCTTTTAATTTAATTTGATTTTGAATTTGGTTTGATTTTGGAATTACATCAATGTTTGGCTGTCCAATGTCTTAGACAATTAAGACGTTATCAATATAATGAACAGTAATTGAGTACAAATAGCAAATAGCTTGGCCTGTTACATTAGCTTTGTCAGAATACTTCTAATACATTTTAGTTTAATATGGATATGGAGTTCTTGTGAAAGTCCACGCACATTTCAAATAACATACATTATTATGAAAGGATGATATTTACATTTCTGTGCTAAAAATGTGAACATATATCAAAAAACTCACTGCTAGGACTTGGAAGTTCCTATAGCTGCGCAGAAACACCCTGTTATGTAAGCACGTTCCAAAAACAGATGAGAAGAAACTGAATTCTCTGTTCATTCTTCATGCCACACCTCTGTTAATAAGTCATCAACCATTTATATGTATGTGCTGAGATTTTATCATTGATATAAGAAGGGTCTGCATGATGCAGGTTTGACCTATTATGGTGTAGCAGGATAGAAGAAAAGTCATTATATGGAATGAAAAGTAGCCTTCTGCCACTTTTTGCTAAATAAATATTCATGTTTACTAACACCACTGATTTTATTATCCAATAAGGAAGCCACAGCAAGCCAAAGGAGGTCAAATATAAACATAATGTGTGTGTGCGTGTGTGTGTGTGTTTGTGTGTCAGACACTGCCGTTGATCAGTCAGTCACGCAGGCTGGTGAGAGAGGGCCCGATCACAGAGCTGAGAGATTTCTCTCTGAAAGAGACTGAAAGAAGTGCCTACATTCATCTCTTTAACGACTACCTGCTTCTCTCACTGCCAAAGGAGTGAGTCTGTCCATCCAAGCACATCATTCAGCACATCCCTTTTTTACAATTTCATATCAAAGCATTTTATCTCATTGCTTAACAGCTAGCCTGTCCATAATGCATCCCACTGTCTGCCCTCTGTGTGTAGAGGTGGGCGGTTTACAGTGATAGACCACGCTCCAGTGTCAGAGCTCCGAGCTGAAAACTGCAGAGTAAAGCTCCACTCTCTGAAGAAGAACCTCTTTCGCCTACACATGAATCAGAAGGCCCTGCTATTGCGCACAGAGACACAGTGAGTGTGCAAGAAAAGAATGTGTTTAAACCCTTTTGGCCTTCTTATAACTTACAGTAGTTTACTTTCACATGAATATGTGACCCAGTTACTTGAATGTATTTAAATATATGTAAGCATGTGAAAGAGTAAAGTCCTCTTTATTGTTCTGGTTGTGAAAGCACACTGGCAGAGACGTGTTCAAAATAGCTATAAAGTACATTAATGGGACTATTAAAGGGTCCATATACTACTTTTTCCTGCATTTTATTTTGTCCATTTTATAAGGTTAACTGTCATTTTCCAGCCTCTCTTCATGACTATTTTTCTTACTGTGTCTTTAAGGTTCAGTAAATGATTTCTGTTCTGAGTTGCTGCTCTGTATTATGTTGAAACCTCTCTCATTTCAGAGGGAACTGCTGATGGATATATGTGAACCCATTGTTTTTCAATGATGGGCAGATTAGTGTTCATACATGGATGTTGAAATTTGTATTTAATGTACAAAAAGTCTGATATCCATTACAAATAACATCATATACAGGGGTTGACAGATTTGTTTTTGCTGTAGTACTTTAATGAGTAACTACATTAAATTTTTAAACATCATTATTATTTTTCTTGTACTACCACTACTACTACTACTTCTACTACCACTACTGCTGCTGCTACCACTACTACTACCATTACTAGCACTACTACTACTGCTGCAACAACTACTACTACTATAGTAATAATAATAATAATAATAATAATAATAATAATAATAATAGTAGTAGCAGTAGTAGTAAGTGCTGGTAGCTACTTGTCTTTTGGGTTCACTTAATGGTGTGTTAATCTCTGCATTGTTTCCATCCATCTTGTTGCTGCCTGTCCTCTTCCTCTTTTACCTTAAGCTGTTCCAGGCATAATAAATAGTTTTTTCTCGAAATGTGCCCAAAATAAGATCTGAGTGAAGAGTGAGGCTTGATTTGGACAAGGATGCATGTTTTTTTCTTTGTCATTAAAAAGTACTCTCAAAAGTCAAAACCAAAAATGGAATAAAAATAAAATACTATTGACTTTTTTTAAGTGTCCAGTTTTCACATCCATAAACTGCCACAAAGATTGTAGCCTGCATGCCTTGATCTTGGTTCATGGAGGCACATCATTAGGTTTGAATACCTTTTAAAGCTCCTTCACATTGTGATGCTCTGTGTCTTTCTGTGTCGTATTTCTTGACGGCTGGATCCTTTTTTGTTAATAATTCATCGAAGAGGGCAACATCTGCACCCTCACTATCAGTGATAAACCTAGTGGTATTTCCTGCTGTCATTTCTTTGACCTATAGTCCCACTTTTCACTTATATTTCACTTCCTGATTTCAAACTACACTCAATTACTTATGAAACATTGGTGTGTCTTTTGTCATAGCTGTTCTCCACTTTGTATTGTTTTTTAAAACAGCTGTGGTATGAATCACTTCAGCATGGCTCGTGTGGTTTACTGCTCCAACAGCAGACCGCATAGTCTGCTCTGATATACACCATGTCTGATAATATTCCAGATTGTCGTCTATAATCGTCTGGTTATGTCTGTGTCTGCTATTCCTGCAGGGCTGACAAACTACGCTGGATTTCTGCAGTCTCTCGTCCTCATCCTGAAATCGACCTAAATGCCGCAAAGGGTATGGCTCATTCCTAATCCAAAAGGAAGCGGTGTCATTGAAGAACCATGCAATGACTCTGTTGTTTAAATACTTTGCATTTATTCTATCACAGACATTTCTCAGATGCAGTGCATCAGAGCCTTCGTTGCCCAGCAGCCAGATGAGCTCAGCTTGGAAAAGGCTGATGTCCTGTTGGTTCACCAGCAGAGCAGCGATGGTAAGGAAGTGGCAACAATTTCTGTGTAAAAATATATATACACATTATCACAGGCCTGGAGGAAGTGGTCTCTTATTCACCAACAGTGTGTGTAATCTTACACAATCAGTTTGGTGTTTTCCAGTGAAGTACAGTGGAGCTGCTCTGCTCATTTAACACACAAATAAAGGGCAGTTTACTAAAGGAGAGATCGGAATGCTGGATAAATAGGCTGTGTCCGAAACCGCGCACTACGTCAGTGCACTGAGGTTTAGTGCGTAGTGCGTACTGCCTTCTGTAGTGCACACTGCTGTGGGTCAGTGCTGTCCTAA
>JBBJLR010000007.1:9912549-9930265 GCA_037577145.1 Brachypetersius gabonensis
GTTGAAAGTCCCACCCCCTCCGCTACGTGGTCAAAATGGCGTCCGTTTAGTGCAAAGTGTGCATCGTTCTGCACTGCGTTTTCTGGTCGATTTCAGTGCACCATCCGGGTACTTTCAGTGCTCTGAATTTATCTTGGTTTTCAGTGTGAGCGCACTACGCACTAAAAATCGCGCACTCAAGTGTGCGGTTTCGGACACAGTGATAGTCTTTCTATGTTTACTTTAGTTTCAGCACACCACAAAAGGGATGTAAAAAATAAATAACGATTAAAGTACGTCACAGCTAGAGGTTTAAAATGTGTGGATTTTGGCATTATTCCCAAGAACTATCACAAATACTGTTACAGAAAGGGAAGTTTTCCTTAAAATAAATAAGTTTAGTCTTTAATGGTTTATTACAAATTCACTGTGGCAATTCGTTTAGGAGCCCATATCCTATGTCATTTTGGTAATGTAAAAAAAGTTTTTTATATTGACCATTTTCCAGACTCTTTTTTTTATCCCCTACAATTAAAGGCTGGTTTTGTTACGGTGTGTTTAGGACTAAATGATCTTTGTTCCAGTTGGCTGCTCTGTATTAACAAGTGGGAAATTGTTCTTCATTATAAAAGCAATCCTTATCACTTTATTGAAGATGGGTAAAGCTATGTTGTGGGCTGAATATGCAAATATATGTAAATGTGTTTTTTGTGCCATCATGATAACAGGCTTGTTTTTCAGCTAAATTCACATATATGGGCTGTATGGACTGAGAAGTAAATGGCATATTTTTAAACTAACAGCTTTTATACACTAAATACTTTTCTTATATATGCAAAATGTAATAGTTTTCCATGTTATTGGGCCCTTTATACCATTTTGAAAATATAGGTGCCTTATATTTGTTGTGCTGCTTTGTGTTAGTAATTTATAAGCACCATTGATTATTGATGGTTGTTTCTTCGTTGGTTTGTGCAGGCTGGGTGGAGGGAACTCGTTTATCTGACAGACATCGGGGATGGGCCCCAGAGTCTCATCTGGAAACAATACACAGTCAAAAAGCTCGAGAGTGTAACCTGCTGGATGCCCTGAAGATTACAGCTGCGACGGCCACAGTGTGAAGCTCACTTGGAAGAAAGCTGCATCTGTCTCGACTTAAAAGAGTCATAAGTTTACAGAAGAGACACGATAACCTGGTCATGCAAGCAGATTCTGGTGCACTTCAATAGTGCTTAATGTTTCTGCTCCTAAACTGGACTCTTGGGACCCTTCTGAGCTCTGAACTCTTCAGAAACCACTGGAAATATAAGCCCTGTACAGTTTATGGATTTGGACTATTATCCTAGGGAACAGAATTAAATACATCAAAGAACCACAGGAGGTTTATGGTAACAGGCTGGCTGCTTCTTTTTAAAGATTATATAGATTTTATGCATAGCACACTATTAATGCTAACTTTGCAGGACAGTAGAAACACAACATACAAATGTGACCAAAATGAAAAGGTTGTGTGTTGTAGTTGTATCGTTTTCACTTGTATATAACATTTATAAACCATCTATTAGCAAAGATGCATGCGTGACATGAGCTCATGTGTTCTTCTGAAGCCAAAATGTCAGCAAAACATCCCAATAGATATGTGTTCAAAATTAAACAGCTGCTATATCTCAAACCAAGACCAAGTCTTAGTGTTGCAAAAACCTGTCCCAGTCTCTTTGCACAGCTCTCGTCACCTGACGAACTTTAAAAAAACAAAATGGATGCAGTACAATCTCATTCACAGAGAGCCGACATGGCTTCGTGTTTTTCTTGCAACAGCACTGATTAACGAGGACTTCTGAAAGTGGAAATCTACTTTAAACCATCTGCATAATTCAATGTTGACATTTTAACAGTCAGTCAGAGTGGTTGGTGTGAAATGGTGCCCTGCAAAGTAACCACCAATTTAGATCTTTTTAAGGTGGCAATAGGAAACAGAGATTGCCGTGTCTACAAGATATATTTAACCATTTTGTTTACTAAAAACACCAGTGCACTTACACCTCTTATGAGTTTTTTGAATGTAATATTGATAGTGTCATTTGGGGGAAATCTGGGGGAAAAATGGTACCATTTTACCATACAATGGCCGGCATGTACTCATTCATGTTCTTAAAAAATATGTTTTTTAAAATCTTCGCTTATTATCATAAGACCTTCAGCCAGACTGACCCTTTGTGGATAAGGTTTGGCACCCAACACTGTCTTTTAAAATAGGAAACACATGATTCTGTCCTCATGTTTGCAGGCATTGTTGGCTAATATTACAGTACTGTAGCTAATATTACAACTGCAGCAATAATACATTACTTGGACAATAAAAATGTAATTTAAGCGTAACCTAACCTATAAGGATAAGTAAGCAGGGAGAAAGGAAGAGTCTAGATAAACAGGGTTCGGTAAGAAATCAATCGCTTTAGTGTCATTTATAGTCAGACAATCAACAGTACAGTTCCTTCTCTTTCAGCATGAGAAAAACAGCAATGAATGAATGGTTTCTTGGCTAGTCTCAGAGAGATAAAATATGGAAATAAAAAAATAAAAAGAAGTTGCTGAAATAAAACACTACAGCCATTAACTTTCACAGAGTTACTAGAGTAAACTAGACTGTACTTGAAACGTCTACTGATAATGATTGGTTCCTGAGGCGAAACTGAATCTACAACAGTCCCAACCCGTAATCAATGGTAGTGGACATCGAGATAACATCAGAAGTACAAGCAAATACATTATCTGTTGAAGAGAATAATTGTGAGGTGATGAGTGCTGTGACTCTGCGGACGTCTGACTTTCCCCTGAAATATGGAAGTCAGAGTAGCCATGAGTAGTCGGTTCTACAAACCCCCCTCCCCCCTTCCCCCACACACACACACACACTCTCACACACACTCTTACACATACACATACACACACATTTTCTCAGAGATTCATTCACAGATGTGCAAACACACATACTGGGCAAGGTCATCTGTGCCCACATACACAAACACATTTGAACTATGCGATACTACAGTTGTACCTTTACTGGCTGCTCACGGATGAAGCCTGTTTCCAACTGCGATTCCACTACGGACTTTTCACATGCTCAACACTCAAGGATGTCTAACAAGAGACAGGTCATGACACGTCAGGGATTTACATGCACTAACACAACCATGTTTTAGCCTTGAGGAAGTCAGGCCATACAGGCCTAAAGAAACGAGTGCCCATGTTGCTCTACGTTAGCACAGTGTCAAACCGTGTGCTCGTCCTCAGCACACCTCATACAACACTTTCCTGCTTAGGAGAGAACAGTTCATCAGTCAGTTAAGTGTTGAAGGAAATGTACAACCAAAACACACTCACAGACAGTAACACACTGGCCTTCTGGAATGGAGTTAAGAACCCCTGATACAGTACGTCAGTACTTCAGAACAACACGTGACACCATAGAGCTAGTTATACACAAGACTGATGTCAAAGACTGAAATATGCTCACAGACACAAGAGACAGTCTCTACCATAATGGCCATCTTGTGAGAATTCTCAAAGAAGCCCAGCTCTATGCGAGTGCGCATTGTCGTGAAGAACAGAGGTAATACAGTATGCTGCAATAGCAGGCTTGATTAAAAATACACCTGATCTGAACAGTGGAACGGTGAGGTCGGGAGTAGAGACGCGTGAGGGACACGGAATACAGTAAGGGATTCTATAATACAGCAGGTCACAAGTCACGTTCTCATCCGATTACCGCCCATCTGCTCCTTTCAGCCTGTGGGGAAGATGAAAGGACATGAATATTGGAGAGTGAATACACAGAATCCTGATCTTTTGTGTATTTAATGAGATCCATCAGTGATGGCATTAGTAGATGCAATTTAATCGCAATACATCATAAAGCAATACGCAACACAAAGCTCTACAAACTGCAACAGAATTGTATCATGCCTCATGGTGGGGGTAACCAAACCCATTCAACTGTAGTCTGTACGTGTGTACACTACCAGACAAAAGTCTTCTCATTCAATGTTTTTTTTAGTTTTAGATATTTTTTTATTATTATTTTCTACATTGCAGATTAATATTGAAAACAAACAAAATGATGAAGGAAAACATGGAAGTACGCTGTAAACAAAAAAAGAATTAAACACAACAGAATTTGTTTTGTAAAAAGGTAATGATGGACTGTTGTTTTTTTTTTACTTACTTAAGTGGTTCTTGCCATAATGTGGAGTAGAACCATCGTCAAATAGGATCACTAACTGTGTATCAACACGACCATCTGATGATCCCAAACACATTAAATTCCACTAATGAACTCTTGACGAAGAACACCTGTTAATTAAATTGAATTCCAGGTCGATGCCTCGTGAATCTGATTGAAAACATGCCAAGAGTGTGCAAAGCTGTCATCAGAGCGATAGGGGATTCAGTATTAATCTTCAATGCAACCAGTAATAAAAACATAGGAAATCATTGAATGAGACAGAGATGTTCACAAGTCATTTTTACCAAGTCCAAGTCAAGTCTCAAGTCTTTGTGCTCGAGTCCAAAGTCTTTGAGTGGTAACGTTTACAAAAGGCGACTCTAAATGTGGGATTTTTCAGCTGTAAATGTTGAGCTCTGAATGTTTAGAAGATATGCTAATTGACCACGCCCCGTGATTACAATTGGCTGTTGCTAAGCAGGGGGTGGGGCTGTGTACTGTGAAATGCCCTCACCAATATGGAGAATTTGCCTTAAACCGTTCACCTCGGACAAAAGTAATGGGACACCGGAGCAAGGTGAGCGTTTTTTGGGTCGTTGGAAAAAGTGCGAGACCTAAATAAATAATTCCATGAAATGAACATTGTTTACAAGTTATGACCTACGAGTCGCAGCACCCGAGTCCGAGTCAAGTCTCAAGTCATTGAGGGCAAGTCTGAAGTCAAGTCACAAGTCTATGTTTGTGCAACTTAAGTGCGACTCGAGTCCCGAGTCACAGACTCGAGTCCCCATCTCTGGAATGAGAAGGTCCAAACTTTTGACTGGTAGTGTAGGTGCAAATGAGTGTGCATGCACTTTACCTATAAGAGATTGGCAGCAGCAGGTTGTTCTTCTTCAATGCCTGGACTTTGCTGAGGGTCTGGGGGTCCAAAGCAATATAGCAGCGCCGGGCGTAGTCCAAGAGCTTCTCTTTGGATGGGTCAAACTCACCCACCTCCGCCAGCTTCTCTGGGGCCACTAGCAGCAACTCTGCAATGGGAGTAGTAGACGCTACGGTGTTGCGGTCCACACCATGTATCTGAAAGGCCTTGGACATGTTCTTCAGCCGCTGGTATGTTACCAGGATCTTCTTATAGCGGAACAACACACCAGCAGCATCTTTCACTGTGGACAGAAATAACACACAAGTGAGACAATATATGGTTAGGACAGTCCTAGATATAGATGGTAAAAATACCTATAGGCTAAATATAGTTCATTGTTTTTTAAACCTATGCAGAGCAGTGGATCCTCAGGGGCAGGAATAAGACACACTACTCTATATAACTTCTCCTGTCTCGACCCAATTTTTCACTGCTTTTTCAATCCCTACCCTCTTTCTAAGCTCATAACATAAGACACCTGATTAATTATGAACTTGTCTCACCTCTTTGTCTTTCTCTCCCTCTGGCTATTCTGAAGACCCTCCTCCTCTTCAAGGCAGGGTGCCCCCCACCTGATCTCGCAGAAGCTGCCATGTTCCGCAAAGCTATGTTTTCTGACATCACATCCCCTCCCGACATCATTTCCTCCTCTTCTAAGTAGCTGTCTTCCAAAAAATCTTCCTCATCCTCTCCCAAAAGTGAGAGGGACTCTGGGAAGGAAGGGAGCACTTTACATCAGTCTCCCATTCTTAACATCACAAGAGCTAGAAGGCCAGAGAATTGTATTCATATATACGATTTACAAGTACATGTATCAATACACAAATACACATTCTGATTCACAAATGGCAGATTCTAACCTTAACATTAATGTTATTGGTTAAAAGAGGGAAATAAAAAAGATTATTCGCTATTTTGTTTGGGGGAAACCAAAAGAACAATTTCTATGAAGGAAAACACCAAAGATAAAGTGCATTTAATCTCCACTTGCACACACACCTGGCAAGTCATTCATGGGTCTGTTGTTATTACTACTGCTGGTACTTCCACCACCATGGCCCTGTAGGAGGGGCTGAGAGTGCGAGGGGCCAAACATGGAACTCATCTGAGCACTGACTGACCCCGAGCCAGCGCTCAAGACCTTGGCATTAGTTGGGGGATGCTGGGCAGGTCTCTGAGGGAATGACTGACGGTTGGCTGAAAGTTGAACCTCTGCTTGCTGATCTGAAAAGTTAATTATTAACTATCACATTATTGCCCCTTAGGATAAAAAAAGCATAGACTTTGACCTGGTGATCTATAATTTAATCTAAGTGGTGTAATTTACTTACAACATGAAACCATCTATTGTGGTAGTAATTATTATTATACCTAGTTATGTGTCCCAAGCATGTACCTGATCTTATTAATTAGGCTAATTGTGTGGCACTTGTGTGTAGAGCTCTGGTCTAAGGCACTTTAACAGTAAGGCTGAAGAGTGAATCAAAAACAGAGGTAAGAGATTTCTTACCACGTTCGTCTCGTCGCCTCCTCCACGAAAAACTGTGAGTGTCATTACCTAAACAATGACATAAATAAATGACAAACAAATGACACAAGCTTTTCTGCTCCCCGTAGTCATAACTGAGCACAATTAGGAGCACTGACATTAGCTTAGCTGCAGTTTAGAGCTTTAGTGAGTCATTTGGATTCTTAACCCCAGTTGCTGTGTCCTTGAAGACTGGTTTAACTGATAAATCTGTGTTTTACTAAGAGTTACGCCACAATGACTAAATAAAACATGTCTTCAGGTCTGATATTTCAGTATTCCACACTTACGGCTACATACCTTTCACAGTGGGTTTCAGAAGAGGTCAGTTACAGTTACCAGTTTATCCAAAGCCGTGTTAAAGCAGTGACATAGTAATAACCACTAAAATACTACATTGATAAGATAATGGACACCCCGTCATAAAACAGAAGAATGGGAGTTTAGTATTCAGTTTTCTTTCACTGGCAAGCTCTCTCCATCTGTCCCCCTTTATTTCCCTCTCTCTCTCTCTCTCTCCCTCTCTTCCTCTGTCCTACCATTGCTCTCCTGACTCTTGGTGGAGAAAATGAAGCGGTCAAGTTGGCAGCGCAGGAAGTCTCTCTCCTCCTCCAAGTCTTCAATGCGTTTCTGCAGCCACGAGTTCTTCTCCAGTGAGATCTGCAGCTGTGTGCGCAAGTTCGTTATCAGCAAGTAGGAGCTTGCAGGCGCTGGAGGATCATTACCTGTGTTGGACATAAAGATAACCACACATTCATTCCCATATGTTTTGAGGAGTTATTGTTACATCCAGACAGAAGAGAATAAAAATACTTTCTGTGCCCAAGTTCAAGTTGATAAAAAAAATAAGCCACACCCATACTGTGTTGGATACTAAATGCTAGCCAGGTGTTCTACCTGAAAAACATAAAAAATGAACTCGTCACATCTGAGGATGCAGCTGGCCTCTTTTAGACTGGAAGAAAACCAAAGTGGTGTTGTTCTCTCATGTGTCGCCAAGTAACAGTGCAGTATGTGGACTCACCCTTATGCTCTTAATACACTGTGAATGAAACCAATAATTTGTACTCTATGCATATATTTTTATCTTGGTGAAAATATTTTTATCATATTTGTTCTTAGTTTCTCATTAAATGTACACAGCATTGTACAGAAGCAACTATTATATGCTCAGACTGACCTTCAAAGCTCTGCTCGTTCTGGTTGTAAAAGCCTCCTTGCTGCTCAAAGTTGTTCTCCTCGAAGGGAATGGAGATTTCATAAGCGTCCTCGTTTTTGGGGGCTTTGGAGAAAAGAAAAGAAAAATTTCAAAGACGTTTCTTCATTTATGCATTATTCAACCACTGAGACGGAAAAAAGCAGTTGCATGATTTGTTGTGAAATCAAACATCCTGACTCTGATTTCTTGGCAGTGATGGCAACCAGAGGTTGAATCTGCATCACAAATACAGCCATTTTACTAACTGTCAGAAATGATAAGTGAACATTGATGCATCTTCTAAAATAAATGGTGATAAATCTGTTAAAAAAAATACAGGTCCTGTATTGGACTCTTGGCTATGACTTGTTAACATTTTAAATGCAGCAGGCACCAGATAACATATTCATAAACCATTTACACCAGCTTTCTGTAAAGCAGCTTTTAGAGGAACACTCTGGTTCCTATCACCACCACTGTGAGCAATTCTGACTTTTGCTATAAAAACATGGCACATTATCATCCTACAAGCATAGTGTTTATAAATGTTGAGTGATTTTCATATTAAACTTTGTGATTCTGAAAGTAACAGGACACTTTGCAACACACTTTTAACAAATGACATACATTCATACCAGTAGTATAATAGTAATAACAACAGCAATAACAATTAGGAGTGCAAAGTCCATGCATAAACTTTGGCTTGTCAATGTGAGTTAATAACACGTTTGTTAATAACACATGATAAACTGAATAATGATGCACTGCGATTGTTAGGTGAATACTATGTGGTTGCTTTGGCATTTCATGGGGGTTGCTAAGGTGTTCCTAGGTGGTTGCTATGTTATTCCAGGTGGTTGCTAACATTTCTAGGCTGTTGATATGTAGTTACTAGTGTGTTTATTAGTGTTCAAGTATAAGTGTGTAAGAGCATTTGTGCAAGTACTGTGTAAATGCTGTGTAATCATTCTGCATTAGTGTGTTTGTATGCAATGTGTATGGAAGAGATTTGTATTGTGACATCAGTATTGTGAGCTAGATTTGAATTTTTTAAACATTGTATCACATCATACACTCCAAAAGTACTCCAGAGATGCACAAGCAAACCTCACAGATATAGCATAGCGTCTACAATCTTGCAATGCTTTTCTGCTCTAGCCTGAAAGCTGTAAGAGGAGTAACGTGATAAAAAAAAAGCTAAATTATAACAATACTTTTTACAAGTCACTGTTTGTTATAAGAAGAAAAGGAAAACAAAAAACATTAAGTTTATTCTTACACATCAGTAAGAATAATGGTAATAATAATAATAATAATAATAATAATAATAATAATAATAATAATAACAGTCTTACTTTGCAACTCCTGCGAACTTGCATGCTTCCTAGTGGCTGTTTCTGCCTCATTCATATTGACTCTCTCCTGTGTGTTTTAGGCTGATTTCACATCAGGAAAAAAGAGAAAAGATGTCATTAACATATATTCCATACCTTTAATTGAGCTGAAATTTTAAATATAGTGTCCTAGTTTAAACACATTGCAGTAAAACTAATTGTGCAAGGAAAGCCTCACTCAGCACGTATTTCATGCCTTAAACAGAGCTGAAATTTAGAATAGGGTGGCATTGTGTAAAAACATGGCTGCAAAACATAACTGTGCAGGGATTTTTTTTATACGTGACACTGATACACGTGTCAAGACTAAACATAATCCAACACGCTGAATTATAAACTTAAATGCGTGCAGTCCGGATTTGCACATTAGCTAAACTGGGATAATGAAGATAAATAAGAGTTATGTCTCAAATAGAGATTTTAGCAGTAACTTTAATACACTTCAAGATAATATATTAATATATCAACAGCAGTGACAACCCACACTGTGATCATAGGCTTAGTAAGTGTGCAAAAACGCTTCAAAACAAACAAATAAAGAGGAGATCACTGTCCACAGTGGAAGCACAATATTACTTCACTAGGTAGTATCGTTTTCGCTTCTCCTTTTTTCCGCACTGGTACCTCCAGTAGATAATATTCAGACCTGTCTGACATGCATATACGGACCCTGAGTCCTTTACCAGCTGAGAGACATGCTGCTGCAGTTTCAGGATTCAGGAGAAAATGAGTAATGTTAGCTGCAGCCTGCCTAGCTGCCGTTCATGCAAATGAAGACTTTTCTGCATTTCTGAGAATGAACGACACTGTGCACAAACCGTACCCTGGTCTCTGAGCGTCTCTGCCGTGCGCATAAACAGCCCTGCTCTCAGTCTTCCGCTGTTTTTGCGCACATTTGCTAAAAAGCTGCAGCCGCAAACAATAACAATTAAATGTCTTTCCTCAGTACAGTCGTCACCATCCATAAAAAAATGACGTATTTCCGGATGCGCGCGCACGCGCGCGCGCGTGTATGTAAGGGAGAGAGTATCCACGTTTGGTGTAAATGTGTGTATGCGTGTGTACATATGTGAGAGTGTGTATACACGTTTGATGTGTGTGTGTGTGTGTGTGTGTGTGTGTGCATTTGTGAGAGTGTGCATGCACGTTTGATATGTGTGTGTGTGTGTGTGTGTGTGCATTTGTGAGAGTGTGCATGCACGTTTGATATGTGTGTGTGTGTGTGTGTGCATTTGTGAGAGTGTGCATGCACGTTTGGTGTGTGTCTTGCTATTTATCTCTGCTGGAACCAGATGTCCCCATAATGATAGAAATACCAGCGGAAGTGGATACATTTTACTGGTCCTCATAAAGAAGCGTGAGGTTTTCATCATTGAGACTGAGGTTGGGGTTTGGGTTAGGTGTAGGTGTTGAATGCCTCTCAGCATCATATGAATCAAATTAATGTCCTCACACAAGTAGTAGTGTGTGTGTGCTGCTCATCTCTGATGGAGCCACATGCAAACGTACAGATGTCCTCACAATGATAGAAATACCAGAATTACACAAATCAGTGAAAAGCCCTCACATATTATAAAACCCAACATGCCACACCACAGCACAGAGTGCAAACAACAGCTAAATGACTAACTCTGTGTAATTAAAGTTCACTCCTTATTTTGTTAAGCAATGTGCTGTCATTTAACCTGTTTTACCAGTTATCAGCTCAGGACCAGAGAGAGAGAGAGAGAGAGAGAGAGAGAGCAAGGAAGAGACAGCAAGAAAGACTAAAGGAGAAAGAAAAAAGGAGAACAAGATAGATAGATAGACAGACAAATAAAAATAGAGAGGGCTGTTAGACAGCAGATACGCATGTAAACGTGGTTCTGGAAAGGCACTCCCAGTCGGTTGACATTTTTGGAAGGAATTAACTGACAGGTGAGTAACAAGATGTGTTTTAACAGAGATTTGTTTACATGTTTTCAGAGACCGCCTGTAATGTAAAGCCTTTTTCTACTTTTTAATTCCTCACAACACTGCAGAGCACTATACTAAACAGTGTATAAAAAAATATAGGATTTCACCACTCCAAGGGCATTTGTTGGTGTAGTATTTAAAGTATAGTATTGTGCATGAGTCTTCGGCACCAGAGAAAAAAAAATATTTGAAAACCTTTTATATGAGCAGTGTTTCTTCACATTGTTATTACTAAACATATAAAATCAAACTTAAGTACAAAAGTACAAAAACCACTGGAGAGTAAATAGTGATTCTGTGTACACTAACCCCCCCCACCCCAGTTTTATGTGGATCAGGAGTCACAGAATCAGTCTTACGCAGATTTTTTCTGAGAACCTAACTGATAGTTGTAAGTGGAAACCCCCACAATAACACGGAAACTGTTTTTTTTTTTTTCATTTTAGTTCTAAATGATTAAGAATTTATAATTTACTAATAACATAAAAGTAAATTCAGCTAAATATCCAGTTATTGGCTGTTGTATTCTTGTTCTCCTGTTTTCACTTCGTTCTTCTAAAAGCCCAGTTCAATGTAGACTGTACAGTACAGATACAGGTTTATCTTTACATTTTCATTAAGGGTATTGTAATAAACTTCATGTTTGGGGGTATGTTTAGGGTTTACTCTATAAATATAGGCATTTTAGGTATTTTTTTACCACAACACAACAACGTTTTTCACTATTTTTCACTATAACCGGGTGCTCTTGGAACGGAACCCCTGTGTAAAGTGGTGGGTTACTGTAAAGTGATGCTGGGGCAGCTGGTGGTCAGGGAGTTGCCCCTGTGATTAGAAGGTCCTGGGTTTGAATCCCAGGACTGCTAGTGGTACCACTGTGGTACCCTTGAGCAATCACCACTTCATTAAATTAAATCAGGTGCTGCTTATGGAATCCAAGCAATGGCTGGAGCTGTCGAGAAGAAATCTGGACCTAAACCTGTGTTCCTCTTACCAGCTCCTTAACATCAAAACCTTTTACACAAACAAAGACACTTCATCACACCCTGAAAGAAATGGTACCCAAGATTATTCATAGTACTGTATGAAGTTTTAGAAGCAGTCTTTTCTCGTATGCATCTGATGCAGTTAAGAGTATCATGTCTGCAACCCATAAATTTAGGTTAACGGTCACTGAAGTGTTTGTGTGTTTTGTCTTGTTCTGTCTCCTAATCT
The DNA here is from genome assembly GCA_037577145.1 of Brachypetersius gabonensis. Lineage (NCBI taxonomy): Eukaryota > Metazoa > Chordata > Actinopteri > Characiformes > Alestidae > Brachypetersius > Brachypetersius gabonensis. The sequence continues at coordinate 9,924,967 of JBBJLR010000007.1, forward strand.
TTATCCACCTGTTTTATTCAGGTCATGACAGCTAAGAATGAAGGCTTGGCTCACTGTAAATTTGTCCTGGTGTTTGCTGTCTTCATGGACGTCCTTGGGATTATTACTGTCCTGATTGGAGTCTTCGCTCCACTACAGATCAAGGGTCGTGAGTTTGGTGACCTGCTGGTGTACTCCGGCGCGCTGCTGGTGCTGCTGTCGATGGCAGCCTGGGTTCTGTGGTACAGCGGCAATATTGAAGGCCTGCCCTTAGAAAAGGAACTGGGATTTAAACAGAGTCCTGTGGATCGCCTGGCTCGTTCACTCAGTCGGCGCATACGAAAGAACATCACAGTCACGCTACAACCGGACCTCGGAGCTCTCAGGCTGTGAAGAGTCAAATCTGTTTTACAACAAATTCCAGAATGGTGTCTTCAGGAACAGCAGATTTTGTCTGGTGCCACTTCATTTGCAGACAATACAATGTAGGACCAACTCCCTAAAACGTATATAAAAATCTCCCTAAAACTATTATTGTATATAGCAAGATTTCATATTATAAGACAATATGAATGAAAGACTCCCAGTAAAAAGTGTTTCCTCCCCACACACTCAAAACAAGCATTTACTGAAATTAAAATTCTCATTAGCTTGCACTGAATGGTATTGTCACTGTATTAATGTCTGCTATTGTACTTATTTTGACTACTTTGTTACAACAGTATCAGCATATTGTAATGATACTGTTCCATGAATGAATAAATTCCATCATATTTTAGTAACACATGACTTGAACAGTTACCACCGTTATAGATTTTTCTTCCAGTCAAAAATCGATGAATCAAAAACGTACCTGAATGGTTTGCAAACTAATCTTTCCCTCTGTGTGCTTTGTGAAGTGTGTATATAATCAACATCATGTTAGGACAAAATGGATTCAAATGATTCAAACTTCAAATAGAACACTTGATATTTTTTAATAAAAATATTGCATATTTTCAGAAACGTCTCTCATAACTTTCTTTCTGTTCCTGTGAAACATACACACCTCACTCACAAATACTGAAAAATCTCATCAAGGGCAAATCTCATGAGCAAAAAAATCACTTCACATTACAAAGACACCAAAGACATACAGTATGTTTCCAGTTAGGAACAAAAGCAGAACATTATTTTGATCAACTTGAGATGTTCTGTTTATGTTGCCTCATCACAATTAAACACTCAACCCGACAATAACTTCAAATCAAATGACCTCTGTTTCATAGACATCACAAAGGCCGCTGTGCTGAGCTTGTATTAGCAGCTTCACAATGGAGAGAAATGTTAAACATCTCTACTCTTATATATACATAAGGGTATCTGCCAAGAGATCTGAGGTTCTGGCCAGATGTTGTTTTTTAAAAAATTCCCCTTTGAAAGAAGGTACGCAACAAACATGCAAGACTGCCTTTCATGAAAAGCAATCAGAAACATCAATGAGATGACATAGTATCAATAAATATAGCTTTAAATCACACATGCTCTGGTGCAAATCAGAAATGAAAGGGGGAAAAAGCATTTTGAATATGAACACAATACAAAGATATCCCAGTGATGAGGCTGATCTTCCAACACAAAATAAAACAAAAAACGATGAACAAAACTGCACCACACAGCAATCAGCATCATTCAGTGAGACACAGAAAGCTGATGCACATCACATTTTTTTCTAAGATCAAAAACTTGACATGAGAAACTAGGTGTGGCTGAATAAAAAGGGTTATTGTCTGCACCAGAAAAAAAAAAACAAGGAAGTCCTGAGTGCTACAGGAGTTCACCTGGTATAAGTAATGCATGTGTCATGCCTGTCTGCATTACATATTACCAACCTTAGTGATGTTAAAGGGAGTAACTAAGAAAAGGAACAGAGACAGGTAGAGAAGAAGGCAAACGGTGTAAAATGTGCTTTATATCTAAACAGATAAGAAGAGCTGAGCCAGATGGCATATAAATAAAACCATCCTCAAAGAGAGGAGCTAGGAACTGGCCAAGCTGGATTCTGCCAAATGATCATGTGACTCCGTTCTGACCGCTGTAGAACAGCTTCACCAGATCCATCACTGCCATCATCTCCTGAGGAGAACATTTCACACATGATGTATTTATTAAGTGAGTTGCAAGAATATTGCCACGGTCATATCCATTTACTGTAAAGCCATCTATCAGTTTTAGTGTAGATTTTCCCCCCACATAGGCAAAAGCCTAGACAAAGAGGGAAGGGGTAGAAAAAAAAACAGATACCAGATAAAAAATCTGTAAAGGACAAGTGATGTTAGATTGAGCTCAATATTATTACGAATTAGATCAATAAAGGTATCTATGATGGGTTGCATATAACATTGTACATTATGGCAGATGTGTAACAACCTTACCAATATTTAGGTCACTCCTATACAATACAGTCCAAAGTATTTAGGTCAATACTTTGGACTGTATTGTATATGTTACGTGTGGGAGTTTGAATTGTACTTTGTACTAGAGATTTTTATTAGGATGCATTTGTACCGGAGTTATGTTTTGTCAGCTGTCTTGTGTTTAGTTAAAGTGATTATGTTTAGTGATTGGTTTCTCTTTAGTGATTGGAGTCATGTATGTATTTAAGTTCCAAGAGTTGTTATATTAGTTGCTGGTCAACCCTTACAATCATCCTCACGCTACCCGTTCCTCTTGTGTCCTATGTTTTATGTATGCTTAGTGTTTAAGGCCCTTGTGCCTCGTTATTTTGTACATGTGTAGAGTCTGTGTTTGTTGTTTATAATAATAATAATAATAATAATAATAATAATAAAAAAAAACATCAATGGGAATTTGCACCTCACCTCACTCCCTAAGCACATTGACTTGTTACAATCAGTTTATGGTTATTACAGGTTAAGGTTCAATGTATTAAAATCTACATATTTGTGATATATGGACTCCCCAGGGTTGGGTTTAGGATTACTCACCAATACGGAAATTGATATAGCCCTCTCCTCCACTGAGGATGAGATGAGAGGTAGGAGCAGCACCATCTGTTGAAATCCCGCGGCACCCTGGCAAAAGAGCATCCACAAGAGGATAAAGAAATCATGTTGAGTTAAATGTGCAAGCATAAGATAATGTGAGAATAATATAGAAGAAAACTTAAGACACTTGGAAAAAAGCTCACTAACCTGGAGCAGAGATGATGAATTTAACTGACTGCCGGTGTCCATGAAAACACAACTGAGTTGAAGCCACAGAACAGTATGGGATGGAGGACTCTGAACCTGACGAGACAAAACACAATGAATAGAAGTAAAAAACAAGGTCAGTGGATTTTCCTTTTTTAAGGAAAACTTTAAGAGCTACCAAAGAAAGGGAGGATACTTAACTAAGGACAAAACTGCTTAATGCAAAGACAAACCAAGGTAATGCCCAATAAACAGCTGATTTAACAGCATTTTTAGTAATACATTTTATTATTTTTACTTACTGAGTGACAGTTGAACAGTGAAAATGGCGCCACTTGCTGTGCCTAACCACAGTCGCCCACTGACCACAGACATAGCAGTGATCTGAGGCGAAGAAAGGGACAGGAATGCAGAACCTGCGAGAGAGGAGTAAAGAGGTAACATAAGCATTTCATTTCTTCAGTTGCATTTCAAATCTATCTGGTGGAAGAAGCTCTACCTTCCCAATCCAGAAGGAGAGGGACACTGCCCTGCACACATTAGTGTTTTTAACGCTGACCCCCTGACCTGACTAATCAGCTTCTTAACAACCCCTTGCTGAGCTGTAGTGGGTGTTTAAGAGCAAGCAAATCATTGACGTTGAGAACCAGGGAAGTGCAGAACCACAGACTCCTGCAAATCTTACTAGTGGCGTTTTTATTGACTTTAATATTAAAGTACAATTAATTAGACAAGAAATTCAATCCAGAAATTACACAAAACCACATTTGCCACCCGATTCAGCAAACACAGATACTGTTGTTGAGAAACAGACATATTTTACCCCAGTCTGACAAACAAAACTTTCTGCAGTTAATCAAACAAACCCTAAAGCTTGATCTTGCTGGTTCCTCAGCCTCTTCAGCGTTTACTGTAAAGAATCTCAGTGTCACTATTGATCCCGATCTTTCATTCGACACTCATATAAGTACCGTTACTAAATTAGCTTTCCTTCATCTACGAAACATTGCTAAGTCAAGAGGTGCATTATGTCTCCATGATGCAGAAAAACTAGTCCACGCCTTTATTACTGGAAGACTCTATTATCGTAACAGCCTCTTGTCAGGCTGCTCCAACTAAAACCTAAACAAGCTTCAGCTCGTCCAGAATGCGGCAGCTAGAGTCCTCAATAGAACCAGGAAATTCGGCCACATTAGCCAAATATTATCTAGACTTCATTGGCTTCTGTTTAAATGTCGTATGGACTACAAAATTCTACTAATGACATATAAAGCCTTAAATGGCCTCGCACCTGATTACCTCTGTAAACTTATCTCCTACTATGAGCCTTCACAGTCACTTAGATCTCAAGGTGTTGACTACTTACTAGTACCTAGATTTATGAAAGCTTATTCAGGGGGAAGAGCGTTTTCATGTATGTCCTCAAAGTGCTGGAATGCTACACCAAACAACATTTGGGACTTTCAGTTTTTATGTCCAGGCTGAAAACAGGCTTGTTTAGACAGGCTTTTTGTATTTAATTTGTTAAATGGAAGGTGTAGAGCTGGGAGGCGATGGGCACAGAGAATTCAAGTAAACTGAGACACTGGTGGTGTCGCCAAATTACTCCCCACGTTCACTCAGGTTTGTGACGGTGGAGTGGAGGTGCCGGTGCACTCATACCCATCATACTTCTCGGTTCTGCCCTTTCTAGCTAGGCTGCTTTAGCTAGAGATGTCGGAGTCTTAAATAGCACTCCTCACTAGTGTTGCTTTCGTCAACGAAAATTCGGACTAAATATCGTCGTCAACGAACATTTATCACGTAACTAAAACGAGACAAGACGCAACGTAAATGCTGGCCATGTGACGACAACGAAACGAAATGTATCCTGTTATATCGTTGACGAATAAGAACGAGACTAAATGTGATTTACAAAATAAAAACTAAGCTAAAATGTCTCTTCATGTTCGTTGACTAAAACGAGACAAGACGTTATTTCCTGTACAATAGAGAGCGGAGACAAAAGGATTGGGACGCTTGACCTTGGAGTTGAACAGCGTTACGTCTCAATACCACCATGGAGAGGCACTGTGAATTAAATCTAGAGCGCGCAAAAGTATTGGGACGGAGGGGCAATATAGTGC
>JBBJLR010000007.1:9962571-9973464 GCA_037577145.1 Brachypetersius gabonensis
TTCGGCTCCTCTTTTACCTCTTCTTTTGCCTCCTCTTTTACCTCTTCTTTCACCTCCTCTTTCACCTCCTCTTTCACAGCCACTGGTGGATCTTCAATCTTGCATATTTTTCTGTTATTGAAGCAAAAAAAGTTACACTGTAAGACACCACGTCCTCATGCATATTTACAGACATGGGGTGCATGGATATAACTAAGGACAGTAGAAAAAAAAAGCAACTATCAAAATAAGTAAGTGTACTCTTACAAAATAATTTAAACATCAAAATGCTAACAGCACCCTCTTGTGGAGAGTTGAGGGGGGAAGGAAAGCGACTGAAGAAATTAACTTTAAAAAGCAAAGTGTTGTTTGAATTAAGTAGTTTTAATAAAGACCGGTATAATGTCAACCATTACTTCTCTCATACACATCTCAACACTAAAATATCTCTTCCAGCGCTGTACTCACCTGCCCTCTCTGGAGTCCTTTCTGATGTAGTCACACACTTTGCTGCGTTGCTCTGCTTCCTTTTTGAGGTTGGCTAACTGTTCCTGCAAGGTGGCCTTCTTCTTCTGAAACTCATCTAAACATGGATGAAAAGTAAAGACAAGATGACTGAAAGATCACTAGAGGTCTTCATCAGTCAAACAAATGCAAACACCATTCTGCAGTTCTGCAAAAATGAACCAAAATGTATTTCTGACTTTACAAATGCTCTTAGAAAGTTGTTTTATTTGTGCTGTACCAGTAAAATAGTAACAGGCAGAAACAGTGTACAACAGCCTTTAAATTTAATTTTCAATTTTGCATATTAAATGCAGTCATATTCAGACAATTCTTGCAAGGACCTGTCTCCTAAAGCAAGAGCAAGGGTATTTCAGCTTTCACATTTCATTTTACAAATAGAGCTCCAGAAATAACAGCTAGACCATAACTATGAAAAAGAACCGATCCAGGAGGCTTTTCACCAGCACTCACCCTCAGAGTTGGTCTTCTCCGTTTCTAAGGCAGCAGCTTCATCCGTGATCCGTTTCTGACCGCAAAAGTGCAATCCAGAGTTAGACAATGAAAAGTATGTATCAAAGGCAACAAAGACACAGTTCATACACACAAAAGGAGGAGTGTCCAAACTTATTTGCGAAGGGCTGGTGTGGCTGTGGATTTACAGTCAGATGCAGGAGTACATCTGATCCGATGCTGAAGACAGAGACCAGTTGAGTAGAGGATTCAGGTACGCTTCTGCTTGCTGAGAACGTAAACCTGCAACTACGCCAGCCCTTCGCATATATACTGTATTTATAGCCTCCCTAACAGATTTACTAACTAGTAGGCCTACACTGTGCATTTGGATCTAAAAAAGGCTCCTATCCTGAATCTCGCTATACAGTGTGCTGCACGGGTCATAAAATTAGAGTAGAGCCCTAAATGTTTAGTCTGATTATACATGACTTTAGGAATCATACAGTATGCATCATGAGGCAGTTACAAGACTTTTGAGACACATTTAAGAGACAGCGCATATGTGTATGAATGGTTTTGTGAGCTGGGGGATCAATGGCCGGCATATCCCCATTCACACTACTTCAGATCCAGCTCCACTCAGCAAATGCTGGTTAATTTCCAGATGAGGTAAATGTGGTGTGTTGAAAATAGACAGTAAAATGTGCAAGGCAGTAGCACTTCAAGGAAGATTTCTCCAGTTAGAGAAATTCCTTGGGTATCTAGTACTTGGTTTGAGAGATTGTGTGTGACAAAGTAAAATTTGTCTGTTGGGAAAAATAAGGTATATTCCTATTTGACAATCACTGAGTGAACTCTAAAGTGTTGCTATATCGTTTCAATATTAGAATTAAAGACAATTCACTCCAAGTGTACTACATAAACTCTGAAGGAAGAGTCATAAAAGCCCCATACAAGGACGTTTCTTCAGAGAGAGAGAGTAGTTTGGTTAGCTTCCTGCTCAAACACACCTGATTCAAATCAGCAGTGGTCAGGTCAGGTGTAGTAGGTATGTTAGGAACAGGAAGATCACTACAGCTTAGGACACCTCGCTATGCTAAGATCTTGACTGAACCCTGACTGAAGTTATCCGGTTTAAGTAAACAAGCTTGATTTAAAAGTCGAGTAAATCATAAAATCAGAGTGGTCTCCTCCCTCACCAGGTCACCTGTGCAGGTGTCAGCTTCAGCTTTCTTTGCGTCTGCCACCTCCTGGGCTGTCGCCACTTCTGCCCCCAGGTCCTGGATCTGCTTGTTGGTCTTGTCCAGCAGGGACGTGGACTCGACCACGTGGGTCGTGTACTCTTTTAGCACATCCCTGGTCACCCGGTGCTTGACGCTCTGGAAGGAGGCATGTTTGGCCAGCTTAAGTTCCTCTTTCCTCTTGTTGTGGATGTAGCCTGCGATGCCCAGGCTGCCGACCACCAGCAGAGACAATAGCAGACCGTGGCACTTCATAGTTTACGGTCAGTGGTGCGGTCGTAGCAGCGTGTGGAAAAAGTCTGTAGCTTCAGTCTGTTGTGGTTACGAAGAACTCAACCAAGCCCACAAAACAAGCCCTGCAGCATTCTGTCTACACTCAGTCCTCTGCACAGCGTTACAGCCTATAAAGACCTAAACACAAGCTCCTTCTTACTCTGGAGAACTGTCCTAGCTGAACAGCAGAGGATTTTGAGGAAGGAGAAGCTAGAAAGACTGAAGGTGGTGAGTGTTGTAACTAAACAGCCCACACCTGTTGCAGTCTCCTCCCTTTACTTCTTTTCGCACCTCTTTTCCTGAAGTCCCGCCTTTGTTGCACCACGATTGGTTAGTGATGGCTCAAAGTTCGGATGCCTATTAGCTGACTTCTTTCGAATATGAGTTTTTAGCCAATCACAGTTTAGGAGGGCGTGGTTTGAGAGAATACGGGTGTGAAAAAGGGGGGTATCGCGCTTCCAATTTGAGCCCCAGGAAAGCAGTTGAAATGCTACAGGAAATCATCGTTTTCACGCTCCCCACTCTTCAGGCGTGAACAGATGGAGAAGTAACACATTTTTTATGCGCATAAGATTTAAGAAGTGCTTTGGAGAGGAGTGCTTGACGGAGCAATAGGTTTCGTTTCGTGGTCACGCAGCAGGTGAGTGAGAACAGGGCAGGAGCAGAGTTCAGCACAACAGCAAGGTGTTAACAGGCCTGAGGACAGACTGGTTTAGCTTTTTAAAGACCAACTCAAACAACTGGATTCTGGTCCATCGTGCCATGCCTTTCTTGTCGTTTTTCACTGTAAAACCTGACCCTATCTGAGCCATCTGAACCTGCTCTTCAATGTTGAGGGAGGGGAGGGCAATGACAGGGTGTGTCATGGAATGAGGCTGATAATTAAATAGGTTTTGGCATTGTTTTCATTTTTTTCCTCTTTCAACTCTGCTTTTTCGTCACACCACACATATCCAGTTGGACAGGTAAGGCAGGGTCAGTGAAGGAGGAAGGGAGAGAGAGAGAGAGGGTGGGGTGAGTGCTGTCAGAATCAGCAACTGACACAGAGCTACAGTAATGTAATGAAAGCACAGTGACTGAAGAAGAGTACCTGAGAGAACGAGCGATAGAGACTCTATTCACCTGCACTTTGTCCTCTCCTGCAACCATCCCCTCTGTGGAGCTCTCTGCCACCTCTCTTGTGCAGGATGAGGGCGTTAATGGTGCTGCTCGCCGTGGCCACATGCGTGCTGATTGCTGTGGCCTACCAGGCCTTTCAGCAGGAGTTGACCATCCGCAGACTGAGAGATCAAATAGCTTCAACCACTGAGCAAGTGAAGGTGAAAGAGGATGAAATAGTGAACGCCAAGCTGAGGATTCAGCAGCTGAATGACGAGTTGGCGCCTCTAAGCAAGCAGAGGGATGAGCTGGTGAAGAAGAAGGAAGAACTGGTGAAGGCCAAAGGTGAATCTGAGACCAGCTTGGGCACCTGCCAAAAACAAAAGGTACTAATCGACACATTGTCCTTTACACACTTCTATCATTTAGTACACTAATGTAATCAGTTTGTTGTATTTTGGCTCGATTTTGCTGTTATTGGTGCACCTGTTTCAACCCACTCTCCACCCGCTACACACTGTCCACCCACCCGCTACACACTCTCTCATTTACACATTTACTAACTTCTGTCCTGGGTTACCAGTTAATGATTTTGTTCCTGGTTTCTGTATTTACTGTAAAGAGTAAAGGTTAATGTAAAAACAAACTAGTAAAGCTCTACAGAGAACAACAGAGCTAATTTACGTCTAGAAACCAGGAACAAAATATATGAAACATATGAAAATGAAATTAAAATAAATTCTTTCCGGGAAGTGTATATTTGGCTATTTTTTTTTTTACAGAGCTTAACACTGCAAATTGTATTATCTTTATCATGTGTAAGTAAAGGTGCAATGATCGAAAGCCTGGTTTCTCAACCACTGGGCCGGGGTCCCTAAAATCAAGGCAGGCCATTGGTACGCAGTTGGTTATTTAATATCCTCTAATGTGGCCAAGTCAGCCTAGTCAGCATGCTGTGACAGATAGGTAGGCCTTAATGTTGAAAAGGTTGAGAACCATTGATCTAAAGTACATAATGGCTTAGTGGTGATCAGTAGCCCTTAGCAACATGAAGATATATTACACTGTGGTGTGTAGCATGGCAGCATATCAAACACGTGTATCTGGGTATTGCTATGATGTCAGCACTGCAACCATTTTAGATACTTCTCTAATCTTGATTCTCTTTTAATTCATTTGAGAACACTTTCATCTAGAGGACTATAAATGAGTTCAGACTGCACATATGATTTTAATCTTTTGTTCTGCTAAAGCTCTTTCTTAGGAGAAGGCTAAAGAACTCATACGGTTGTCTTTGTGACTGATCAGAAGTGGCTCTGATGATGAGTGAAAGAATGGATGAATAAATACAGTTGTAGGCAATAGTTTGGGCACACTTAGTCAAATTCTACATTTTATTGATTCTGTAAGTAAAGAGTTAACACCTTCTGCAGGAAAAAACCTCTATTTCTGCAAATGCACAGTTGTGTATGTTTGCTGTATAAATACACAAACAATGTAACATGCAGACGTTTGGCCACCCTTTCGTTCAGTACTTAGCACAAAATCTTTAAGGTGTAACAACAGACCACATAATAATGTTATATTTTAATGTTTTAGATCGTCATGTATTATCTAACACGTTTTCTTCTTCAGTTTCTTCACTGTAACAGATTAGCATCCAGTAATTCCTGTGCCACTGGCTGCCACACAACTACAAAACACTGTTCATCTACCGATGTGTTTTATGGAACTGTCTTTTATTTTTTCTCCATACACACTTTATGGGGATTGTACCCAGGGAGAAATTGAATGAAATTACAGTGATAGTTACCATAATGACCTTTCAGAGACCGTTTTGAACACATTGCCCTAACAAGTTTTGTATTTCACGGTTTTACACTCTAAAACTGTCTACAGTTGCCTTTAGTCAAACAAGCTCCGAGCAAAGGTCACCAACAGGGTACCTACGGGCACCAGGGTGCCCCCAAGGACCACCTGAATAGCCCGCGGACAAGTTCTAAAAAAAAAACCAACTCACCAATGAGCAGCGTCTAACGTTTAATTTGATCCTGTTGCTCTTCTTCTTTAATCACATTTGCATTTTTATAGATTTGAAAATGACAATGTCTTTAAAAAAGCATTAAAACATGTTTATTATACATGAAGTTTAGACAAGTTTAGCACTTCGTATAACTCAGCACTGATGATTTCTGCAGTGATCTTGATTTAGCATAAACCCTCAGGTCATGGATAGTTGTCATAGATGCCTTGTGGTTGGCTTTACTCAAATATTAAGGCTTGTGAGATGAAATTAATTTTATAGAGGATTTTTTTTTTGCTCAAATAATTCCTGTTCGTGCTGAACATGTAAATCGGACACTCCACGAAATTCAGCTGAGAAGCAAGCATGTCCGTGTCCAAAGGACACCTATAAAAGTTTAAATGGGTGTTATCTTTCAGTGGTTGGAGACTAAACACAGACATCTATCCTTGATTGATGAACATAACAGGAAGCATATGTGACAAAATATGTTGTGACTAATGTTTTTCCTTTTCTGTCTCACAGAGGGGAAACTGTCCTTGACTATTATCTCTGCTGCACAACCTTACTTTAATCAAGTGAAACTTACAAAGCAAGACTGTTCACACACACACACTTTAGGAATCTTTTCCCATACTCTCTTCCTAGCCCATACACCATCCCTGAATACAGGGATTAACACACATAAAGTAATTTTACTATCGTCATTAGCCCATTCATCATTTTTCTTACAATTGATTTTACAAGTAGCTTTTGTGGATGCAGATTACGTTTTGGTGTGTTGATATTGTCATTACCTTGGTCTAGAAAGAGCAGTGAGCAGCAGGCTCCCGTCAATTATTAACATATATCTACACCTGCTATAAAATTAAGTTATCTGATGACAAGTAAGACTGACAGCTATGTTCGAAGCCACATATATACTTGGTGTCTCGCCTGATTTGCATGCAGGTTGCTCATTTGCATTCATGCTGAAGCTTGACAGTGAAATCATTAGGAAGGTGCTCTGTTCCTCCTTAGTTTACTTTAGCTTTTATAGCTGCACATTCAGAGTTGCGTCACACTTTGTGTACAGAAGATACATAGTCACTCATCCGCTCAGAAACTTGACTAAGCATGGAGACGAATGTGCAGATGTGTCTGTATTCAGTTGTCTTTTTTTCTGTATTTTGGAATAGTGGGAATATTTAAGAATGCGAAATAAGGAATAGAGTTGGGAAATATGACATCTCTCATTGTGTGCTTTTCTGAGTATCTGGGTATTTGTCTGTACAAACATTGAACAACTGTATGTATCAATAAAAATAGAGATTTATATGAATGGTAGAGAGTCTGGAAACAACCAATAGTGTTCAGTAACAGCATGAACTGCATATTAACAAGTCCTGCTGATTGTCAGTCTTGTATGCCGTTACCTTTTATCGATTTTTTCATTTTTTAAAACAGTTGTTTGATTATTCCTTTGTTAAATGTGTTTTTCCATATCTAAAAAATTCTTAGACATTTTTTAAAAACATAGCCTACTATTTTCCTGTTGCTCTTTGCAACTGTAGAACACTATTTAAAATTGCCTTAAAGTATCATAGTGTTATATGTCTTGCCGTATTTCCCATTCTTAATTCGAAACAGAAGTAAATAGATGTTTAATGCAGTAACTTTTCTCTGCAGTAAGATGGTTTGTCTTTTGGTAGGTTAGGGAGTTTTCATGGTGTCTGTCATGTAAAAGCACTGATATTTTGTTCGCCACCACAGTGTGTCGGTGATACCACATCATTTGTTAATTTATCAGTTTCAATATACAAACACTCTGGTAAGGAATGCACCATAGCTGAATTTTTGGTGTACCATTAATTTAGGCAACATGAAATCAGTTTTATCTAACTTTTACAACATTTTTCTTTCTTAACCTCCCTACACTCTTGATTCTCCATAGGCAGACTCGGAGAACAAAAAAACAGAAGCTACTAAAGCGTTCGAGAAGCTAAAAGGTAAGGTATCAGTTTCTTGTTGGCTTCATTGATTCTCAACACTGTTAAACATTGCAACATTAAGACTGAAACCCATCTGCCTCATCTGCACTGCAGACCATAATCTTTTTTCCTGGTATAACACAAGAACAGAAAGCTCAGTGATGTCAAGCAAACATTCAGAAAAGTCTTTCCTTCAATGTAAAATCAAGTTTGAGTAAATAACAGAACAGTTGTAAAGAATTAGACAAAACAAGGCCTTATCAGCTCTGTTCAAGAGGATAAAATGCTCTATAGAGTCCATGAAAGTATATACAAACACTTCTGAGAACTCTGGCCTATATTTGGCAAACTGCAATTCCCTGGTGTTTGGACACACAGCCAGCTTTAACAGTCAATTCCCTGGTAGTCCTTTGTTGGACCACGCTTGGCAGGTGGCAACCACTGCATATCACGAACACTCCTAGGACCTGCTGGTTTGGAGACACTGTAATGCAGTCATCTAGACATCACTCAGATTCTTGCGTGCGCGTGTGTGTGTGTGTGTGTGTGTGTGTGTGTGTGTGTGTGTGTGTTTTAACATGAAATGAAAATGTGTGTTAAAAATGGTTTGTTTTCTGAATCGGCTGTATAGAGTGGAGGGGGAGTGGTGATGAAATACTGGAAAATTCATGGGATGGTTTCTCAAATGTAGATTAAACTGTATTATGACGCCGAAGGTAGTTAATTGGACATTCTTTTGAGTCTATTAAACCAGCACAAAACATTTTAAATTTGTAAATGAAACTCCCCACCCTAGCCATCCATTTGATCAGTCTTTGTCCGCCTGTGTCTCGGTTGATCTGTCTGTGTATAGAGGATCAGAAAGCCGAGGAAGAGAAGGTTCAGAGTGAGCTTCAGAGTGTGCAGAAGGACATTGTGGCCAGAGATACCTTGATCTGTGCGTATTTGGATCAAGCATCAGAAGAGGGGAGGTGAGAGCTTTGCAGTTTTTGGCATCTAAGTTCAATGGAGTACATTTAATGGATTTAAGGTTGCATGGAATTTGGACAAATACTTGTTTTGCTCAGTTGAGTGATAAGTATGATTTCTAAAACAAGTGATTTAGAGAAGAAATGTTTACAATTAATTGTATGTTGTCTTTGCAGGAAGCTGTGTGAGGACAAAAAGCTTGCTCAGTGACGTGACTTGGGATGAAGGCAAACAAAGGACCTCAGAAAAATGTTCCTTAGCATACTTTATTTATGTACAGCTTTTCTTCTTTCACAGGGGGAGGAGGGGTGGGGGTACTAGCATTTATTTTGCAAAGTCAAAAATAAATGTGTAGTTGAAATAAAAAAATGCAGTTTTTATTACTATGCAACAACTCTTTGTGAATATAATCTTTTTAAATGACCCTCTGAAACAAAGGGCATCAGAAAAAAACACTAACAAATCCCTGTATTAATTATCAGTGCCCTTTATTTGATGGGATGTTTAACACAGGCTCATGCATGTGGATTTGAAAGGCACGGTGTGATGGTTCAGTAACCATTGTAACAAACCTTACAAATATTCAACGAGACACACAGGGCTCTCCACACACACACACACTCTCTCTCTATATATATATATAATTTGTTTGTTTGTTTGTTTTTGAAATACATGTTTGTAAAGATCTGACTTAAGGCTGTATTGAGTGAAAACAGCAACTGTCATAAAGCTTTTAACTGAAATTTGTCTTAACTTCCTCTCTGTAGCAGACATACAGACAGACTGGTCTTCTTGTGAACTAGAGATCTGCACACAGCAGGATAGGGTTAGGCTCAATATATGCAGATATGATCTGCAAACAAATCAGTCTCCTGTCATCTGCCCAAATGCTAAAGGGCTACATGGACTGAGAGAAGAGTGTGGATTTAAGTGAAGGGCAAGGTGATGCTGCTAAAATAAAAGTGATTCAGAGTGAAGCAGTGACTTACTGTGTTGTTTTCAATCCATTGCAACTTCACAAAAACTGACGATTTCAAGATTGCTCCAGCATAGTCTTAAAATGGTCAGTAATTTTAACAATGTGTTTAATTTCAATGTCTGATTTGCCTATGGGCTATTAGGGTCTAGTTCTTCCAGTTTGGCTACTGAATGGAAGCTTTATCAGAAAAGCAGCTGACTTACTGTATTGTGTTTATATAAGCAAACTATCATTATTGTTGGAGACTGTGTATATCAGTTCTTAAGCCTGATTGCCATCTGCCCTTGTACAAATAGATTTTACCAACCGCCTCAACCTTTAAACAAATATGTGCTGTTGTGTATACATGACTGGCAATGTCATTGCTGTTGAGTTTTTATTTATTTTTTTATGTTGTATATACTTTTAAATGTTATAAAGACCATAGGCAGTATGTAATAACAATGGTTGTCTTTGTGGTTGCTTAATGTACTTTGTTAATGAGATTATAGGAAATAAATGAATGATGTGATATTGTATGAAATACAAGAAAAATGTATGTGATCTGGGAATATTTCAGACAGTACAGTGTAGCTGTGGCCAGTTTTAAACCGCTCATGGGAAGATGAAGAAAGTAACCCGTTAAACTAGACACACTAATGATAAACGTGACTTGATATTTAAGCTGTGTCATCGTGTTTTCAGTTAATGGAACGTGTTTCAACTTTTGCTGCATGCTCTATGGACAAAACATCCAAAGAATGTGACAGGGTGGGAAATTTTGTGAAGTTAAGTAAAAAATGGCCTGGTCTCTTTGTTAATCGAGCCAAATGAAACTTTAGAAGGTGTGAACCACTGTAGTCAAGTGTAAGTATACCAAAAGAATGAGTTCAAATATTAAAGTTCTTGGTCATTTTGAAACGTGTCAGTTACCACAGGGCATATGGAATGTGGACTAAAAGGGAATATCTCCCAGTCAGACAGATGGGAACTGCCTAAACCAGTAGCTCACGTTGTAATTCATACTGTGATGCTACTTGTGCATTTTTCACATCACGTAATGCAGCAGATCCTGTTCCTGCCTACACACAAAGCTAAGAATCAAAAATAGAGCCAGTATGAGCACAAGTCTCAACAGTCAACAACAGGTCTGGCAGTTGCTTGTGTATCTAATCTCCATATAAGTAGTAATATATTTGAGAGGGGGGGGTTGGGGGGTACTGAGAGATGTTATTTATTACTCTCTGTCTACAGCAGAGTGTGTTCAGCTATAAACTGTTCATTTTTGCTATGCATTGGTAATACTGCACTTGATACAGTAATTACTAGGTAAAGCTAGCTTGGATTGAATTGACCTGAGTGAGAGAGAGAGAGAGAGAGAGAGAGAGAGAGAGAGAGAGAGAGAGAGAGAGAGAGAGAGAG
>JBBJLR010000007.1:10003615-10042856 GCA_037577145.1 Brachypetersius gabonensis
AAAACTTAGTTGTAACGCAAGTGTTACTGAATATGTAGCGAGTAAAATATTACTGAAAATTGATTAGTAATGCCTTATACTACTGCGTTACAGCAAAAAGTAATACGTTACTGTAATACATTACTTTTGTAATGCATTACTCCCAACACTGTATAAGACTACCAGTATCCTATGGTAGCAAAAAAACTGTTGTGTTTTCCCGTCCATCCATTATCTACCCCTTTGTGCCGCACTCATGGTCAGGGTGTTGTGTTGTGTTTTTTAACTGTTTTGTAGGCCTTGAACTGAAGGACTAGCTCTTATAGACCCAGTCAGAATACGTGCCAGGGTTTCCATAACATAACTGTTATCACATTCACCTCACACACAAAGGAACACATTGGTACTTTGGGGCAACTAATGGCCTAGTGGTTAGGGAGGTGCCCCTGCAATCAGAAGGACTGCTGGTGGTACCTTTGAGCGAGGTGCCGTCCACACACTGCTCCCTGGGTGATGTGTTCCTGGCTGCCTGCTGCCCCAATTGGGTAAATCGATTAAATGTAAAGAATGAATTTAGTGCTGTTCACACTGTGTGCTGTGCTTTACACATACAGGACATGTCCTGCATCCCATATCCTACCAGCCAAAAGTTTGGACACACCTTCTCATTATGTTCTGCAGTAAAAAGTGGTTCTTGCCATATTGTGGAGTAGGATTACTAATGTGTTGAATAGGATTACTAACTGTGTACCAATCCTATCTCTGTACATCACAACTGATGGTCCCAAACACATTAAGAAGGCAAGAAATTCCATTGATTAACTTTTGATGAAGTACACCTGTTAATTAAACACCATTCCAGGTCGATGCCTCATGAATCTGAATGCAAAGCAGCCATCAAAGCAATAGGTGATGTTTTCAATTTAAATCTACAATGTAGGAAATTGTTGAATGAGAAACATTTACGGCATTTATCAGACGCTTTTATCCAAAGTGACTTCCATTCCTTAACTACAGGGGACAGTCTCCCTGGAGCAACTTGGGGTTAAGGGTCTTGCTCAGGGACCCAGTGATGGCGTGCTGAAGGTAGGATTCGAACCCATGACCTCTTGCACCAGAGGCAAATATCCTACCACTTGACCCCCCCCCCCCAACTGTTGACTGGTAGTGTAAGTTTGTGTAACATGGAAGTCTAAAGGAAGCACTGCAGCTCACATACATAATTCATATGAGCTCATAACAGACTGCCCTCACTGAAACACACTGAGGCCTGTAATATCCTGCATGTTTAATAGATTACTATCCATGACTACTTGCTTACTTATAGGTGGTGTTGTGATGACAAAAAAACACCCTACTAAGCTCTCACTCAGTCAAGGTGTTATGACCACTGATAACACAGTGGTACTGACACAGTGCTTGTGACATACTGAACATTGTCTACAGATGCAGAAAACACAGCCAGTCTAATGATATGCCATGCTGTTAGTGCTGAGAGGTCGTGGTGTTTTGTCCTCTCAGCAGTGAAAATGACTAATCTTGCTCTATCACGCTCCAAGTCTCTCCCACACAAACAATGTGACTGAAACAAAGTTATCATTGAGCTGTTGAATCTCCACCAGCTCTATACAAAACCTCTCAACCTTACTGTAAACACAAGATTACAGAGAAATCATTACTGTTGAAGTGCTTCAGGCTGCTGTTTAGTTTAATGTTATGATTGTTTTTTTCACTGTAAGAGGGCAGACGCAGAGATCACTGTAAACATAAGTTCTCAGGATCTTCAGACTCAGTTACCTCATGTGTTTTTCACCAGCTAATATCACTATTTCAATATCAATATTTATTCGAACTTTGATAAGGATAAAGGCAAATACACTGTGTGCATGCACACACATGCAGTGAGCATCCTGTGAAAAAGTAACTGCCCCTAGTTCCTCGATCAACCAATCAACCAAAATTGTACTGATAATTACACACCTAGACTTGATTACTGCCAATCCTGCTGAATCTAAATATCACTTAGAACCACAGCAATGTGAAGAAGGCAATAAGCAGCACACAATACCACAGTCAAAAAAATTGAAGTTTTTTCAGTCTGGAAAGGGTTAGAAAGACTTTGTCGCTTTAAAGACTCCAGTTAACTACAGTGAGAGAGTGGATAATTCCTGAAGAAATGGAGAATAGGGGGTGAATTGTCCCAGAAATAGACAGGCTATGCCAGGGGTGTCCAACCTTTAACACTCAAAGAGCCATTTGGATCCAATTTACACAAAAGAGAAAACACCATAAAATGCATATTGCACTGCATATATGTGGCGGAACCTTAAACATTTAGTTCTGTATTCTGAAGTCGTCCAATGAAATAAAAAATTCTGCAAAGAACACTGGGTTTAAATTCCCCTGCATCAGTGTAAAAAGACTGCAGTTGTAGGAATCATTAGGCGGTATCATTTGATGTTTTCTGCTTTTAGTTAGAAAATGAGTTAAAATAAAGGGGAGTTCCATGTTAACATATGTTTTACGTGTACTTCCTTATTCTGATGAGTCTTCAGTCTTCCAATATATAATAATGTTTTACAGTAAACTACATAATATAACTGTCACAACTGGCAAAGTTCATTGAATCCTCAGAAAAGCTTATTTGCTCCTAACAGCATAACAGTTAACATTCCCGCATATTACTCACAGCGTGGGGGCACTTTTCAACTTCCATGTTTTAACAGATATAATTATATCATTACTGATGAGTAATATATTGTTCAGTTTTCCCTGAATATGTCTTGAATGTAGAGACCTATTAAAGAACTGCAGCTTGAGCATTTTCACCACCAGCTTCCCTCATTTTCTATGTGAACAGACACAGCAGAAACGACACAGAGACAAACACAGAGACAAACAACATTGTGACTGTAGTTGTTTTTAGCACAGTTGATGGTCAGAGCTCTGAGCCATTCTCTGCCAGGAACGACTACATCCATGTTTCTTTATCCTGCCCTTGGTGACCCACAGCTCTGCACAGATTCACTGTTTCCTGTACCCACAACACATCTGACCCAGCTGACGAAGGGAAGAATAATCAGTTGACGAACTGGTTCAGGTGTGTCAAAGATGAACCGAAACCATGCAGTGATTAATACTGATTAATAAAGAGATGATTTGAAGAGGAAGCACATGGTCGAAAATAACATATGATACTTAACCTACATTACATACTTCATTCGTTTTTTTCATTGCCCACTTTTAGGTTTTAGGTGTTGCCGAGTCTTCATTTAATCTTAAATCATACTGAACATTTCTAATTTCATTTCTGATATCCTTTCTCCTGCAGCAGCTTAAAGCAAATATTAAAGCAGTATTGTGTAGGTGTCTATTTTTTCAGCTACACTTAATAAGATTACATAAGATTGTTATTGGTTCAAGACTACAGTGTGTACAAACCTTTTCCATATCAAGCACCATTCATCCTTTAAGTAGTTTAGTTTATTTTTTGCTTGGATATGTACAAACGATACGCATACACGTTAATAACAATAATGTTTGTAATGTACTTGTAGTTTTCTAAGGATAACATTTCACTTTGTTTTTGTGTGTATGTGTTTATACGGACAAAAATATTGGGAAAACTGACCATTACACCAGCTTTAATAACATTGCATTCAAACACATAGACTTTAATATGAAGTTGGTCTGCCCTTTGCAACTATAACAGCTTCCACTGTTCTTGGAAGGCTTTCCACAAGGTTGTGAAGTCTCTGTGGGAATTTGTGACCATTCATTCTGTAGAGCATTTTTAGAGTATTTATGAGGCCAGGCAATGATTCCAGTTCAACCCAAAGGTGTCGCATGAGGTTGAGGTCAGGATTCTCTTCAGGCCAGTCTTCCACACTGAATTCATCCAGCCATGTCTTTATGGACCTTGCTCAAGTCAGAATAGAAAAGGATTGAAATCAAGCTGTGTCCCAATACTTTTGGTCATATAGTGTGCGTGGGGGTGCAGTGCATTCAGCTAAAAAAGGTTTGGTTTATGTAAGAGTTACAGTAAACTGTTCAACGCCTTGGCATAATTCATTACTGCTTGGCTTCTTTTATTCACGTTATATACGTTGGTTTTTGTCCTAGAGAAGATCCTAAACAAACCGAAACGTGGGTTTGGCCAGTGAGTGCGCATGCGCATTACAGGGCCAGCCTGTCCGGGCAGCATACAAAAAGGCGAGAGCTGGACTGGAGGAAGATAGCCACAGACTTGAGAGAACACAGGGCTCTTCATTATCAGCAATGGGAACTCTACCGAAGTGTGTTTTCCTGCTGATTGCGCTTGTGGTGAGTGCAGAGGAAGGTAAGTCAGTCTGTTTAATGCTGTCTTCTTAACAGAGCTTCCAAGGCTGAAATTAAATGCACTATTTTTCAGACCTGTCACTTGTTTTGTAAAACTTTTTTTTTCTTTTTCCGAAAGTTGCGTAATCTAGCCGTTTAAATCTGCACCGCTTACTCTCAACTTTGCTCCAGTAGTACATTTAAACATTTTAAATTGGAGGTTCATACACACAAGCAGTCCACCAGTAGTAGTTCAGGACATGGGGCAGCAAAGCTACACTGAATTAACACTTTATTTAGGGTGGAATTTCCTAAGTTTGTTTTTTAATTAGACGTGACTCTAAGCATTGGAATGCTGCAGCTTTTCTATCTGGAAGCACTTTAGATTGACGTGGCCTGCACAGATCTGCCTAGGGAAAAAACATTGCCTGTTTGGAATTACAAACTCTGTGAGTGCATCACTGCCTAATACACACATTTCCTGTCCCACTTTTCCAGAGGATTTTCTGAGCCAACGAGAAGCTATTTTGGACTTGAGTGACCTGCTGGGTGACGGTCTGTTTAACTGTACTTGAATATGACTGTAATGTTCATGCACTTTCTAACACGGCACCTGGTGGGACATCAGATAATAGAGGACACATATTATTTATTACATAGTAGTTAGTAGTTTCTAAAAGAACAAAATGCTGTTAACAGTCTAACCAGGAGTACCTATTAGTATAAAATCCAATTAAAGACAAACTATAACACGATCCCATAACGCAACCATCATGTTTAACTTGATATCCCATAATATCTAGTGAGCTTACTAATGCAGACCATGTAAATAAACACAAAAATTGTGTTACTTATTGTGAATTTGTGTTCATTACATTGTGCTAGATCATTATTAATCATAATAATTATAAAAGTAGTTTTTAGTCAATTCAGTAAATAAACTGAACTTCCGAGGAAGCAGCTACATTTCACTTGACTGTTCATTTTTCATTGTGATT
Organism: Brachypetersius gabonensis; assembly: GCA_037577145.1. Lineage (NCBI taxonomy): Eukaryota > Metazoa > Chordata > Actinopteri > Characiformes > Alestidae > Brachypetersius > Brachypetersius gabonensis. The sequence goes on from JBBJLR010000007.1 coordinate 10,008,910, forward strand.
TCAAAAAATATACAAACTCATTCTAAGTGCATGTGACAGCATTTCTGTCATTTTTTATTATTATAGATTTCATCACAGTGAAAGAGGACCCGCTTGAATATTCTGTTGTTGATAGAGAGGCAACTCTGCGGGGAGCAGGTGATACAGATGGTGATACATAATACTTGTCTTATTCTATGGAACCATTTTAATATTTATTTTAAAGGTGCTTTTACCTTCCCCTGTTCGTGTTTCTAGTTACTAGCTTTTCAGGATGACGTGATATTCCAGTCAGTGAGTTTTTAGGGTTAGGGTTAGGGTTTTTCTTTTTCTTAAAGATGTACAGTTGTGTAATCAGTGAGTTTTAGAGTTCATAGAGAGGTCATTTAAAGCATAGTGCTATCTGGTCTGTTAAGTGTCCTCATTTTCTTCTTTGTATTACTACTTATATATCACACCTTATTTTTGTTTTCATTTTCTGTCTGTCATCACATTTCTTTCATTGTTTGTCTTTCCATTTCTCTCTTTCTTTTTGTGTCCCGGTCACTCAGGTCGTCCTAGGTTTAGCAGCCCCCGCTCCATGGGATCTCCACAGATTCCATTCCCTCTTGCCCGACCAAAATCCAACAACATCCAAGCCATCTGTCGCTACAGTAAGCAGCGTCCCCGGTACCCTAAGGAGTCTCTGCCTATGAGCGGCTTTGGCTACCTGCACCGTCAGGCTAACGCTGTCAACCAGCTGGAGGACTGGCTCTCAGGGTGTTGCAGAAATGGAATTGAGGATGAAGAGCTGACTCTGTGCTGCGCGGAGCAAGCGGTGAGAACGCGGTTCTACTCATAATTTATTAGGATTCACAGTGTTTAGTAATAGCCCATGAATCATTACACCCTCGGATTAAAAGAGCTGAGTCGGGCGCGATTTGTAATCCATGATTTGAGTCACCAAGGATTTGAACGCAGGGAAAGTTTAGTGTTCATACACACAAAAACATTCCTTTACATCTCTAATGCACACATTTTATGGATACGGCAATTGTATGTAATTATACAGTGAAAATTGCTATTAGTAGTTTGCTGGAGAACTTGTACCACCTACTGTGGGGATTTTATAGCAGCTTGAACATGAGCTTGTCAGTGCTAGAACCTGCATGAACAAAATATTTTCCCTGTTCACCAGAAGCCTTCTTCTTTGACTTTGTACCATGAACTAACAATGATAATTTCTGCCCTGATACATGTAGAATAAAATCACTTTATGTCTATGCTTCATGTTTACTGCTGGCTGCTATAACAACCCTGAAGGCGCGTAACTACTACTAGCTGAGCGGTATGTGCTTTTAAAAGTGAACATTAGAATATATACATATAATATTAATAGAGTAAGTAGTGATTTTATGTACAGGGGTTTTTCAAGATACTCCACAGATCTGTTCCTTTGGCAGTGATGTAACTGAAGAAACACACCCTAGTCTAAGTCACTTAGCTATCCTAACTAGGGTTGCAGGGATTAACCTGTTTGACTGTTAACCGCAGTGTGAACATTGCGGTTAATCCACACACGGATCATGGTAGAAGCAGACAACCACCACCAGGACTATCCTATATCCACCTAGGAAGTGCTCGAAGTCCCCTGTGTGGGAATATTTTGGGTACCATAAAGATGCTAAAGCTACTAGCCACTACAATAGCTCCTAGCGCCCCCTCTGAGAGAGTGTTCAGCAGTAGTGGCAGTATTCTCTCACTTCTTCGTTCAAGGCTGAGCACAGACAACGTGAACATGCTCAACTTTTGCACTTCCAACTTGGACTGATGTTGTGAACTGTTAAAGCACTTATGTAGACAGGTTTTACATTCTTTTCTTGTTTTTCTTGTATTGTCCCTGCTTTTCAGTGTTTTAGCAGCAACAAATGATCTCTGTGTTGTCTATGTTTATCTTTAAAAAGCAGCAATTTTAACCGCATTTTAAGTTAAACAGTGCAATTTATGTTCAAGTCATCGACATATAAACTGAAAATATAAAAAATGTGTAGTTCAACAAAGGAGCTGGATGTGTTCACAGAGTAAGTTTACTGGAATGTAATTACAAATTCTCTGTTCCATGGGTGTGTTAAAATACAGCTTTAAGCCTGTTTGCCCAGAGATTACTTGAATTGTTTTTACTTTAACTTTTTTGACTGTGGTGTATTTAAAAGGCAGATTTTTACAGCCTTACAGGTGGTTACAGAGACTACTTTTATTTTACAAATTCATTTTTCCAAGCAGTATCTCTGAAAAGCAGCAATAAATAGTGTCAATAAATAGAAGTACAAAACCTGTATAGAATGTGTTTGTGTGATTTATATATGTTAAAACAATTGTGAAATCAATTCACATAAAATAACTCGATTGTTGTAACTCAAGGACTCTCTGTATTTGTGGAAGGCCAGTATTACACTGTAGTTCTCATCAAATACTGTATAACAGCTCATATTTTCAAGCAAATGAAATCACCCGTACTATACTTGGGAGCAATATATTCTCTGGCAACTTCCTAGTTTGCTTATGTTTACAAGCCAAAGCTGTTTATAGGCTAAAATGCTACATAATGTGTTTGAAACAATAGGGAGGTGCCCTATTGTTTCGAACCCATTATGTAGCATTTTAATGTCCTTATTTATCTAGAGAGGCAACTCAATAAAGGCTGCTAGAAACAGGAAACTCCATTTTGATATCAAACATGGATTGAAATGAGTGAGTAGTTTGCTTTTTTCTTTTTACTGGAAATGTCAGTAAGAAGAATGAATGTGTTCTGCAGTGAAGCTGGGTTAAATTTTGTGTTTGTTCTTTCTGATTTGATGGTTCGCTGTTGTTTGCATCTCCTTATTATCTTACTGAATGTGTTTTTGTAGCTTGAACCAAACAAACTGTATCTCATGTAAGTCGCAAAAATCGCAGTCCTTTGGGATCTGTGGAGCAAAGCCCTTCATCATTCTGTTTATGTCTTATTGTACTAAGATGGCAAAACAGTGGACAACCCTGAGTGATATCAGCTGTACACAATCTTATACTGTCAGAAGTAATGGCAGGATGTTCTCTCTCTCAGTCTCTCTCTCTCTTTCTGTAGACTATACTTTCTGTCAAATCTCCTTTCTAGCCACATGCTCTTTGGTTTATTGTCTGTTCCATTTATATACCTGTCAAGATCCTATATTGTCTTTTGTTCTGACAAGTATCTTTTGTTATACTGCAGTGGAAAAAGTCACTCTCTGCCTTCTGCGACGAGGAGTTCTCCATCAAGACCAGTCACTATCACTGCTGCAAGAAGAAAGAGTCAGAGATATGGGCTTGTTTTGAGAAGGAGGCTCCAGACCAGTCATATCAACCTTCTAGTCACGAGTCGTTGGCTGACATCCCCTCCATGTCTGAGGACTTTTCCTTTAACCCCGCAACCTGCAAGAAGTAAGTGTATTATTGCATGTCTACATAAAGTGCTTACTCAGAATTAGGTTGTCAAGTAGCTCTGGAGTCCGACAGAAAGTAGTGAATTGTAAGAAGAAAGAAATTAGCCCCTCTTAGCTAGCTAAAGCTAAAATTACTAGCGAAAAAAAACCTGCTTCGTAAAACAATTAATAAATTGGACCTTAAGATGTAGTTTGTATTTTTGAGGTTTCATTTATGTTATTTGTTACTTGGGTAAGTGTATCAATACAGTACCATCTGATAGTATACAGATATGCAGTGATAGTATATAGATTTGTTTCTTCGTGATATTGAAGTGGGAGTCTTTGTTGTTTTTGCTCTTAACAGATCACATGTTGGTCCAAGAGCTCTGAAAGGAACAGTGACTGCAGTTATGGACACCTTCTTTCCCCATGGGCGCCCTAATTCAGACAACATTGGTTCCATTTGTACTAATCGCAAGCACCAGCGCCAGTTCTTCTCTAGATGTATGCCTCGTAAAGGCGACAGTACACTGACCCAAAAAGCAAAGGCCATTAATGACCTGGAAAAAGGCTTCAATCAGTGCTGTAAGAAGAAAGAAAGACAGGCTTGTGCTGAGAGGAAGGTGTGTGTTTTCAGTGTTGCACTGGTGACTCAAGTAGAGCATGTCTAAACATGATATGTTATTAATGGCAGAGATAATGGGATTATCCCAAATTTCCTGATTGTACAAAGCCTCATGATCCAAGTAACGTTTGCAATGCCTCTTTCACTCTGTCTGAAATAGTGGAAGATGATGGTGGACGAGTTTTGTATGAACGGGGCTGACGTCCAGTTTGCTTGTTGTGAAAAGGAGAAAGGAGAAAATCTATATGATTGTTTTGCTGCTGCTGCTCCGAATCCAGACTACATCCCCCACAATGAGAGCATGTCCTTCTCACGAGCTCGCCCCACTCTAGACATGTTCTGTGATATGTACTCAACTTACCACACCATGCAGAGAGAGTAAGTTTTTCTTATTTCACCATACTCATTTTTTGTTTATTAATTACTGCATTTTTCTTTATTTGGAGCTTTCACATTTTAAAGACTGTTTGTAGGGTTGGTAGGTTTGGGGTCTAATGCTTCTAAAACACAAAACATAAATTACATTTCATAGAATTCCACAGAGTAAGACTGAAAATTGCTTTTAAAAACATGAAAATATAGCTAATGAATGGTGCGTATTATCAGCCAGACACTGCAACTGGGTGGGCAATATGACAAAATACATCAAAATTGACATCTAGCAAGTTGGAATGGAGAAAGACCTAATGATACTTTAAAAAAGACTTTATAACACTGTAAGCACCATGATTTGAATTCAGTGTTTCACTGAACCAATACTAATTATCCAGGGTCTACTGAATTAACAGAGCATTCTGTTGGCCAGTGTTCTTGAAGTACTGGTAATAACAACAACTACAACAACAATAATAATAATAATATTAATAATAATAATAAATGTATATAGTGCCTTCCTCAAACTCAGGGTCGCTTTGCAAAACAGTTCAGACACAGAACAAGAAACAGAATATTACAGACAGTAGAAGACGAAAACTTTAAACAGTCCAAAATTGCAGGAAAGCAAAAATAGAAAGCAGGACCAAGAAGAGGCATAACACTCAGAGATCTGCTGAAGTAGGCCACTTGTTGAAATGCTCAGATTGCACTTTATCACAATAATATTAAATATCATTATATAACCCAACCCAAGTGCTGCATGTTCACTTATATTTTGTGGGTAGTGATGCATTTCTGTAAATCCCTCCTTAGGCAGAGGACCACAGCAGGTGACAATGCAAGTACAAGCAATGAGTGTATTCAGATTTTATGTTAAAATGTTTGGAAAATGTACATTTTAATTTCTCATATAGCCAATTACCTGTGGACATGATGCTTTTAAAGCGTTTCATGCATCTGGTTGTATTAGGCCATTTTGAACACAAAGCTGGGCTAAATTTGTTGCATGCGGAAGCCTGTGGTAGCTGATTTTTGTGGCATATCTTGCTTTAAATGTATATATTGGATTTCAAAAAACAAAACAGAAACAAAGGAACAGAAGTTAAAGATAACGTAACAGTAATATGCTCTCTATTTATGTAAATATAAACACGTACCTGGATGTACATATGTGCTCAGAAATGCAATTTCATAAGTAATGTGCAACACGTGACTCTCAAAAATATCTCTGCAGGATAGATTTGAGTTTGGAGATGTTTGCTGGTAGAATGGCTAAGCAGTGCTGCCCTCCAAAGGAGGAGAGGAATACTGCTTGCCTACAAACAGAGGTGTGTATTCAAATTCTTGCTGTAACCTAATCTTTGTGTCCTGAGCTATGACCTTGGTTTGATAGGCCATGTATTTGTGAACAGCTTTAGTGCGTATTTGATTATTTTTCAGCATTAGTCCAAGTTGGGCTATTCTGCCCTACAAAGCCAAAGTGCAGTAACTACATATTTGGTCAAAACTGACTTTAGACTACAAATATGGTTAGGACATATCCTGTGTCTTGTGAGAAAATATCCTGGTTCAAAGTTGTCCCATTTCAAAGAAATGATGGTGTCAAAACTGCAGTAACTACAAAATCCATACTAATACGACAACGTTAAAGCCATTTTTCTCTGTTTCAGCTTTGGTGTAGTTACTGCACTTTGGCTTAGTTACTGCACTTTGGCTTTGTAGGGCAGAATTGTTGCATGTACCTTTACTTAGTGTGTCCATCTGACCCAGCAATGGATGTTTGAGAACATCTAGCCTAACAGGTATTGATCTAATATGTCCATGTTGTTTTGTGACAGCTGGACAACATCTTGGATGAGGGGTGTGAGACCTGGAGATTTATGAGCTGCTGTACAATGTCCCCCAAGAGCCGTGCCAAGTGTGTCACCAAGCATGTCCTGGGCAAGCTTGCTGAAGGAAATAGCCAGAACTACAGCAGTCGGAAGAAATGTCCAGTCTTTTCCTAAAGTCCTGTGTCTAACTACAGATTCATTGTGCTGAGCCAATGAATTATTGACAGGCTTGTATTCCAGGTATGAATGTAGTCTGAGTGAAACCTCTCAGCTGGGTTACATTTTGAGCCAAAACTTTATATGGAAGCCACTTACGTTAATGAATATTTTCTCACTTTTTTAATTGAAAAGATTTTATGAATGGATTCTTTTTACTGTCTATTTACTATTTTTAATGCATTCAATGTTAGAACACTTTATATATACCATGCAGACTTTTTTCTTTTTTCACATAATAAAGGCTGTCTTTAAACCTTTCATTTCAAACTTTTCTTTCTTTATTTCCTTGCTTATGAAGGAATGCATTAGTACAGTATAGTACATTTTCTGTGGGTCCCTTCAGGGATCTGAAGAAATCTTGAATAAGCATTTATAACACAATAGGAAGATGTCCATTGCCTCCTAAGGTCTAAGTAACATCAAAACAACAACAGGAATGAGAAAAAAAAATGCATTCATTACAAAAAACGTCAATGAATGGTGAGATCTGTAATTAAACAACAATTTTGTAAACCCAAATTAAATTACAGCAAAAATGGCCTTAATCTACATTGTTTTTCTGTTTGACCTTGAAATCGCACTGCCATGTCAAGGTCTGGCTGGTTATTAAATACTGAAACAATGTGTCCACTGTCTACAGTCTATTCGGTCTGGAGTTATTTTACCCTTTGGAATCCCAGGCTAATTACAAGCTAGGACTTATTTTTCAGTAATCACAGTACAAACTAGTTGAGTAATTCTTAAGTTATATAAGTGCAAAATAAGGCCTGGCCACTTAAGGGATTACGTTACTTTCCACATTAACAGTGTGATTCTTTAGGGCAAAACTACATTTTGACCTTCTGTTTGTTTTTGTGAGAAGAGCTTCCTTTTTTTGCTAACCTACATGTTCCCTTTGCCTGTTGTTTCGACTGAGCCCAAGGTGATGTTATCTGTTGCTTGAGAGCTTTGTGTTATTTCGGTCTCCATACAAAAAGATGTGGCGTCAGAGTAGGCTCTGCCTCCCTTAAACTTGTCTGAGACATTGGAAAGGCATGCAGGCAGTTATGTGACCACAGTTTCCCAGGCGACAGCTGGTATTAACATTCATTTTCAATGATTCGATCGTGGTGATTGGTTCACAGGCTCTATATGCCCTCTGTTGCATTAGTGCCTAGACAAACAGAACCACTGGAATGGACTGCCTCACTTGGTAAAGTAGTGTTGCTAATGAAAAACACTTATTTTCTCTCGTCAATTTACCACAGAGCTTACTTTTCTTCTTTCTCCATGTAAAGAGAATAGAACCAACCAAACCTGCTTGGTTCCATCCCATGTCGTGACACTGGGATTCATTCGTCTGTTAATGAGGACTAATAGATAATGTGAATTTCCAAAGGTGTCAGTATTTTTGTAGCGAACATAAAAGTATTTTTGCCTAAATATATATTTAGAAGTAATCTCTCATTAGTATTCTATACGTTTGATGACAATCATGACATGACCAAACAGGGCAGTAGAAATACAATGTCATTTCACTCCCTTATTAATGTCTCAGAAACTGGTTTACACTCTGCTTTCTGTGGACCAAGCCACAAGACGACCTGTATTAAATTTGTGTTTTTGTAATGGTAAAAAAAAACCAATTTAATCTACAGTTGTGTGACCTATACAGTAGTTTATGCGAAAACATTAAGCGTTGACCGCTTTTAAAAAGAGGTACAAGGCAGTATGGCCAATCAGGACAGAGGTTATAGGTACACTATATGGACAATAGTACTGGGACACACCTGTTTTCCAGGGTTTGGACTGTCTCTTCCAGGGAAGGGCAATCTTAATGCTTCAGCAGACCATACCATTTTGGAAAACGCTATGTTTCCAACTTTGTGGACACCGTTTGGGGAAGAATCTTTTCTATTCCAGCATGACTGTGCCACAGTGCACAAAGCAAACTCATTACAGACGTGGCTGGGATGAGTTCAGTGTGGAAGACCTTGATACCTGACCTCAACCCCATCCAACACTTTTGGGATGAACTGGAACAGAGATTGCAAGCCAGGACTTCTCATCCTACATCAGTGCTTAACCCCATAAATGCTCTACAGAATGAAAGGGCACAAAGCCCCACAGAAACACTCCAAAATCGTATGGAAAGCATTTTAAGAAAATTGCAAGCCGGGGGTGGGTGGCAACTTCATATTAAAGTCTATGTGTTTGAATGCAGTGTCATTAAAGTCCCAATACTTTTCTACATGTGGTGTAATTGCCAGAAGATTATGGTATGATGGCTAATGACTATATAAGACCGAAGTAGGACTGCTTTGGTACATAAAGTCACATGAGGTCATAAGACAAGGGTCCTGCATTAGGGTGAGTGGTCCTGGCCAGGCTGGTCCTGACTCTAAAGGGTTAATTACTCAGCAGTGTGGCCTGAACCAGAGAGCTAAGGGCTTGAGTGGAGGACGCCCAGAGAGACGGGGAGCTCTGGCCGGGCTGAGGGAGACAGTCTGGGAAGAATGGCGACAGCCAGTCCCGCCGACTCGGGCTCGACCGCCCTGGCAGGTAAACGACATATTTAGCTTATATTTGTCTCTATTCATTTCTTCTGTCTTAATCAATAGCAAAAGCCCTCAGATGCATGTTTATGGTCCTAAACGATGTGGGACTGTCTCTGTTGTGGCGTTAGTTAGCCCTGGCAGAGGCTAATTATTCCTCTGTTCGGAAACAGATTAATTTTGTTACACCAACCACTCCGGGACCCGTTTAACCACGTAATTTCACCAATATAAAGCCTATTTTAAACGTAGGAATTGTTTTCTTTCAAAAGTAGCCATTTACTATTTGTATTGGCTCCATATTTGCCGGTATAGCGAGTCAAAACAAAAGCTGGACGGGCTTCTTTTATCTAGCTAACTAGCAGTTAGCCGGTTCATGAAGTTAACAGTCACAGCGGTGGGAAAGGGGATGCTCCTCTTCTGAGATAAAGACGGATCATTTCTGGAGTTAATGGCACTAACACAAAGATTTTTAATCTCTTTTAAAGCATCTACTCTAAACTGATTTTATATATACACTGCAAGCGGTTTTAAACACTGCAGGTTTCTGCTGCTAAGTTAACCAGGCTGGCCACGGCCAGGTAGCTAACTAGCTCAGATATAATGTTTATTTTGTAAATTTCCAGCTATGCTTTTGTTTTCTTTGTTTTTATAGATTGGATGTTCTTTCTCAAACTGCAGGAGGCATCCAGAAATAAGCTCAAACGGTGTATGTGTTTGTAAGGGGGTTGGCAGTGTCTGGTGGGCTCAGTTTTGGGGTCTTTCAAATTTTAGCCTCAGCTTGAAAAGGGCCAGAACCAGCATGTTGTTCAGTCCTTGAAAATGAAGAATATTTCAACCGAATAGCTTGCATAAAAAAGTGTCAGCAATCGATTATGTTGCATGATTTATATAACAGCTGATTGATAGTGGGAGCATATCCTATGGATAATTGGCAGGCTGCTTCTCTGTGCCTGTTTTTATTTCATGTAATGAATCTAATGGCATGTGCAGTTCCTTGGAAATCTAGATTTTAATTTCCACCCTAATTGCTTTGTTCTCTCTGTTCCGGTGTCATATTTCCATTCACCCCTGCTTCTTTCAGATGCTGCCCTGTCTAGTCCCTTGACATGGTATTAAGATTTAACTTTGTCTGCACCTTAAGAACACCGTGTGTTCTGGCATAGGAGCAAAGTTTAATCTGTATGAGCACAGTGTCAAATGGAAAAAATGTGCAATATTACATCTTTTACATTCAGAACATTTTGCACCGGAGAGGGGCTATAAAGCCTTTACAAGCCTTTACATTAGTCCTGATTTTACAGACAAGAGGAAGAAGTAAAATGGAAGGCCTTGATTAACACTTATCTCTATTTTGTATCAGAGTTCTCCATTTATTCCTTTACACACACACACACACACAGCCCTGCAGCAAAGCTTCAACTGTTTGTTTGAACAAAACACATTGTTAAAACTTGCATTTGGTTTTCTTCCACCTTTAAAAATTGTCTAAATGTAAAAATATATTTAATAAAATGATGACATTTTCTGTATTTCGCCTGTCTTAGTCTTTCAGAATTACTGCTGTGTGTAAATGAAGTGGAGGCAGGACAGCAGTTTCTCATCATGGATCAGAATACAAAACTTAGAAAAAGGAAAATAAAAATACATTTTTGTTTTAGAAATCATTTGATGTGACAATAGTTCATCCACAGTTTTAAACTTCCTTCTCAAAGACTAACACACCCATGTTTTTAGGAAAAATGTTTAAACATTGTGCAATTAGAACATTTCTTCCTCAAAAAAAGAAATCCCTCCTTATAAAAAGATAGTGACCATGTGCAAGCTTTATCAGGCTCTGATATTTGATCTACCTGTGCCTCCATCTGTCTGTCCATCAGTGTAGAAAACATTTAGCTGGTTTCCTGCTCAAAAAATTATATGTTTAATATAGAGATATAATATCATTCATTAAAAATAATACAGAGCAAGTTATGACTCTCGTCATATTGCCCGATCCTGAGGATCGGGCAATGTGAGGAAATCTGTGCTTTCTGAGGAAATATGTGCTTTCTGTGCTTTCTGATTATTATTGATGCTTTAGTGTCTAGTTGGCCATAATGTAAACCTCTAATATGCTAAACTTTTAGGCTCAATTTCTCAGATTGGGATTAAGCCTAATCATGGACTGTCTTTTTCTTATCAGTGGAAAAACTCTTAATCAAGGACTAGACTTAATCCCTGTCTGGGAAAACGGCCCTTAGTGATCAGTGTATTTTACCCACAGGTGTTGGAAGTAACTGGTAGGGTGATTACAATTGAAATGTCTGGCAAGAAACCCCTTACTGGAGGAATGTTGGATTAAAAAGTGAAGGCACTTCACAATATTTAAAATAATAGCAGCAATCTGCCCTTATGTTTCCTTTTCTTTCTCACACATGCACACTTTTTTTTACCCAGGCTGGGCTGTTGTTCTATATATAAATGCATAAATGGGTCAAGAACCAGTAACTTTCATTTTCTAATTAAAGACATGGCAAAATGTGAAGCCTAATTCAAAGCAGACGTGGTGATGCGAAGCCATGGCGAGGAGTCAGTACTTCACAGTAAAATGTTTCACAATGACTGAGGTGACACTACACAAGGAGACTGTTTAAAAAAAAGCTGCAATTTTAGGGTCCAATTGGACGAGGCCTATGTTCTAGGCAATTTTGTTTAATGTCTAGGATGATAAAGTCCCTGAACCCAATATAAAATCACTAATGAGGTCTCCTCAAAAACAATAAAGACAAACTGTGTTAAAATGCACAGATTTTCAGTAGTTTAGTTGACTTTGGGGTTGTCTTGAATGTTTAGTATACTTAAGTATTTCGGCCATCCCTCTTTAAAAATAGTTTTGAATACCCTCAGTTGCTAAGTAAAGGCTTGAAAAATTAGTGATGTAACCTTAGCTAATGTTTGGGTGTGTTTCTAACTACCATAGCCCAAATTATAACCTTTCTTATTTTTAGCCGTTGTACAGTGGTCGTTACGAGGGCTAAATACACTCATGAGTAGCTACCAAAGCAACAAAGCTGTCGCTTTCATACACTTCAAAGGTCTCTTGCTCTCATTCGTACTCTATTGCAGTAATACAGTTTCTACTCAAACTCTGATAATAAAAATACATAGATTTGTGTGAGAATGTGTATGGGTTATTTGCTGTGTTGCAATAGCTCTATTTATTGGTAATAATGAATAATAAAAATAGATTGTAGTTTGTCAAGAATAGGCTGTTGTTACCAGGTCACCATGGACCCCTGAACAATGAGAATTTTCTGCTAGTGCCTCTTTGTGATTCCCTGTTAAACTGCATTTCATTTAAAGTCAGATGCTAGAGTTTTCTTTTTTAAATGACCAATTTCTGAATTAGGTACAGAAAAATTTAGGGTCCAACGCGCTAAAATTTTGCGACTCTAGGTTTAAGTATACAAACAAAACGCGCCGGGTTTTTTTTGTCTACTCAAAATTGTGCAGCGTCTTGTTTTTTTTTTTTTTAAATAAATGAAATTTATTATTATTATTAGCTGACTCATAACTTGGAAGCGCATTTAAAGCGCACAACGTTTTTTCCCCCCGCCTTCCATAGAGAACAATGGGGGAAGGTTTTGGGCTAATAACTCCAGATCACTGTGGGCTAGGGGGGCAAACAAGGGCTTGTTGGAAAGGTCTCATAGAGATCTACCGGCATGTCAAGTTTGGCGTCGCTGGGTGCTTGTCCCGCGGCTCGCAAAGTCCGTGCTCACGGGACCGACGTGCTGGTTCAGCAGGGAGTAGAGGTTCTCCACTGGCCATGTTCTCGGGGAGCTGAGGCTCTATGTAAAATTTTGCGTCACTAGGTTGTTCCCCGGCTGAGCTAAATTTCAAGGTGTGTGCCACAGTCCCAAAGCTCCCACAAAGCTCTCCCTGGCTCTCTATGGAGGAAAAAGTGCCACGCACCTATAAAGTAGTCCCAAACCGGCTGTCATGTAAACATTGGGTCCTCCAGGTAGCCGGGGTTCGAGTATTCAATAACTGCTTTGAACGTGTTTCATCCAATCAGACCTTAGAACCAGTCCTGTTTTATAAGAACCATTTTACTTCCCACAGACCTGAGGACTCCCTTCTGGAGGATGCTGGCCTCTCAGAGAAGTACTTGCATGGTTTTGCTGTGGTGACAGTTCTTGTGTGATGAAACAGATAAAAAGGCTTAAATGACCTCTGCTGACTTGAATGTGTTGCGGTGGAAAGTTGAGTCAGTCATTAAAAACCTGACTTCTGTCAGTGAAGAAGGGTGTGAGGTTTAAAATGAAATTATTTATGCCGCTGTTCAAATCATTACTGGTTTAATCTATTTTTGTTTTGAAAAAAAAATGTTTAAGCTGGAGGTAACACACCACTGTTTTTGCTTTATTTGCAATTTCCAAAGTGCATACATGGAAAATGATATAGAATGTGTGTATAGAATTTTTAAAATATTATCTTTTCAACCAAATGACAATTATTTGTAATATGCTGCTGTTCACCTCAAATATTTAGTTCAGCAAAGGTGTTTGCAGCAATGACTGCAGTAGATCACAAGTTCACAGCAGATTTTGAATTGTAAAAACATTGTTTAAGCCGGAGGTAAAAAACGAGTCACCGTTTTTGCTTTATCTGTGATTTCAAAACAATATCTGATGGGAGGAAGAGATTTTAATTGTGTCCCAGCTGTGTCTGGGGTGAATGGTAGCATCTGCATGATCCTTGATTTGAAAATATAGAATGTGTTTTGACAAACACACACATCTTAACGTTTACTGTGTTTCAACTGTTTTAAATAGTCAGCAAACAAGTTGGAGTAATTAGGTGTCAGCTGGGAGAGATATTTATATGCTACTCTTTTGATGTGTTGTGTGAAAGAGTAATTAGTCCCTTAGCTGTGCTTAAGCTGGGCTTTTTCCTGCTAGTGGATTCATTTATCACTCCATAAAGTGGAGCTTAAAGGTCCAATGATGGGTTATTATGCATTATTTTTGCAGCTCAGATGATTTTTAGTTGCTGTTCTTGCAATTGTACACATCTCTGGGTCAGTATTGAGGCAAAATAGTTTAGGTAGTATCCTTAACATCTAATCAGCTGGTAATGATAGTTAGCTGGGATGCTTTTGAATGAGGTGAAGGCGAACACAAGTCATTTGCAAAAATCAGTCTTAAATGCAGTAACAAAACTGCCTTTTTTAAGCTCTTTCACTGTAGCGTCGTGTTAATCAGCTGTACAGTTACAGTCTTTGCATTGCTCTCATTATTTTAACAACGTAATAAAGACTAAGTTTTCAATGTCTTTTCTGTTTGCCTTAACACTTTTCTGTTCTTTGGTATTCTCTCTGAAGGGTCTAGTGGAAGTCGAAAAATGACCTCGCCAGAGGTGAGTGTTGGACCCTAATTGTTCAATGTTTTGCGTAAAGAACGTCCAACTAGATGCACACCAAAATCCTTTTTTTCCATTTTGCCATGTGTTCTAATCTGCATGTCTTTGTTGTCAAAATTAAAGTGTTCTAAATAACAAAATTGTCACACTTTTCTGTAAAATTGTACCAGGTGTGCGTGTCTTTGAGCACACAATTACACTTTTTTTTCTAGTTAAAAAAAGATGATTTTAAAGACATTTCTGTAAAATTGTACCACATATGATCATGCAAGTTTTGACTACTTGTGACTCTCAGGACATTCAGAAGTTTTACATTTTTGGGCCTTAATAGATGATCAGATTTTCTGTTGGACCTTTATATGATGCATTTCCTCTCATTATTTGTTCAGATTCTGGTGATCATTTCTGTGAAAATTGTTTCAGCACTTATTCAGCCAATATATTAAATAAGCCCTCCTATACAATTATGAAACAAGAATTTAGCAGGTGATTAATTTATGTCGTAATGTGGTGGTGGGGGGGTCATTAATTAGTGAAACTCTCCTGCTTTGTCTGTGTTTATGGGCTTCCCCTCCCTCGGTGTACAGTTTCATGCACAGATTTAAAGATACTTTGGGTTAAGTGTAAGTTTAAACTTATTTACTTGATTTGATTAAAGAGTTGACCAACACATTGGCATCTGACGAATGATGTGACTCTTTATATTAGTATATGTTTCTGTTTCTCATTCATATTTTATTCCCTCTCTCTGTCACAATCACTTTGTAGGGTCCGGGTTCATCTCAGAGTATGAAGAAGACGATTGGCCACCGGGGAGTTGACCCTACTGGAGAGACTACATATAAAAAGGTAAACATACCACTTGGAAATAATCCCTGGAAAGAGGGAATTTAGAGAAAGAGAACCCCTGAATGAAAAGTGGGCTGTTTTTTTAATATTCATTACTGTGCATTGATGGTGGTATGAAGTCTATATAGTCATCTGAATCAGGAGATTACTAAGAGGCATTTTGCCCTGGTGAGTTGTTTAAAATGGGCAAAAACCTCATCTCTTCCCTTTTCTTTTCCTTTGTGGTCACAGAAGTTTGAAAAATGTCATGAACTCTGACTTCCTGTGAAAATGTTTGCTGGTTTGTTGTGAAACCAGCTGTTACATGTATTGCCTTGCTGTTGTTTTGAAGAAAGCTAAAAATAAGATGTTGGCACAGCAAGCGGTCTGTGTTTGTTATATAGCACCATAGCTACCATCCTGGGAAACTACAGACTAATCTTTTATCTGTGACTGGATCTGCTGGGATTCAGATTTGGTTCTCTCTGATTGTAAATAGCAAGATGTTGGAGTTACCTGTAAACCTTTGCATAAGATGCTTTCAACAGATATAAGCAAGTTTATCTGGAAGTCAAAACCACTCTAATAAAGAGTCAAATTTTGCCTTTCACAAGAATTTCATGAGGTGTAATTTTTTTGGGGTGTTTTGGGGTGTTAGGATAAGGTCTTGGTTTTTTCAGAATGACAGGTGACCAATTTGTTGGAGAGAAGAACTTCCATCTGATAGTTATTTTGTAATGGCACAAAGAGTTGAATATGCTGAACGTAATTTAAAGCTAAAGCAGTATTTATATTTTAAGAGGTTTCATGTTTGGTAGACTTTCAGACAGTATCCTATACACCTCTGCTTTTTTTCCTGATTTCCTAATTTATGCCATTTTTGTCTCCTCACAGACAACCTCTTCAGCACTGAAAGGAGCTATCCAACTGGGTATCACCCACACAGTGGGGAGCCTAAGCCAGAAGGCTGAGAGAGATGTCCTCATGCAGGACTTCTATGTGGTGGAGAGTATCTTCTTCCCCAGGTGTGAGCATATTCTACAAATTCTACTATTCTGTTACCCAATTTGTAGTTTCATTTGAGAATATTTTGCCCTAATTTCCCCAAAGAACATGCACTTTTATGTCAGAGCTGTTGCTCTACTACTGTCTGTTATCTGACAGTTCCTACTGATTATGTAATATTCTAGCTCCGCTTTAAAAGAGGTTTGCTTTAGCATGTAGTGGTCGAGAGATTGCCAGTTTCTTACTGAAGCTTGGGATTATTTGAGACCTCTCCATGATTGACTCTCTCCCTGTCCTCCCTCCCCCCTCTCTCTAACAGTGAAGGGAGTAATTTGACTCCTGCACATCACCATGGTGACTTCAGGTTTAAGACCTACGCCCCCATCGCCTTCCGTTACTTTAGAGAACTCTTTGGCATTCGACCCGATGACTATCTGGTCAGCTACAACTCCTGCACACACATTCACACATTCATGCCATAACCTAAATACCTACTCATTCTAGTTCTTAAGCCTTAAGCCTCATTTTTTAAGCAGTTGGTTCTGAAATTACATGTATTTTTCCAGGATGGTTCATTGTTCTTAGTCTTTTAATACCTAAATGTTGATCCGCTCAAAGATTGCTTTCGCGTTTGTGTCTGTCTGTCTCTGTCTTTGCAGTACTCTCTGTGTAATGATCCCCTGATAGAATTATCGAACCCTGGAGCGAGTGGCTCCATTTTCTACGTCTCCAGTGATGATGAGTTCATCATTAAAACAGTCCAACACAAAGAGGCAGAGTTCTTGCAGAAACTGCTGCCAGGATACTTCATGGTACGTTTTGGTTGTGGATGGACTTGTGTGAACAAACGTAGGCACTTTCAGGTTTCTATAGAAATTACATTTAAAAAAAAATGTACTGAAGCTGGGAGAGATAACTGAAGTATTATTGTACCAGTTTGCAGTGACTGTGATATGTACATCATTGGATTCTGTTGTCTTGACAGGGTTTTTTTATTAATTGATTTTTGTTTCTTTTGTGCTAGAATCTGAACCAGAACAAACGAACCCTGCTGCCGAAGTTCTATGGGCTCTACTGTGTGCAGGCTGGGGGGAAGAACATTCGTATTGTGGTCATGAACAACCTGCTGCCACGTTCTGTCCCAATGCACCTTAAATATGACCTGAAGGGCTCCACATATAAACGTCGGGCCTCGCCTAAGGAGAGGGAGAAAACCGTGCCCACACACAAAGATCTGGATTTCATGCAGGACATGCCTGAGGGCATCCAGCTAGAATCGGATAACTACAATGCCCTCAGCAAGACAATCCAGCGAGACTGCCTGGTGAGTTTGTGTGTGTAGTCTGCCTTTCACTCATCATTATCGAGCCTTGTGATATTAAAATCACTACTTTAACAGAGTACAATGAAAAATGTAGTAACAATACCTCACTGTTCTGCGATACATTGTGGTATTTGTTCAAAAAATATGAATTGAATATATTTGAATCAAACTTCATAATTATCCTCACATTGTATTGCACTAGTTTCATACAGGGATTAACGTTTTTCTGTTTCCGTCAGTTGGACCCGTTTCCTCCCTTACCCTGCTTTTCATGGAGTCAATTTACAAGTCTTCGTCAAACAACACTAAACAACCGCACACCAACAAATCAACCCTTCCGAAATTAAATTCCACAGACATCTAAAATGTAAATAAGGGAAGCGTGGTGTTACATTAGAAATGTTGTCATGATTTTCTACTATCAGCTTTATTTAGTCTGGGAGGCAGATCAGGCTACTTATTAGAGGCAACCCAAATGTCATGAATTTCTTGACTGTGTCAGACCTTATTGATCCCTGAAGAAATTGTTTGTTGTATAACTACACAGATCAAACAAGTCAAAGGTTTTGTAGTGTTTTTCATGCTGATTTCAAATCTGTGTTTAGTTTTTCCCTAGCTAGTTATATATTGCATGATAGTTGGTAAAATTAGAATATAATAATCATATGCTGATCATTTTTGAAGAAACAGTGGTAGCTGACTTACACTGATCATTATATCTATGCCACAGTGTGGCGCCTGTCTGACTTCACACTAAAAATATTGAAACAGTTAATTGATTGGTGCCTGCAGTTTAATAAAAAGTGCATGCAAGTCTGTTGCAAATCTAATATTACTCATTCAAAAAGTTGATGAGACTGAATAAACTGAAAGTAGACCTGAAATCAGCTTGAAAAACTGGTTTAGAAAACAAATGTTTTTGTTGATCTGTGCTATTATAGATAATAGTGGAAAAATATGAGATGATGCAGAATCACTGTGTATTTAAGTAGGCTTTTCAATTAATCATTTGTTATTGTACACATATAGTCTACAATTAGAAATTTGACAAAATACCCCAAAACCCCTAATTATTAGTTTTAATGTCCAGTTGTAGATTATGATCAATGCTTAAGAAGTTCCGAAAGTTACGGTTCAAAAACCAACAACCTGCAGTCTCATCACACAGATGAGTTCAAATATTTCAATGCTTTTAAATATTTTAATTAATTAAAAAATAAAGCCTCATTGTGACACAATCCCATAGTAACATGCGTCAAAAGATTCATGAATGCGTCAAAAGATGACTTAAAATTTAAGGATAATATCTATTCCTTTTTCTTCTACATTAAATGTTAAAGATGTTTTCCCTTTGGTAAACCTCCCATTTTGGAGAGTGATAACATCGATGTTTATAATAAAGGGTTATACTCATGAGTTCTGTGATGCTAATGGTTTATTATACAGGATATATAACTATGCTGTGGTGACTGAATGTAATGGCTTTGGTTTGTGTGTGTTAGTTGTTGCAGAGCTTTAAGATCATGGACTACAGTTTGCTGGTTGGAATTCACAATGTGGATCAGGCATGTCGTGAGCGTGTGGGAACAGGGGACAGCAGAGGGGCAGAGGGGACAGTGACCCCTGACCAGCGGAGGCCACAGGCCCAGAAAGCACTATACAGTACTGCCATGGAGTCTATCCAGGGAGAAGCACGTGGGAAGGGCACATTGGACAGCGAGGACCAGTGAGTCACTTAGTGCATCACTTTTTAAGTGCGTCTGCCTGTGCGTCTGCCTGTGCGTCTGCCTGTGCGTCTGCCTGTGCGTCTGCCTGTGCGTCTGCCTGTGCGTCTGCCGCTGTTTTTTCTTTGCCATGTCCATTCTTAATACATTTGTGTATGAGTGAGACTTTCCATCTATTTCACTTGTGTTTCCTTCAAATATTCCCTCTTTACCTTTTGTGTCCTGTATCAGAGAGTAGGGGAGCTTGAGTTAAAACAGCCTTTCTTCTTGGCCTTTTTTTTAGGTGGGGAGGCATCCCAGCCCGGAACAGTAAAGGAGAGCGGCTGCTAGTTTACATCGGCATAATTGATATTCTGCAGTCATATAGGTAACCCTGCTACTCATGTTCACTCTGGTTGTTTTGTCATGTTTTTGTATGCCACAAGAGGAGTTTTACTTGCTATTAACTATTAACTGTTCTGGCAGTCAGTTAACTGTTGGCCAGTTAAGGAATTTCCTCTCTTAGCCAAAGTCCCATTTTTGAGATTTGCTTTTTCTGTGAAAGACTTCCTGAAGGTGTGTTCAAAGTCTTAGTGTTGGTACCAGTTGCTATAACCCAAGTATTTTCCTTCAAATTCTGAGCTCACATGTAGCAATACATGAGTATTGAAAGGATTACCACCCTTTTACTAATCACAACAGATTCAAGGCAGTATACAACTGGGGAACTTTATTGCTGTTCTTTTAAGTAAATCTGATGAAAGCCTTAAAGTCATCCAGTTGTGCTCCAAGTATGTATTTTGTCACTTACCATTTTCCTTACAATCATTTGCTTTTGCAGATTCATCAAGAAGCTAGAGCATTCCTGGAAGGCACTGGTTCATGATGGGGTGAGATTGATCTGTTTATTTCTGAATTGGTTTAATTCAACATATTTATCTAATTAATAATGATCTAATAAATGATTGTTTGAACTCTTGTGAATGTTACTTTTAGTGCATTAACTGGGGTTATCTATGTCCTGCAGGATACAGTCTCTGTCCACAGACCAGGCTTCTATGCTGAGCGATTCCAACGATTCATGTGCAACACGGTGTTTAGGAAAGCATGTAGGTTTATTTTCCCCAATTCCCCAATTTTCCAATTCCCACTGTTCTCACATGTTACTTGGTAAAATTTATTGTTGTGACCTTTCAACTGTATATCTCTTCTGATGTACAGGACTTCTAATCTGAATTGTTTTTCTTGACATTTGGTTGTGTGGTTTTGTGTTCCCAGTGAAGTCGTCCCCTTCGAAAAAGAGTCGAGGGGGCTGTCCAAGTGTAGTCAGAAGGCTTCACATGGGGAACGCTCCTACCACGGCCCAGTCGACCAGCCACACACTGCCAGACTCCCACCTTGTGTACCGTCCCCACCTCACCCAGCCTGATTCGGATGCAGAGAGCAGTAAGGGATTAAAAGAAAGACTGGGCAGGACAAAGCATGATGTAAAATTGCAGTTGAAAAATATTTTTTTATTCCTATTTTTCCCAGGCATGCAGTCAGGCAGACCAGATTTGCTTCCAAGAACCCCACCTATAGCTGGAACCTCCAGTGAATTTTCAAACACTAACCTTTCAAATTCTTCCATGCCCCCACTCAGGTACCCTCAAACCAGGTTAATCCAGTTCAGTGCTGAGGCTTTATTGTTAGCTCTTTCACAGTATATTCATTTTTCTTACTGAAGGCCTTATTTTATCATTTTGAACAGGTCTGTTGGTGTGGAAGTGCACAAATCTGCAAGCACAGAGCCAGACAACAGCACCCCCCAGAGGTAAAAATACATATAAGTCTTTTATAAGTTTAAATGTTAAGTGCTGCTGTGCAGAGATCTTTAAGTTCATTCTTGTCCTAACTCTTTTAGGTTCGGCACTGAATCTTTGGATGATCAGTTGGGCAGTGAAGATGCTGTTTCTCTCAAAGACATAATTCCAGAAACGGACATTTGTTTTGTAAGTCCTATTACAATATTTTCTGTTTTTTAATTTTTGTAGAGAATTCGAGAAGAAAGATAAAGCTTGTCATTTTTCTATTTTGCAGTAAAAATAGGCCTGAAGAAACAATGCATGGAAAGGAGGGGAATGAAAATAGGGGAGATCCTCAGAGCAGTTGAATGATGAGCCTTTTCTACCTGTGGGACAGTGCTGGATTGAAGCCCAAACCTTTGGAAAGACTCTACAGTGTAAAGTTAAGGGAAGAGGTTGAGGAGGAGATAGTGTATGAGAGAAACTCTCCCCTCTCTCACACACCCACTCTCCCTAGCACAGGGTATGCTGCTATAACTTCAGCTGTTAACTACAAACTTCCTATGTGGAACTTTTAAGTTACCCTTCTCAGTCATATGCTTCACCTTGTTTATACTTCATACCACTCCAGTACATACACATTCATGCACACGTGTACCCGCACGAACATACGCACAGAGACAGCAGACAAGTTTGGCCTATTTCTGTAATACTAAAATATTAGTTATGGTCTGGTTTGCCCAACATTTCAGCATCATTAAGTTTTTTTTATAAATTATTTTGATATTTGACACAGTGGTGATGCCGGGTGTTAGAGACTGATTCAAACAAGGGACTTTGTTCAATCTTCTGGTTATTATTTTTTTTTTTACTTAATCCCTGTAACCTAGCAGATTATCATATGTAAAGCCAGAATCGGCAGGCTGGAGTGTGTTCAGTAGTGGTAGATGGAGGGTATTCCAAGCATGTAGTTTGGTCTCACTTGCTGCAACAGTTCAGCTACAAGACATCTGCAATAGAGACTCATTATTCAGAACATGGAGGGTGAGGGAAGTGCCTGGGATCAGTAATTTTGTTCCATTCATTCAGTTGTACTTTGGGTATCCCCTTCCACACTACACTGTTGTGGCTGGGGCTGTTGACACTTTATCTTGCAGTGTTCATTAATCACAGACAGAAAAGTCTAAAAGTGCAGAATTACTTTATACTTCACACACGTCACTAATGGGGTTTTAACTTTAGGCACCCTATCATGTTACAGCATGTTACACTTGAAGCTGTTTCCTGATTTATACATTTGAGAATCAGTTCAAAGGTCTGTCCTGTTCTGTTCAGTTGTGGGTTTGCTTCTCTAGCCTCCCCTCTGTTGATGTCTGTGCCTTTTTGAAAATGTAGGTAACCATGAGAAGAAAACGAAGACAAACCTAATCTTTATTTCTAGTTACCAGCATGGTAGCTTGACTGAATATTTGAATGTTCAATTATCATAGATGAGAAACTCTTTTTTTTTTTTTGTTCTTGTGACTGTTCTGCTTTTGTCTTGATCTGTTTCAGTGCCAGTTGCTTATTTTATTTATTTCTTTCTGGCAGGTTTTAAGTGTTTTTCTGTTCGCTGACTTTCTTAACCTGTGCATTTGAATGTCTTACGATGTATGTGTGTGTTTGCCCCCCTCTGACCCACCCTGTCAATGGCACGTGTCTTAAACAGACCAGCCTGTAGTCTAGCTGCAAGTGTTGGTGGGCATGCTTTTCTTTCTCATTTATCCACTTAAGTAATGCCAATGGCCTCCAACCCATTGATGTACTGTTTTTGTAAATATTAATGTATTTCTTTAATTGTTTCTTGTTTGCATACTCATAGGCTGAAAGACTAATGTGCTCTTAAGAAGCAGTAGGAATTGTCTTAAGTTGAAAAACTAACAAATATTATTAACTTGTTTATTCGCTATGTTTTTTCAGCATGCCTTGAATACAGCTACATTTACTGTATAGCTTTTTGAAAACTTAATTTCTGCTGGATACAGAAATTATCTGTACATGGACCAACTCGCATTACTTATGCAAATAGTCATTTCAGTTTGATGCTGAAGTGGTGTTGATGTATTTGCAGACATTTACCTCATCTAAAAATGCTGAAGCCTACAAACAGTGCTTTTTTGTTTTGGTTTTGCCTTATATAGTAAAGAAAGCCTTTTTCTAGAAACACTTTTATTTACCCTGTCAATGGTGTCCAGTTTTACATTGTGTTAGTCGCTATTCTGCACATACAGTGTGTGACTGGGTTTTTATTTTTTGGTGATGGACAAAAAAAGTATTTAGACGTAGTATGAACTGACTATACGTCAGTGTACAATCTTATTCTGATCATGAAACTGCACTGTGGAGGTATTTTAACTTGCCTTAATTAGTGTTTTTTTTGAATAAGTACGCTGTGGGACCAAACATTAAATTATTTTCCAGTGAGCTTAACCTGCCGAGCTCTGTCACTAGGATCCAAGTGCATGAAGGTACCACTTACTGTGCAGAAATGCTGTGGGAATGGCGGCTTTCACTCCTCACTGGAAAAAAATCCAATGTGCTTGGTCACGTAGGCAGTTAGTGTTCTTTTCTAAGCCAACGGTGCAGAAAGAAGGCTGATGTCAGGCTTCAAGTGCTTACAAGTAACAGTAAATAGTACAATCATTTGTCCATGGCCCTTTTTGTTAGTTTGAGTTGCTTTGTACTTTAGTTTGAGAACTGATTATTTATTCCCAATATTCCCTTTATATGTATATTTTTTAAAAGTATAAATAGTAAAAGCAAACATTGCTTTGAACATTGTCTACCTAAACCAGTAGTGAAGTAATGGCTGTGTTAAGAAGGAACATTAGGAAAGAAATATTTTCTTAATGTGGGCGCTTGAGTCAACAGAGGAGTAGCTAGAAAGTTCTACACCCAGTTAGCAGTTTTTAATGGTAACCTCCTGTCTTTCACTCTTTCAGCTCTGTTGTGAGATATGCAGTTGTTAATAAGGAGAGGAGGCCAGTGTCTTAGAGCTTTGTCCCAACTTTCAAAAACAAAAAACAATCCTTGTCTTGTACCTGTTTGAAACACTATAACAATCTTACAGTCTCTCTAGAGATTTACCTTTTACTTTTCAGTGGCACGGAAGCCAAAATAAAGTCATTTTAAAAGGTCCTTACTATGTACTGATTGTGATTAGTGAACATTATTTTGCGCTCCTTACTGAAGACATTTCCTGAACTTTGTTTTTATCTAATCATGCCATGAAGCTGACGGCAGACCAGTGCTGTTGAACTATAGGTCTTGAAAGACATGGACTTTACCCAAACTATACACAAAACCACAATCTGAGATTTGATATTTCCACACATATCTCAAAAACTACAAAAAGTTCAGAGAAATTGTCACTGATGTTGCAAGAATGTTGTGGGGTTTGAAATGGATCCTGAGACTTGTCTAGTCCAGAATCCTTTTTAAAGATGCGTTCTATTTTGTTTTTGATTTCTAGTGGTTCTAGTCATGCAGCATGACAAACCTTCCAGGGGATAAAGACTTGGACAAAGGTTGTGGCTTATATAGACTTGAAGCACAATGTCCGTTTTTAGCTCTTAACCATTTGTTAAAGGCCATGCACTGGGCCCAAACGTTACCTGTATATTACCTACAAGTACATTTTAGTAATAAAAAAAATCAGGTTTAAGGATGCAGTCAATTTTACACCTCAATGTTTCTTCATGTTTACAGTCGACTTCAATCTCAGTGTTAGTTTTCATCATTTCTAAATTAAAAACAACAAACGTTTATTGCAGAATTTTGTGGAATGGCAGTATTTGTGTATTGCCACAATGCCCTGATAACACAATGGCAAATTTACAAGAGACCATAACCCTTTCTGTTCACAGACTCTCTACTGCCAGAGTAAATGATTATTTATGCTGTTGTGTGTGTGGGTGGGGGGCTCTGGTGCATTCCTGGTGTCTTTTTAATCTTGCTCATTTGTATTGGGCCTTTCGAGCCAAGTTTGACCTCTCCACTATTTTACATCGCAAGCATGACATCTCTGTCTAATACCAAACCTATTTACAGTACAAAGCCTTACTTGTGTGTGAACATGCAAAATGTCTGCATTAACTAACTGGCTTCTTTTTGCAATGTAATTTATTTGGCTTTGTTATTTTGAAGCGTCTGTGAACTTTGTCAGTACAGTTCACATTTCAGTAAATGTCAGATGCAGTTCTTTGTTAGTACTTTGATCTGTGTGGGTCTTTTCAGTGCTTTGACTTTGTTGAATAAATTCAAGTAATACAGTGAAACAGACTAACGCACAACAGACACATCAGACTTGCACAATTCAAGGTGGATTTTATGCCGGTAACAAAGACACTACGGAAGCAGATGAACTATTGCAATATGAACATTTCTGCCAATTTCAGTTTTGGTAATCATATTTATTATGAAACTTTTGTATCTTTTAGGGTGACATACATTTTAAATATTCTGTGTACCCTACATGATTGTAGTCATCATGTAAACAGGCAGAAAATCATTTTTGAAACTGGGGAAAGGTGGAGTTTAACACTACACTGTTTCAGATGTTTTTCAGTTGTGTTTAAGGTATTACTATATGTTACAATCTGTAAAGGCTCTTCCTATTATTTTTTTTTTAATATATGAACGTCTGGCAGTTTCGGGATGACGGACTGCTGTAAATGCTTTGACGGCTGTTTTTAACTTGCCCGGTGTAAAATGTGTATATGTATATAAGCAGTCACAGAAATGCCTTGTTCCCTGTCTGTGTCCGCCGCCTGTCTTTCCAGCCATCTTTTGTGATGTGGTGGTGGTGGTGTTTTTCTCCACATTTGTCTTTCTGATTTTAGACTGAATTGCATTAAAATAAAAAATAAATATTTTCTAAATCCTGACTGTTCTTTGGACTAGTGACAAAGTTACTGATCATTGCTGTCAAGGCAAAACCTTGAATCTCCATTTGGATCATACCTTTCCCAACTTTCTCTTTAATATCACTAAGAACTAACCCTTCACTTTGGATAAGGAGAGATAAACATAGTGATCTCATCTCTTAGTAAGCAATGAGCACTAAAATTACAGTTCAAAATGTTAAGTGTCATCAACTAGTGATGTAGATGAACGTGATTTTGTCCTACAGGATAGTTGAATATATAATGATCTATGTGTGCCAAGAGCGCCCTATATCAAAAACAAAAAACGGTTCACCCGAAAGCCTGCTATTTAATCTAACAAGAATGTATTTTTAGAATCTGAAAAAAAAGGTTTCTTACTACCTTAAATGTTCTATTTTATTGTAGTCACTGAGAGGGGCGTGGTTAGATGTTAAGGTGATGGTCAGTGATCGCAGCTCTGATTCAATTTAGGTTCTAGACTCATAATCAGAGTAGATTTGATTCTGTATGGAGGAAGTCAGTAGTGAGAAAAAGGTGAAATTGTGTCAGGAGTGTATGGAGCAGCTACTGCAGTCTCAGAGCGTGAGACCCAGGAGGGGACAGCTCGAAGAATGGCGGGATGGGGAAGCGTGTGTGTGTGTGTGTGTGTGTGTGTGTGTGAGAGAGAGAGAGAGAGAGAGCGAGCGAGAGTGAGGGAGAGAAACAGCAACGTCAACATTTTGTAGGTCCTGTTCAGCCGGGTACCGCAGAGAGAGAAGGGGTGGGGGATGAGAGAAAGAGAGGGAGACGGGATGAGAGAGAGAGAGAGAGAAAGCGACTTAGAGGTGGAGTGTGAACGTGCGTATGAGAGGGGGGTGGAGAGAGAGAGTGAGAGAGAGAGAGAGAGAGAGAGAGATTATTACAGTCCAGCTGTATCTGCGGCACGTTATTGCAGTAGAAAAAACACACGGAACCTGCAGCCCCCACCCCCTAACCCCCCACTCCTATTCCTCCTTTCTTCCCCCACTTCTCCTCTGCCCCACCACTACACACACACACACGCTCTCACACTGAGCAGCAGCAGGAGGACAGTGCTGACTCTGACGGGACTGGGGCGGTGCTGGTCCGGACTGTTCCAGATCACAGGGGCTCTTCTGTTTTGGAGTCTGGAGAAACTGCGTTTCTGGGACCGGACAGTGTGTTTTTCTGAGGGGGGGTTCTTTCCGCTCTGATGCGCCACTGCAGCTGCTGCAGCCCCCCAGCACTCCGGGACACCAGCACAGCCCCCGACTCTGTTCTGCAGGGCTCCATTCTCACTTTCAGCTCGGCTTTTTTACTTTAAAACCCTCTGTGTGTGTGTGTGTGTGTGTGTGTGTGTCTCTTTATCTCTCTCTCTCGCCCCCTCGGATATCTCTGCGCACACCATGTGAGTACCACTGCGGATTTTCTCTCCAGAGCCCCTAAAAACTAACGGGGGTCCTGCTTTCTCCTATTTAAACTTCACTGATCTATACACTCTGTAACTTTCATTCTTGACGTTTTCTCGATTTCTCGAGGTATTGTGTTCCGTTTTATTGACTTGCAGCTTAGAATCAGGTCCTCTGATAATATCGTATTGCTGAGAGGCTTCTTAATGCCAATACCACAAAATATTCATAATTTCATTGTATTAGTAGCACCAGTAACATAAACTCAGTGTTGAGTTTATGCCTCTGTTCTGTATCCCACCCTCTGAATAAACTCTGATGCACCTGCACTGGATGGGAATCAGGCTTTTTCTGCCAGCACTGCAGTCTGAGTTCAATGCAGTAAAGCACTTCCTGCGTGACTGGGACTCTGTTCATTAGTCACAGACCCCCAGTCAGCAGTCCAGATGGGATGCCACTTAAAAATGTAAAAGAAACTTTTAAAGAAAGGAGCTTTTCACTTTAGTCCTGCTACTTAAGTCAGTTTTAATGTGATCACATTCTCTTTTAGTCGTTAAAGAGTAAAACTGACACAGTGAGATTACCTTTAACTACTAACGTGTCCATTCACACAGTTTGAACAACTTGTAATTCTCTGCATTTAACCTATTCCTCAAGTGAAGCAGCGGGCAGGCAGGAAAACAGCAGGTGGGAGCAGTGTGTGTACCTTGCTCAAGGGTACCTCAGTGGTGCCACTGGCAGTCCTGCGATGCGAGCAACTCCCTATCCACCAGCTGCCTCCAAAAGAAAATTACTAGAACTCTCAGCTTCTCCAGTAGCTTTATCAGACAACACCAATAAAAACTCAGTGAGGGTGTATTTCACTCAATTCTTGGGGCAGCTGGTGGTTAAGGATCTTCCCCCTGCAGGTTGTAGGTTCAAATCCCAAGACTTGAAACCAGGCACTACGTTCCTGGTTTGGATGAATGGGTTTCATGCTGTTTACACTGTGTGCTGTGGTGTGGTGTGTCTGCATGTGGCAATGGGATGCTTTACAAAAGAACCCCTCCATGCTGTGGTGAATCCTTCATCCTCTGCTCACTCCTGATTCAGGTCAGCTCCTGATGCTGAAGCTCCTGCAGGGGCTCCTGGAGCTCCAGGTGCACCTGGAGGAGAAGGGGGCCCTGCCCCTCCCCCAAACACCTCCAGCAACCGTCGACTACAGCAGACCCAGGCACAAGTGGAGGAGGTGAGTGTATAAACTATGGAAAACGAGTGCCTAGACTCAAATTTTTATTATTTTGTTTTATTCTATTATATATTATTGACTGCAATAAACAGACATGTAGCATGATGCAGTATGTATGGTACATCGGATTTGGGTTGAAGTGTGGACTGCTACCTTAAATTTTAGGGTATTTATGAACTATTGAAATCACAGTTTTCTATGCAAAGACCCCCAGTTTCAGAAGTGGATGAATAAAGGATGGAAACTTTGCATTGAATCACGGATGGAAATTTTGCATTGGGATGAAGCCCATGACCTATAAACGTCACCAGTCTCTGGGTACCTGCTGGTGCTCTGCCAAGTCTAATGCAATGAGTTTAGCTCCTCCTTGTTTGGAGGCTGGTTTGGTACAGACTGCAGTAAGTGAAATGTATGAATTCAGGTCAGATGACTGACTTCAAATTAAGTTTTGGGCTCCACAGCTGTTTTAGAAATGTGTTTGTCCTGCTGCAGACTGAAGTGTAGTTTACTGCAATTTAGTTAAAATGGTTCTACACCTTTGTACCAAATCCAGGCCACTATGTCTAAGATATATTACATATATTTCACTGCATTACTCTGGTGCAGAGGGATAATGTTAAGCTCTGCAGTCTTTTTTTAAGTGTATTTTTATCAAGCCACAACCTCTGCCATTCTGTATTCAAGTCTTACCACAGATTTTCATCTTAGATGGTTTTCTTGATTTGTTCAGCAGTTTATCTCATGATTGGAAGTGCCTTTCTGTCTTCCAGTACTGTGGTCTGTACTGTGGTCTGCAGAGAAGCTCCTTGATAACCTCACTAAAGAGGTCTCGCTTTTTAACAATGTACTAAATAGTTCAAAGTAGCACCAGATTCAGCTAGAAATGTCACATCTAGAACCAGCTGTATTCCTTTTATTAACTAATATGTAAAATAAGACACAGGTTGGGAAACAACCAATTAACCAACAATCCTAACACATACAGTCCACTGAAATGGGAGGGGGTGTCGACTAATAATTATATTTTACCCAATATAGAAGTACCTACATTTGAATTTAAGTACAGACCTATAACAACAAAAACTGCACTATATGATAACAGCGCACCAAAAAAGAACTACAGACTGGCTGCTTGAATCACAGCTCCTTTTTATTTCTCAGTTCACTGAGAAAGCGGAACATAGACTTGCCATGTACCTGCTTACTCTCTAATCCACTCAAAATAGTAAGTGCTGCACTTATAAAAAATGTGAATAGGCATCACTTTGTCCTTATCCGCTCTTCTGTGCAGGTTGTGGATATCATGCGGGTGAACGTGGATAAAGTCTTGGACAGGGACATGAAACTGTCGGAGCTGGATGACAGGGCCGATGCACTGCAGGCTGGCGCGTCACAATTTGAGAGCTGCGCGGCCAAGCTGAAGAACAAGTACTGGTGGAAAAACTGCAAGGTGAAAGACAGCAGTCTGGTCGCCAGGGCAGAACCAGCGTAATGTTCACAGAAACATCGCTCATGAATTAATTGTTTGGTTTGAATGAATGAATAAAAAATCCCAATTCATCTTCAGGAGATGGGGATAAGACCTATGAGGAGGAGAAAGTAGAAAGAATAAAAGAAAATAAGAAAGAAAAACAAACTGGGAAGCCTGGAGTAAGGCAATAAACAAATCATGGAGGATTATGTGTATGTAACAGGCTGATTAAAGTTGTGTGAGAAAGAAAGGAAGGAATTAATGTCTAAAGCTTACAGGCTGCTCCCCCTGTGCTGCTAAAGCTTAGCAGTGGAGGACTGAACAGTCTATCAAAGGTGATTTAATTTGTGTCTTCTTTGTGGTGTCACCCTTAAGGCAGTATAACTAAACTTAAATATGACCTTTTTTACTTACAGTTTTCAGGTAGGCAGGATATTAGCTTACCTGTTTAGCTGCCAACTCTGTGCAGTAACTGGTGGAAATGTTTCTGATGTATCTGTTTTCATTCAATCTTCTGGAATGTCTAGCTATCTAAAATGGTCTATATAGCTTGTAGTGCACTTACCTAGCATGCAGGCATCAATTAGCAAGCAAATACGAATCTGTTTCATTGGATCATGCTTTGATCTTGTCTCATTTCACTAAATACCACTGATTCAGTGAGTTACCTATTATACTTCATTAAGTATGACAGCGCCATATAACTACACGATTTATTAATGATCACATGAGCAAACCCTTTTTGATGGCTGAGATTTAAAAACACTAATTTAATTGCATTTTTTTTCTATCAGAGGTAAAAACTTTTTTTATCTGAATTTGAATCCGAATCTGTATTTTTATCTGAATTGATAATTGTTAGTGCTGTTCTAGGATGAGGCCTGATTAGAGACATGCACTGTCAAAACATGCGAATGTCTTAGATTTTCTACAGCATGTGAAACAGACGTGCATGTGCACATTTTCGTTACTGCTTTAAAAGTGTGTTGTAGTGAAAGTGTGACTTTCACAACAACAAACAGTCTCTTTGTGTTATTTTGCATCTGTCTGTAATCTCCCAGGCAGTCCTCCTCTTGTGCTAGCTGCGCAGTTTCAGGACATTTCTGTTGATTGAACATTTTTGAGAGGGGTGGGGTTTGGCTCAAGCCCTGCTTTGTGAGGGATAAACAGAAATTCTTGCCTGGATTAAATGCTAAACTGGATGATAGTCTGGGATTGTGACCAGACAAGCGATCCAGCATTCTAAAATCCAGCTCCATGTTTAATAAGCTGCTGACTCTGCAGTGAGTTTGTTTAATGCAGCCTGTCTCTCTGCAGCTTTTAGTGCCTCTTAATGCACAGATAAGAGAGTGAGTTTCATAGAGAAAAAGTCAAACACACAAATACATGTACAGAAGAGCTGTATCAGGTGCTGTTTTTGGCTAGTTTTTGTGTATGTGTATGAATATTTACTGGCTTTGTGATGCTTCTTGTTTCTCTTCTTTCTTTTGGTCTATAGATGATGATTATGATGGGTATTATTGGAGTCATCGTGGTCGGAATAATCTTCCGTGAGTAACTCTAACTTTCATAACTTCTATAAGTTTCGTTACATTTGGTCGACAGCATTGGTGCTGGTTTAATATATATTTAACCAGCATTTGTAGTTAATATTAATAGACATTAATAACACCTTATACCACTACTAGTTCAAATAAGGCAAGGCCCAGAGCGGCAATAGAGGTAACATGTTCAATGTGGTTATTGATGAAAAGAATCTATCACTCACAAACCTCTACAATAATATTTCAGCCAATTTCCTTTTCTCATTAGTAACTATTAAATAAAAACATTAATGAATAAAAAAGCACTTAAAAAAAATGAACCACTAAGCAATGGATAACATTCAGCCTTTTACAGAATAAACAGGAAGGAAAAAAAAGGAAATTGCGTTGTTTTGTGTAACCTTTAGGGTGTACATGTTGAAGGCCCAGACTGGACCACCTCAGCGCAAGCTCAATAATTCAACACTTTGATTACTATGAATTATTCATTTTGAGTGGCTAAGCTCAACCCATGGCTCATAGAAATCAAACTGCGAGAGGAACTGTAACTGCGATATGAGTGTGGCCTGTTATTACCTCAGTTACCTCTTTTCTGTCTTTCTCTTTTCTCCTATTTCCATTCATTGTTTTCTCTCCTCGCTCCCTCTCTCTGTCACCCTCACTCTCTCTCCCTGTCTTTCCTCTGCAGTGTATTTCTTCTCATGAGATGCCCTGGCACACAGAGGGGAGAAGTCCCATTAAAAGAGGCGGAAGAAAAATCAAAACAAAATGAAAAGACCATTCAACTGCTCATGTAAAGTCCATGCCTTTTCCCGTCCCCCTTCTCTCTTCTAACCTCTCAAGCAATCTGGAACCTTTCTGCCTCGCGCCCATCTGCTTTTCACCAGCTCTTTCAAAATGACTTTTACTCCCTCCTATGGGACTATGCACACACCCACGCACACACACCATAAAAGTAAAGGAATACACAGATTATGGAGTTGTTGGGAGAAGTGGGCTGAGAAAGCAGGAGGGGGAAGACTGTGGAGAGAGGTGGATAGGCAAGAAGTAAAGACTACAATGACTGACATTAGTAAACTGAAAACAGGGAGGGCAGGATTCTTTCTCTTCCTACACTATCAAAAGATCCTCATGTGACCTTCCAAAGCCATCAGGAGTCAGTTTGTAAATAGATAGTGGCACATCTAACACATCAGAGCCTGCTTTTTCCTACAGTCACAGTGCAAAGGCCTTCAGCTTCTACTTACTACTGTAAACAAGGGAAATCAGAACTTACACCTACTTTAATTCTTTATGTGTAATAGTGATCTCAGTCATTGCAGAAAGAAGCTTGTGTTCATATTCATCTAAATGTCTTTAACAGCTACCCATCCCTGCTCATTTCTCTACATTTGCATTCTTCATCAGAATATACACATGCCTTGAAAACCACACACGAAGTGACGCTGAATATGGAGAAGAGGAGGACAGTGATGTGAGAGGACAAAAGTCAGGGACAAAATGTAACTACTGGTACAAAAAATAGCAAAGATATCCAAACATTTTCATGCTCAGACTAGCACACACAGCTCCATGCATACAGTCACACACACACAAACACACACACGTTGTAAGTCACTTTAAGGCTTCTTCATTGGCTGTTTTTCAAAACTAATTCATAATTGCAAGGTAGAATGCGGATAAGAACATTTCAGAAAAATACAATCACACAAACATACAACCACATATACACACATTAGGTATTTTCAATTCATTTAATTTGTGTCTAATTGCATGAAAGACACACTGTTGGAGTCTTATTCTGTAATGTTAACTTCCAAAACTACTGCCTAATGTACAGATCTGATAGAGAAACTTCATAGCCTCCACAAAATCTCATCAGTGTACAAAACAAAAAAGATTTGTGAGCCTGCCAAATTGTAACCTTCTCAATCACTGATGGAATGTTGTAAGGAACGGAAGTGGTCTTTCTTTATGATATTTGTGTTAAAATATTATATTTTAAACGAAGGTTCTTCATAGACACAAACTTTATTATTTTTTTATTGTGTAAAGCTGTTGGATATTGCAAGAACTGTCATTTTTGTCTCACAGTAACTGATTCTAAGAGATGGAAAATGCAGAAAGTAAATGCCAGTTATGAATGATGTACCCATGACCTATGGAAAAACAAATCACTTACAGCCATTTAGTGCATCCAGAAGAGAATTCAGAAGCATGCTTATTTTCCCTAACACTTTTGCTGATGCCAGTAAATAAAAAAATCAATAAACTGTTGCTGTTTGTATGTGAAAAGAAATGAAAACTAGAAAAGTGTAAAGAAAAACCCAATTGTTA
>JBBJLR010000007.1:10042956-10055835 GCA_037577145.1 Brachypetersius gabonensis
CACACACACACACACATACACACACACACACACACACACACACACACACACACACACACACACACACACACACAGATTAATACCTCTCCTTGGTGTGTCCCTTTTGTTCTGTTTGGCTGGCGGAGGGCAGAGGTCATCTTCTGTCTGTCTAAAGGGCCTTTTCATCATCACCCTACAAGGACAGTCAAAATAGTTTTTATATAATTTGTATTATTTTGTGATAAAAGTCTTTTTGCAACTGTATTAACTAGGGCTTTATACGCGTAAAAATATTGTTTACTTAATTCCATTAACGCTGGGTTAAAAAAAAACATCCTTTCTAAAAACAGCTCCACATCTTGGCTGTTTTTTGTGGGGGTTAGGCATTGCATTACTTTTGTTCATATTATATAGACAAAAGTAATGGGACGTCTGATCGTTATACCAACAGAGACTTTAATGACACTGCATTCAGATACATAGACTTTCATATGGAGTTGGTCCCTCTTTGTGTAAGGGTGGGGGGGTCATGTGGGTGAACGGCCAGTAGGGGTCGCCCTTAGTTCAGTTCATTTGTGTTCATGTGGGGCTGGAATGTGTACAGCTGGGTTTAATTGGGTTTGAGTGTTTGTGTTTATTGATTGGTGGGAGTACGTTTGTGGATAAGTATTTAAGTTCAGTTTAGGTGAACCTGAATTGTCGGTCCACCGTTATCCAAGCATGGGTTTGTGTATGTGGTTTCTTTTATTTAAAAAAGTATCTGTTTTTTTTTTCTCTTCTTTGCAAATAAAAGTCAAAACACAAAATGGAGGCCTGCCTGTCTGCCTGCTCTCTTTGGTAAAGAGAAGCCGCTATAATGCTCTGGACTCTGAGGGGAGCATGTTTTTTTATAACCAACTACATAAGGCATGAATATCTTGGAGTGGCAAATAACTCTGGTTCGATCTTTGATTTGATTACATTAATGTTTAAGTTGAGATTTGCAGAAATATTTGAACTACAGTTGTGTAACTGTGTTAAAGGGAAAACTGCTGTTAAAAAGCACCTAATTTGTTTAAAGTCTCTGCAAACCAAATGTCATTGCACTTTTGTTCATATTGCAGTACTTTAAAAATAAAAGTGCACAATACACTTGAATTGATTATTTAATTTTGCGTCTAATAATGCAATTAATCACAATGAAAATGTTTTATCTTTGCCCAGCATTAACTGTTCAAATGGTTTGTTATGTGTTTTTCCTTACATTTCATGTTAAAAATGATCATTTATAATGATCACAAATAAACACTACATAATTTACTAACACCACTGCACAGCCCGGAAACCAGAGACGTAATTTACTAATATATACACACTTTTAACAGCAGTCCAACACCACTTACCCATCACTCTCCGTTTCTTCTGAGCTAAAGCCTGTGAACATCTGTGAACAGACAGTCAGAGGCTGCATAACATGCTCTTCTTACAACAAGGCAGGAAATAAATATCTTGCGGAGTTATGGGTATATCCCCATTTCACCCATATCCCACAAAATTTTATATCCACTCAAATGATGAACCCATACAACAGAGATATAGGGCAACTTTACTACTTTTACCTCTCTCCAGTGAAAGGTACCTGTGTTATATCAGTCAGATCAAACAGCGCTTACCTGTGCAGCTCTCTGCAGGTTACTGAAGTGGACATCAGGGATGAAAAGCACAGGCTGGGACTCCAGGTCTGTCATGGATTTGAAAAGTGTGATGTCTGACTTTTTCTGCAGTAGTGCTCCATGCCCGCCTGCTTTACCTGCCAAGTCTACGAGAACAACCACAGCTCTGAGACCAGGATTGCAAGATTAGATCGGCACTATGCTGATTTTACAAATGTACTAGGGAACAGTTTCCATGCTGCATGGCTAAAATAGAAATGTTTTTGTTGTGCTAAACCATGCAAGAGCTAAAATGAATAAAGAATGTTATCTACTCTAACAGTGTTTTGTCAGTTGTTACAGTGATATTTTGTGTCTCTTTGAAGTGCAATATGCAGAGCGCTGCGAAGCTGTTCTAATAGTGAGACATTGTGCTGTTCTGCTGTTTTATAAAAGCTGGACTTGCTGTATGTCCAACTTATGCTGCATTCATTTAATGCTGGGTTAATGACTGAGCGAGGTGAAAGAACACATGCAGGAGAACGAGACCCATGCATCACATATGTCTGCCTCAGACTCACCACTATGACCCTGGCCTGCAGGTGTATGCCCTTTCACCTTCCTTCGCATCTGCTTTCTCTCTTCATCCCGGATCTTCCGCTCAGCTCCCTGTGGTGCAAATAAGAGCTATCAGACTTTCAGAGCTAGACCTTCTGGCCATAGATATCAAAACACACCACCGCAATAACCAAGTGGAATTGCAAATGTACATTATTTGGCTGTTCTAAGATAAATGTGGACACCTGAAGCTTATAAAATAATGCTATATGTTACACTTGTGTAACAGAAATATCAACATGTGTTTTATCTTGTATGTAACATTTCTAGAGTGTCTCGTTCAGTAAAGAGTCCTAGTGCAGAGCTGGCTTAGTTTAGGCTCTAAGAAAAAGTGGGCAATCTGAGAGGGCAGTCCTACAATATAGCGGATGAAGGTTTGACCAGTGAGAGAGCTTGCTTAGCTACCAAGCTTCCAAATTCTGACTGGATCACATTTTTGGTGGATTTTAAGAATTCAAGCCAAATATTTCTAGCCAATATCTAATAATGAAATAAGAACAGCACTGCAGTACTTGCAGAGTTACTACAAACATGATTGTATTGCTTTTTTAGTTCCTAGGCCTTATAGCCCTGAGGGTTTCCCATCTGTAAATAGGATCTGAAGGATTAACTACTCATAAATGAATCAAAGTGAATGATAAATTTACATCATGTTTAATACATACACTAGGGATCATAAGCATGATCTTGAAAGAACAGAAATCTTAAACGCTATTGTAAAATGCACAGTTACGGAACTTTTTACCAACCTTGTCACAGAAGACTTTGATTTGGCAGTAAGCTCTGTGAATGGGCTTGTTGCTCCTGTTGTTGTAGCTGTAAGTGTCGATCTGAATCATCAGCGGAAGCCCTTTCACTCCTTTCTGCGAGGAGAAATCAGTGCTCAAAGAGTTCACTGTAATAAACACCTACAAAAAAAGAAAAAGTTTTACTTTAAATAAAATGTTCTTAAGTTGAATGTATGGTTCCAGGTCCTGTGGTTTTATGGTTGAGTACGAAATATTTACATCATACAGTACATTCACACACCTCATTTACACCAAAGAGCCCTTTTGACACATTTACAAAGATGGTGGTCTATAGACGGATTAGTGAACTACTGATGTGAAATGGAAATATTTTCAGCATTGGCACAGCATAGGGATGTGGGCCTTTCTGAGTTTTGAGTATGTCATACACTATGTCTTGGCATCCAGCCCAGGGGATTCTAGCATAAGCAGGCAGTGAAGTCAAAAGTACCCAAAGCAGCCTGTATACTAAGTCCACTAAATACTGAATTAGCACTTTCCAATGACGTTTTCAAGAGGATGAAGCTCCTGCGTTTACTTTCTGCCTGTGTCATCCATGCTCTTAATGGTGTTAAAGAAACTCAGCAAAGCTTTAGCAAGGGTGGAAGACAAAAATATGAACTAAACATAATCAGATGTTCACACAAATTTTAAAAGCAGAGAACCCAATTAAACAAATGAAGGTATGTGAATGTGGCTTTCTGTATCTGGTGTGACCCCTTTTTGCACCAATAACTGTAACTAACCGTTTCTGGTAGCTGTTGATGAGTCTTGGAAGTATTTTAGCGTCTACATACAGAAGAGCTTCAACTCTTGATGTGCTGATGGGTTTCCTTACATGAAGTACTTACTTCAGGTCCTTAGTCAAAACATCTATTGGGTTATGGTCATTGTTTTGCCATGTGACCCACTTTCTCGAGATTCAGTTGGCACACAGATGTCCACAGACATTTTTCTTTAGAAAAGAATGATGGACCAGATGCCACAAAACAGGCCCAAATCATGACACTACTGTCACCATGTTTCACAGATGGTATACGGTTGTCCTGCTGGAATGTAATGTATTCCTTTCTCCAAACAAAATAGTTCTCATTTAAACCAACACGTTTCATTTCGTTCTCATCTGTGCACAAAACATTTTTTACAAAAGTCTTCTGGTCTTTTTAGCTAATTGCAGAGAGCGAGATGTGTGCTTTTTGGAGAACAATGGCTTTCTCCTTGAAACATTTTCTTTTTGTTAGAAACTCTATGTGAGCTGTGAGTAGTAAATTTAATACACACCAGAGACAGGAATGGTCTGTGTTTTTGAGTGCCTTGCCCAAGGGCACTTTGGTCATAG
Source organism: Brachypetersius gabonensis (assembly GCA_037577145.1). Lineage (NCBI taxonomy): Eukaryota > Metazoa > Chordata > Actinopteri > Characiformes > Alestidae > Brachypetersius > Brachypetersius gabonensis. The sequence goes on from JBBJLR010000007.1 coordinate 10,047,312, forward strand.
ATGTAATTAAAAAGAGGTCTTTAGTTGCTTAGATGTTACCTGTTGTGTTGTGACTTGCAGACTACTATACCTTGCTAATGGAGTGGGTTTTTTTTGTGAACCACTCCTGGTGAGTGTAACAATGGTCTTGAATTTCCTCCATTTGTACACAATCTGTATATTAGTGGAGTCCAGAATGTTTAGAGACGCCTTTCTAGCCTTCTTCAGCCTGATGAGCATTGACAGCTCATTTTTGACTTCCTTAGAAATATCCTTTGTTTGTGCCATTGTACACGTCCATAAACATATGTTTTTATAGACCCCTGTTCTCTAAATAAAATTGGGTGCCCACTCATACCTGATTGTCATCACGTTGATTAAAAAAAAACACATTACACCATTTTCACCTTCAGATTAATCCTAGGGGTTCACATACTTGCTCCAGTCACAGATTTGTAATACTGGGTTATTTTCCTTATTATAAATAAACGGCTATGGATAATATTTTTGTCATATTTGTCTCATTTGGGTTCTCTTGATCTACTGGTAGGAAAATCTTGTCTGAAATGCTCCCAACTGTAAATTGCCTTATGCCAATCTTTCAGGAGACACTAGAAAAACAGCTTTTGAGAAATGAAATGTGGGAAATCTTTTTTGCCTGGAGTGAAAATACTTTCCCACTGACAGGCTTCTCTGCCTTCGTGTCTGTGCCTGTTGCTTTTGTTCAACAAGATGGCTTATGGTGCAATATTGTGAGAACCACTTCTTTTCTCATGGTCACATGATCACCTTCACCAGGTAACAGTTAGTAAATGACAAAAACGCTCAAAACAACAGGCAGAAGTACTTGGCATCTTGTTTGTGTGTGTGAGTATCTTAATGTTAGAGTCTTCAGTGATAATTAATGCATATCAGAAGAATGCATATCAGCATGAAAGGGCTGAATATGGTCATAGGGGTAGACAGAGTAAAAGGCTAAACAAATGAAAAATAGATAAATAAATAAAAAATAAATAACATATGTCATATGTTTAACAAAATAAAACAACCCTTAACTGTTTTTAAACTTTTATCAATGTCTTTTTAATGTATGCAATGTCACCTTAGCCTCCTCGTTGATGTCCCAAGTGAAAGAGACTGCATTATAGGCGATTTCCTCAAGATTCCCAATAGTGCTGAAGCTCTCTTTGTAATCAGCTGGAAAGAAAATAGGGGAGATCAGCGATGAAGAGCACAAGCTTCCAACAGAGAACAGGTCACACGTTTAGATGTACCACACAAGTCCATTTGAGAAAATGCACTACCAGTTTTGAGTCTTATCAGTGTAGAATTGCAACAGTAAGTAACTGAGATAATTAGTTTGATTAGATCCTAAATGATTTAACTTGATGGGCATCACATTATAATTGCCCTTATGAAGTGAAAACATTGTATAAAATAAACATATGGCACATATTTAGCCTAACAGCTAGTCACAAGAATCTTATTCCCTGAGACTGCGTCTATTTTTATGCACTTCTGCCGGCAACCGTTAACACATCTATTCAAATCTTGATCTGTAGCCTAGGGCGCTATGGAAAATCCCTGGATACTGTTATTCAAATCACACATTTAAGCCATATCAGGTACCAGGCCCTCCAAAAAAGGTACCTCCAAAAAAGGCAACAACGACAGTAGGCCTGCCACCTGCTATTGATGAGACCACTAGAGTGGTCTTAGGGCATCAACTACCACCATCCCCCGCCATCGCGGCCAGACCTAATCCCATTGTCTAACCATTTCCCATCTGTGCGTAAAGGTGACAGATTTCACTGCCCAAAGCATTCTACTACTGTTGCATTTACGGGATACAGAATAGGAAGGGAAGGGGAGGCAGAAGGCTGCTGAATGAATGAGGAGTTAGAGTAAAAAAAAAAAGGAAACAACAGGGGGACAAAGGGGGTCATCCCTTTTCAATGATACCCCAAGGAGTGAGAAACAAAGACCTGGGTTTCTAAACCCATAGCGAAGAACTTTGAAACACATATTGTCACAGTTATAATAAAACCTCCTAGCTCCAGAATGGTAATCTTATAGAAGGATTTAAAAAACATTTATATTTAACATACTCTTGTATAACAGGCTTTGATTCCAGTCTATTTTGGAACATCTATATTGGCCCATTAATTGTGAATTGTGTACAATTAATGGACACCCACAGACACTTACCAATGTCCAGCACTCTCTGTTTAGCAGTGTGCTGACGGGTGTGCCAGTAATTCCAGTGCTTCAGTTGCTCATCCCGGCATTTATCGTCACCAAACACCACCATCACCACACTCTGTGAGACACAGGCGGCAGGGCTTACATAAAACAACAAGCGCATCAGCTCATAGAAGCTCTATAATCAAAATTATGATATACGCCGCCTTTAATCACTCTGTAAGACACTGAACCTTTTATAAAACGGGAAAATACAATTGGATCCCCAAAGAGCAAATATAGATTTTTAGATTTTTTGCATTCATCTCCTTTATCATCAGAATGCCAGCAGGCTACATAGGCTTGAGATAGTTGCCATGTCGACAGCAGCAGAACTCACCCGCACTTTGCTGATGGGGAGGCGGAGACCCTTGCCGGCCCCCATCTCGCTCAGAGTGATGCCGTAGAACTGCCCTCTGTTTAGATAGATCATAGGCCCCTCACCCTGTTTCTGCCGCACAGAACGACTGGCTTCTATACTGTACTGAAATGTATCCCTACACAAGAGAAGATGAGCAGGTGTATTAGTGGTCACTCCTGACAGCAGAGACACAATGTTTCTCTAAACAATGTAATACTCACACAGCAGGCTGCTCATACAGGGAGTCTTGGGTGCCTAGAGTAATGGGCACTTTAAAGTTCTGCTAAAGGCACAGAACATCACATTAGGATTATCAGCCAGGAGTAAAAAAATGAAACAGTAAAAAATGGCTGTGTACAGGAATAGTTTTGTGCATTAAAGGGCAAAGACTTTAAAAAAGGCAGAAGATGGTCCCATTGTATACCTAAAATGAGCTTTTCTCTGGTGAAAGAGCATACAAGAAAAATTATGATACTAGAATCAAGGTTCAAGGTTCAAGGCCTTGAACCTTAAATCAAGATTCTTTATTTGTCACATGCATAGTCATACAAGTACAACACACAGTGAAATGTATCCTGAACCGCTCCTTTCTGACTGTGCAAACATTATAAACAATATGGATATATGGGTATATGGAGCATGGTGTATTATTATTTTATCTAGTCTGTTTTAATAGTTTGGCCTTTTTTTCAGACTTTCTGAAGTAACATGTTGTGAACAAACAGATTCAGTTGACCATTAAACACACAAAAGCTCTCACCACATTTTCTGTGGTGTAAGAGTCTTCAAAGGTGCTATCTGGCATGCTTTTCTGCTCATCCTTCATGTAGCGGCTCTGGGTGATGGGCCTGGCCTCGTGAGCGGACTGCTGAAAGGGCGAGCGGTTGTACGACTGTCCGTCTTGCTGGAGGTTAGGAGCAGACACAGCATACTCTGCTTTTACAGTGGCCACCACTCCCCCCTCTGTGGGCAGCATACTGTAAAAATCTCGCTTCATCTCTGTGCTGTGGGAGTCTGTGTGAAGGGAGAGATTGACTGGAAGAGATTTGGCAGCCTGTACACGCTCCTCCATGGACTCCACACCACCATGCCATGTCCTACAAAACAGATTCAGCGTTTAAACATAACTTACAGTGAATGACAGTGATCAACTTTGAAGATATATATTAATCTCACTGTAATCTTGGAATTAATCTAGATTAAAATGGCTCATTTGAATTCTGCTGAAGGTCTGAAGCCCCCGCCAAAATGATCCCAAGCCTAAATATATAGTCATTATTCTACTATTTTAAAATTATATTTCCAAACGTTTCATACAAGATCACTGAGCGCAGATACGCACTTTACAAATAAAAACAAAACTATGAATTGAAATAAAAAAAATAATAAGTCTAACTATTATTATTGAATTAAAATGATGTACTGGCTGTTGAAGCTGCTGTAGGTAGAAGGCGAGCATTAGGACCCAGACGAAGCTACACGGCGCTGCTTATTAGAAAATAGCAACTGGCGCCCGTTTAGTAATATTTCTCTGGTAGCGCTGTTTGTACTCAGTTCAACAGAACAATACTATGAGTGTCCATAACTGTTCACTGCTTAACTTTACTTGTTTCCTTAAGTGAAAGGAAAGGTTTGGTGAAAAGTTTTCAGCCCTCTATACATGCTAATTCCTTCCTACAACCCTGGGGGTTAAGATTTTTTTCACTATATGCAGGTGCTCTTGGAACGTAACCTGAGGTATAGAAGCTTCTAGCAAATCAAATGAGCCCAAACATTATGAGTAAAGGGTTTATCAGCTTTATTATTAAAGTGCTCTAAAATTAAGGTTTGTTTAAGTAAATTTGAACTCTTTGGCTGTTTTTTAAAGCTGTGGTTCCTGGATCACTAACAATCAGTGGTGACAATCCTATACCATTCCAGGTAAGTGTGTTGTTCTGTGTGTTTTGTATGTGTCAAGTCACATGTTCACCAGTGTACTTTAATATACTGCAGCACACACAACTGCAACATGCAAATTGTACTGCCTACATCACTATTTTCCGCATGTATGTGTCCAGGTGAGTATATGTAATGTACAACAGACCTCTTTTCTTCCTCTGGACCTTTAGCAGTGGGCAGGACTCTTTTCTCTTTTGGAACCTGGCAGGCAAAGCAAGTAACATCACAGGAATTCATTAATCTACATAAGAAAACATTTTCAAAGTTTAAAGAACCTAGATTTAAGTTAAAGGATTTTTGGCAGCATGCTTCATTGGTAAAGAACCTTTACATACATAAGATTCACCAAAAGGATTCATTATGGAACTAAAGAGTTATTGAATAGCATCACTTAAAGAAGCTTTTGTGGTGCTTTTTATTAAACAATTTGAATATATGTGATTGCCATGCACATTTCTTTTCTTCACCCCACTGATTTATATTTTAAATGTATTTGTAGCCTACAGGATTTCTTATCATGCCAAGTAGAGGGAAATGTGTAAGAATTATTGTAAAGGGTAATTGAATATTCTTGTGAAGAAAGGTGCATGAATGTTTTTGTGCAATACAAGATATTCACCATACAAAGACATCAGTGACAGTTTGCATAGCTTTGGACCGTTTCCAACTGACCTTGTAGTAATCGTAGAGGAGGCCGAGGGCTGCCACGCTGTCTTCGTCTCCATTGATGCTCATCATGGCTTTGGTGACTGCAGTCAGAGGGTTCTCTAGGTAGGCCCGCCACGCCTCGTCCTCATTGGTGAAGACCCGGCGTGACGGAAAGGACGTCTCATTGGGGACCACCACCACCAGTCGCTTACTGTGTCACACACCCAGCACAGTTTCAACAAATGTGTTTTCTTGTGCTTCTGATGATGCCATGTCTTAACAGGTATTGGCACTGTCACAAATTACTAGAATAAAAATCTATCTACTTAGCTGAATTTACATTGAAAGACAAGCAGATTATTGTACAGCCGAAGTATGGTGTGACTGTGTGACCTGATTGTGAGTGTGACTGATTGGCCGTTTTAGTTGACTAGTGAGTGCCAATGGTTAATGGGACCCCCCATGAGTAAGGATCATGCATAAAGTATATATAGTAAACCATCGTAAATGGATTTTCTCCTCAGCAGGACATTTTAACAGTTCAATTTCATGTGCCTGAACTATCTACTCTACAATGTAATGAAAAAAACAGTATCAACAGTATCAAGATATATATTGAATATATTTATCAAATATATTGAAAGAGGATAACAAGACCTTTAGATGTCAGTACAAAATAATGTTGAGGATGCATTTAAAGTCTAAACAAATTAGATTTTGCAGATCTTAAAAACATGTACTTTTCATCCAGACTATTTGCAAAAAAGCTATTTTTAACTTCTATTCGACACTTGATTAAACAAAATGTTCCAGCAGTTGACCCTGTTCTCCAAAACTGATATTTATGCTAAATAAAACTGACACCTCTCAGTGCCTCAGGGCTTTCCAAGCCAACAAAGAGCTGCACCAAGTATCTGCTCTTCCCATAGCTCTCCCTTTACATTACTTGTCCCAGAGTATTATCCCAGTGGATATGGATACTGCCATGTGGAAGTCAAAAGGATGTTAGGGAATCTGGGTTAAAATCTTTAGAGTAGCTTTTGAGCACAGAATGGAGGAGTAAGAATACATCAGTGCATCATAAAGGGTAATAAATGGGACACGTTTTTTTTAGCCCCAAATTCAATGTGTATTCAATGTACTTAAAAAAAAACCCTGAATTGCTCAAAATGTATCCAACTGAATGCTGGTAAAATTTGAATCACGATTAAATCATCATTTGGTTAGAGAATCATATCCAGATTTAAATACAGATGATTTCCACCTCAGTCGTTAATAAATACAACTGGTTCAATATAAGGCAGATTAAGAATTCTGAGATTCTGTCATGCTACTATTGTCACCCTTTTAATACATTAAGACAGGTTACAGAATTACTTTAAGGCAACAACCCTGCCAGAAGAAACAGCAGTGGTAAAGCATATTTCAGATATATTTCAGGAGCATGAACAGGTGTTTTCAACTCACCTTTCCTCTTGAGCCATGAAATCCAGGTATCAGTTTAAAGGCCTTCAGGAGAATTTTTATGGATTTTTGGCAAATTACTAGTTCACCTCTCACATCTGTATGATGCCAGTGTGCTTTACAGATAAACAAAACAAACACGCGTTCACTCACACAGCTGCATGAGAAACTTAAAGAATGAGTGCAGATCTCAGATGGGAAACACCTTCGTTGGCTCACTGAGTGATATGAAGGTTGGTATGAATGAGCTGCAGATCGAGAGTAAGTCTTTAGAATTAGACCCACCCCCAACTGTCTGTCAGCACACATGACTCCTCAGGACAAAACTCACCTCCCCGTCTGTCTGTCAGCACTCATCACTCCAAAACCACAGCCAAAAGCCTCCAGTCTATTTACGAGTTACTCTGAAAGTTGTGTTTAATACAGGCTGTTGATTTATCTTCATCCACAATACAGCAGAAAGCTGTGATCACTGTGGTACATTTCCTCATTTTCCATTAGTGATTGATAGATTAGATACATAGGAAAGTACAGAAAAAACTAAATCAGCCATTACTCAACTAAAGAAATGGCTTCAGTTAGGGAAGTTGGCCCAAATTAAATGTAGGGGACCAGCTTGGGGTTAAGGGTCTTGCTCAGGAACCCAGTGGTGGTGTGCCAAAAGCAGTATTTTAACCCATTCATTAATGGGTTTTTTTTGCATTGTTTTATGTGATTTATCGTGATTAATCGTATTGTTATGAGCAAAATTAAATAATTAATTTTAAAGTAGTGTATTATGCACATTTATTTTTAAAGTACAAAAAGTGCAATAACATTGAACTAAAGTGCAATAACATTTGATTCGCAAACACTTTAAAACAGGGGTCATCAACCTATTTGAAACTGAGAGCTACTTCACGGGTACTGAGCCATGAGAAGGGGTTTATTACACTAGAACAGAGTTTACCTAAACTTCATGTATTTTTTTAGATATTGTCATTTTCAAATGTATAGAAATGCAAATGTGATTAAAGAAGAATAGGAATAGGATCAAATTAAATTTTAGATGCTGCTCATTGATGAGTTGTGCTATTTTTAGAACAGGTCTGGGGGTTACTCATGTGGTCTTTCGGAGCACCACGTTGGTGATCCCTGCTTTAAACAAATAAGGAGCTTTTTAAGAGCAGTGTTCCCTTTAACACAGTTCAGTATAATTCAAGCACAGTCAGGCTTTGTTTTGATTGTACCAAGCAGTTTTGCTGGATTTATTATGCCGGTGGCGGTAGCTCAGTGGGTAGGATACTTGCCTCCGGATCAAGAGGTAATTGGTTCAAACCCTACCTTCAGCACCACCACTGGGTCCCTGAGCAAGACCCTTAACCCTGATTTGCTCCAGGGAGACTGTCCCCTGTAGTTAGGGAATGGAAGTCGCTTTGGATAAAGGCGTCTGGTAAACGTACATTTCTAAACAGTTTAGGGGTTTCTCAGTGCTCCTGTTTCAGTGATTTGTCAAGTGAAAACTGGCAACTGATCTTTTCACATTTTTTTGGCATACGGTTTTTAGAGGGAATTCATGGTGCGCAAGGGTTTAATCATGGATTTGTCAAGCCTCAACAAGAGTGCTGTGATGAAATGAAACTCATCAGCAACATTAAACAGTGACGGAAATAACCAGTGAGAAAGATATAACAGATAAAAATCTCTATCGGCCAAAATCATTCACACGACATGAGAACAGCGAAATTACGTACTGCCCTGAAATGCTACTAAGAAAAAGTTCTGTGGGTATAAAAAGCTGGAATTGTCAGTAAGTCATTCCAAGTTCATCATTCAAACATTTACATTTACATTTACGGCATTTATCAGACGCTTTTATCCAAAGCGACTTCCATTCTCTAACTACAGGGGACA
>JBBJLR010000007.1:10057343-10070980 GCA_037577145.1 Brachypetersius gabonensis
TGTCCCCTGACCTGAACCCCATAGAGCACGTCTGGGACCAGTTGAAGCAGAGACTGGATGATCGTACCCCACCCCCAGGTGACCTGGCAGAACTGCATGTAGCACTTGTGGAAGAGTGGAACGCATTGCCTCAGAATAACATCATGAGGCTAGTGAGGCATAAGACATCGCTGTCAAGCTGTCATTGCGGCAAACGGTGGCAACACCCGCTACTGACATTGTTATTTGGGGCTGTCCCTGTTATTGTCTAAATTTTAGGGGTAATAAATATTAAACTAATGAAAATGGTGTTTCTTCTCATACATTATTAGTAATATCAAAGGGAACATTACAATTCGGAGCAAATAGGACAAGCACTCATGTAAATAATATCCCTTACTTATTGTGAGTAGTGTATATATATGGTTAATAAAAGGCCACATACATAAACACAAAAAATAAAACAATACAATGTGGCTTGTGCAAAAGATGACATACTATACTTTCAATAAAACATGTAATATGAGCAGGATCAGTTCAAACTATATCCATCTTTGCTTTCTTGAGACTTTCTTTTTGTTTACTGGAACTTTTTTGCTTCAGTAAACTAGAATCAGCGTTCTTGTTCTAGGGAAATAGAAACAAGACAAGCTGGGACATACCGCATCCAAGAGATGCATTACGGGATCGGTCATGGCTGGAAGTGAGAGCACCGGCTCAGTGCCTCGAGGTCAAGGCTCTTCACCAGCTGTCAGCTACAAATGCCATTTCCCCCCTCAGATTATTGTTGTTCATGGGACAGTTAAAAAGAGGTGTGTCAGTTGAGTCTGCAGAGGGAAACTTGCTTGTGTTTAGACTTGGAAAACAGCTTCTGCTTCTACTTGTCCGACAGGTAACGGCTGCAGAGTGTGGCGAATGTGAGAGTGCTGTGTGTGAAAAACAGCGGCCTGACACCCACGTGGGCAGCACAGGGACTTCGCCTGTTTTCTGATCATTTTACTTGAAAGCTTCAAAGCCACAGACAAGATGTGTTGAGATGGCCGTTCCATTCCATGTGTGTTGTTTGTGTGTGTGTGTGTGTGTGTGTGTGTGTGTGTGTGTGTTACTCATGTTATCTCGATGAAGTTTAACAATCTAGTACTCAAATGGGTGGCCTGCTAAGGTCAAAACAACATTTTCAGTGCAACAGTTTCCTTTTATGCAAATAGTAAAAAAAACCCAAAAAAACCCATGATGAATCGTATGATGTCATGATTATTCACAGCATGAGAACCAGCCTGGCTTCTTTAACATCAGGCACCATCCAGGTGTCTGTAGAGAGTGTGGGTGTGTTTGGATTCATGCTTTGGTCTCACTGCTGTTTAGAGAAGGCTCTACCGATGCAGAGACGATCAGACCAGTTCTGTGACCGATTTCTGTCAGGCTTGGTTATAAGACCTACTGCTAGTTCTCAGTGATCTGCTATCTTTCTGTTTATTCCAAATTTCAGTACACAAAGTATACAGCTAGAATACAGTATCTGGCCTAGTATTGTATCCATCAAACTGCATTAAATGTTGTCCTATAGTTTATTCATTGTGCTTTTCATCACACGCTCTTTCTTGCACTCTTTGCACTCTGTGTATTTTGTCCTGTCAGCACTTCTGTTGCCTTGTTCTGTTTTTGTTCTTTGTGTTGCACCACAATCCTGATCCTGAAAGAATGTAGTTTAATTTCACTGTACTGCGTATATGGCTGAAATGACAATAAACCTACTTGAATAACTGAAGACTGTAGGATTTTTATTTGACATCACAGAAATGATGCACTTATGCTGTATCAGATTATTGTATATGTTTAGCCCATTTAATCATAATTTTATCAAATACTAGTTATTTTTTCTATAACTTGAATTTGCCTGATTTGTTCACACATGATCACCGACTACATGAAACATTTCCATCTTAATTTCAGTATGCTGACATTTTGTTTACTTTTAATCCATGCAATTATTTGTGCCCTTTTATTTCTGATAGAAATGGGAACAAACAACTTATATATTTTACTTAATTGTTCATTAGTTTAATCCATTTACTCACTTAACTAGGAAAAGTTCAGTTTAAAATGGATTAAAGTCTAAGTGGTTGCTGGCATTTCATGTGGGTGAAATCTGGTGAAGAAAAAAGAGACAAAGCTCAGTTATTACTAGTTTCAACCTTAAGTGTCTCACTAACCTCTGGTGACTCAGGATTAATAATTGTCTAAACACTGGATACTATAAAATTTAATGAGAGTTAACTGAACACATTTAGGACTTTGTATTGAAGTTTGTATTTTAGCCATGTATAAAAGGCTATTGGGGTACAGAGGACAAAATCATTCATTCCCACGATTAGCTGATTGGGGTGTGTTAGATTGAGGCTAAAGGTGAACTGACTGTGGTTCTCCAGGAGCAGGGTGGGGCCCAGAGGCTTCATGGGATTTGCTGAGTGTGCTGACAGCACTATACAGGCTTTCTAAACTGCTCAGAGGACCCAGTCATGCTGGAGGGTATCAAGAAGGCTTAAATTAGGAAATATTCACACAGAGACCCTCTGTTTCCCTGAATTTCTGTGTTGAACAGCAATATAAACCTTTGTTAACACCACAAATCGTTAGATTATCTGATCTGAAGAATGACTGATTAATCTGGCAGCGTGATGGAACCTTTTTAAAGCACATACGTGAGCGCACATCATCTCCAGAGCCAAATTCTGATTCTTTTTTGGATTATGACTTGAGGATCATCTGTGGATTAAAAACTTGAAAAACAAGCAGTGATCAGAAGGGCCCAAGCAGAATGCACAAACGAAGTAGTGTTACTTTAACAAGTAAAAAAGGACAATTTTAACTTCTGTAAATGTTACCAAACCATGTCAGCAGAACAGAGAAAAGCATGTTTTAACTTCTTGTGGAGACCTCTTATGGTGGATTTGTTTAATGTTGAGTAAAAAGCAGCTCCCTTTATATATAAACCTAGAAATTGGGGTGCATTCAAAGCATGTGGAATTGATCCGGGGTGTGAAATGTCACGCGACGTAACCCTTTATATCATAAAATATTAGCAAAGGAATGCATTGGCTATGGAATTTTGATTAGCTGTTGGCGTTTTTTTTTTTTTTTTGAACGGGAGGAACAGAACTAAGAGATGTAAACAAATGTAGCCAAATGTAAGCACACAAACGTTAAATGTCTAGTGTATGCAGTTTTTGAGATATTCAAATGTGTCAGTTGAAGCTGCCCCCCTGCAACGAACACATCTCCCTCCGGTCCATGTACAATGTGCTTTCTAAAAGATAAAGGTATTAATGTGAAACCTGCCCAAACTTATGATATTCTAATGTTCTGACATCTTGTGGTCAACATTGGTATTGCAAAAAAACTACTTGGTCTCAGAAAAGCTTTAGTTACACTTTTGGAAGAAACACACTACACAAATACATATATTTAATCTTAGCTTTATAGAATAACCAAAACAGATTTCTATACCTCAAGTCGACATAGTCACAAAATACAGGTTACCATACAAAATCTACAAAAATGCAACAATTACAAACTTTTTGTTCGACAAATAACAATTGTACAGTATAAATTTATACAATACTGCTTCTGTATATTTGGCACCTGACCACATGATATAATTATGTGATGCAGAAATGTTATGTCCAATGTTTGAAAAAGAAGGAAAAAATATACGCATAAAACACAGAATAGTCATTGCAGTAGTTGTGATCTTATTTAAACAAGTCTTTTTTTTTCAACTTTACAAACAGCAGTTTATTAGAAAGAAAACATTCAGATTCGTCCAATTGACCATATCGCAGTACTGAATTCACTGCACTGAGGCATTCAACAAAATGCAGTGACATTCAAAACTTACAATAAACAACAGCAGCAACAGAAGGATTCTGGAGCTGCAGGTGCTTAACATGCTCACTGAAAGCAGAGCAGGAGGTGATGGAGGATGGAGTGAACTTGTGGATAAATGAGCATTACTATGGGCAGGTTTGATTTTTTTTGCACCCAAAGTACAGCAAGTGGACTTGTCCAGCTGGTGGTTATTAGAATCAAGTGCACTTGGAGTATTTCAGAGATCGGAAACTAATGCCTTGAATGGGCAACCTAGGCCCCATCTAAGCTCAAAGGTAAAACTGCTTTTGATTTTCCTCTTCATATTTAAAATTTGGATTTTTCCATGTAGATAACATCTAACACCTTGTGCTCATTTGCTTCAGGTTGAACTAACTTGGTCAATGTCAGAAAGATAAGATCAGATCCCACATGCCTAGACAGAGGAAAACATTAGATACATGTTGAATCTGTGAAAAACATTCCTGACATGGTTAACATCGGTGGAAAAATTCGTTCTCTTCTATCCTATTATGGCTAGCTTTAGCAAAAATATAATACAATATCAGTGTCAGGTGGCAGAGTGAGCATCACTCTTGCAGGACCTTGTGTCCAAATGAAAACACTCAACACTGTCATGCTTTAGGAAACTGAACTTCGATGAGTTGTTCTAGATGCTCGTCCAAGATCAACAGGCTACAGGATTAATTCTAGATCACATTTTAGTATTACAGTTAGCTGTACTGCAAATATAGCACTATTAAAAAAGCAAGAAAAATAAAATGTAAATTTGAAAAACGATCATCCACAGAAACACTTTACTCTGTGTGTGTATGTTTGTGTGTGGCAGATCAGTAACTTAATGTACAGAGCAACTAAAATCCACCCTTTCTATCGTAAATATTACAATTTTGGTGTTTACATGCCTTCTGTGACAGCGAAACAGAGCATTGAGAAAAGTGTGAGCGAACAGTACCAGGGCACTACAGCCACACACATTCATACACAGACTTGCATGCATACAAATAACACAAATAGTTTCTCTTTCATACACAGTTAAAATTTAACATGCTCCACTAAAGCCACCAAAAAATAAGCAGATGCTGTATTTTTAAAGAGCAATTCGATAAGCTGTGCATGCATATCTGGTGTTTCATGGTTTTGGGAAAAAAAGCACAACAATAACAAAAAAAAACAAAAAACTATACAGGCCATTGCAAACTAGAGAAAAATCCTACAATTCTTCATTTGATTGCCTTCTGGCAGAACAACATCTGGAAGCAAATGCTGTGTTTCCAAAGCTGGCTTTAGGGATCAGTCTAAAATGTGTAGTGTCGTACATTACGTACGATTAAGGTGTTGATTAACAGGTTGTCAAGATTAGTAACACTGATACACTAATGATAAAAAGGGAAGGTTCTTGAACAGCTATCAGTGGGAGTCATCATTGTTTAAAAACTATAAACTAAATTAAAATAACTAAAGGTTTACCACGAATCCATAAGGACCCAGAGCCATGACCCATTTCTCCTGAGTTGCTGATCAATATTAATTTCACAAGTCAGACATACCCCCATACCCCCTCATGTAAAAAAACAAAACAAAACAAAACAAAACACTAAAAGCTAAATCTATTATACCTTATGTTAGTCTTAATCACATCCCCATTCTCGTGGGGTAGTCAGATGTGTTAACTGGCGTTATAATTTAACTATGAGTATAGTTTGACCTATAAAACCACACAAGCTATGTCTCTTACTATTTGTGTGGTGCTAGAAAAATTGTTTGAAATATAAGAATCAGATTAGAATTGACATCTGGTCGAGTACAGCTGTGTTTTTAATCCTAGCATGAAGGGTAATCATTTATGGCTATACAAATATCTAGTTGCTATAATTATGTTGGAAAGTGATCAGCAACACATTTCCAAAATTAAGCCAGACAGACAGCCTCTTAAAGTAGACCTCACTAGCTCTTATGCCACAATGCCTTGCGTCGCCTGCAAAACACGATAACACTCGTGAATGATATGTTTTCCCCTCAAGAAAAAAGCAAGACCAACCCTGCATGAACAAAACATAAGAAGCATATTATATGCAAACAGGTGTTTTTGGCTGCAGTTTACAGCACTGAGACGTGCTCTCATTACCATCACTCTGCCTCTCACTGGACCTTAATCCAGATCAGAGGGAAATCCCCATAGAGACCCACATATAGTGTATGTGTGTGAGGGAGGGAAGGGGAAGAGAGAGGGAGAGAGAGGGGGAGAGAGGGAGAGAGAGAGAGAAATGTGTGTGTGAGTGAGTAAGAAAGCAGATGGGGGGGGGGGGGGGGTCCTATACCTGCTATATCTGGTCAAGCTCAGTCTGATGTGATGCAGACCCTTATGAATTGACCCTCCATCTTGTCCCTGTGTCAGAGCGGAGGGAGTTACTGTGCATCAAAAATGGAAATAAAAACCATAAATAAATAAAATGGAGGAGGAGAAAGAGGCGGAGACTGATCTCAGAACTGTCCTGCGCTGCTGGGGTCACACTGCAGTAGACGTACAATGGACGGGTCACTCTTCGCCCCCTTAATGAACTCCTCTAGGGACAATTTACCTAAACAACAACAGTAAAAATGTTCAACAATACATCGTCTTGGGAAAGTAGAAAGGTAAATGGAGAAAAAACATCAAAAAACTGCTGTGTGCTGTAATGGCCAGCAGATGTCAGTAAGTGGTCAAATAAAAATGTAAATTCTATATTCTGCTAAATGTGGACACTGTACATGCATGAAGCAGATCGGTCATATGAACAGTTTACATTCACTCACACAGAGAGACAGAAGTGCACTGATAAATCACCCTCTCTGTCTCTCGTGACTCTGATCATGAGTGCTGAAAAGCCAGCACAGTTCACTGACCAGAGAATCACTCCACTCTCCGTTTTTTCCAGGGCTCCATCTCTTTTCTCCTTTCCTGAAGTGCATAACCTAATATTAAGTGGGTCGGCTAATGCAGTCCTCAGCCCACTCATTTCAAGGTTTTTTGTTTTATACGGCATTTCTGCCCATTAATCATTTAAGTATGGACATACAATGATAAACGGCTACTGCAGTGAAAAAGGGAAGTGTTCAGAATAATGATGTGTAGCTCTTACCATCTCGGTTGGTGTCCATCTGCCTAAAGATCTTCTCTGTTCTTTTCTCTGGTGTAGACTCATCCTCTGGCATCTTCATTACTGAAGACACCATTTTATAAATAGCCTGTAACGGATTGAAGAAACATCAGGATTATCCATTTGTCAGGCGATCATGCAACCAAAAAATAAATAAGTCGACACATTGGCATCTATAAAGCTTCATCCTGGTCAGGCATCATTTTAATTATGTCTTGGTTCAGCACAGACCTGGAAAGACATGAAGTGCAACAGGTTTAAAGTTTAATAACTTAAGTATACCTAGAATTAATAAAAGAACTTTTAAATTTTTTTAATTTACTCATTTCAGTGTAGCTTCAATAAACTCAGCCAATCCATAGTTGCAATCACAGTTTTCCATTAAACCTATTTGCTTAGGACATCATGATAGACATTTATTGTCCAACTGAGGGAAGTCTGAATTTTTCAGTGCATGCAAAGACACACATCCTCCCCATTCTCAAATGTGGCTTTACTGTCCACCAGGGTGAAACATTCTCCCAGGAAACTGTAGCTAACACCTTGTAATCGTCTACATATTGTTAAAATAAGCAAGAAATCATTTCCTTCAATGCATGAAAACGTGCCTCTTGGAAGACTTCAAAGTGCTAAAATATAGTGAAGGTGTGAATAAGACTCTTGGCAGTAGGCATATGTGAGGAGCTTGGCTGTCGAGAAGCAGGACAGTGCAAACACAGCCAGCGTCACGGTGCAGCGACACGGCCAGGCAAAGAACACTAATATAGGAGGACAGGAAGGAATGCTAACACACTCACACCTTCATGAATGCACATGTACACACAGTGAGAGATGTGATGGTGCGGACTGAGGTGTACAGAAATGGACTAGCGACTGGAGCCCCAATATCTCACTTTAGCACACATTACCACACAAGAGGGAACCCACACAAAAAGCCCCCCCACAGCTATGCAGTGATGGAGAAAAAAGTAGAACAGAAGTGGAAGCAGCAGAGCAAAGCACCTCACCTAGATATGTTAAGGTCATTTGAATAAACACCATTTTAAATGGTTATTTTCAATAATAATGTTAATTCAAAAGTTAATTCATTGCTTAAAACTACTTTCTCAGTGAAAACCAGGCTTGGCTGATAGCCCATATTTAATTCAACCTTTATAATGATGCAGACTTTTCTGACTGGCCTCTCTTAGAACATTTCTATGCCTTTTCCCTCCCATACAAGGTTTGTAATTTCTTCTTTCCTGTATCCTTTTCCTGTAAAACATTGTAAATACTTTAAAAAATCCACGTATTACATAGTGGTTCAATTAAATCTAATTATCAATACCTTACATGATTAATCAGCAAAATAATGCAGATGAATAACTTTTACTATATTATAATACTCACATTCCTACACTCATCACATGATTTAAGCTTCTTCACTGGAAAGGCCCAAGAGGAAATGATCATTTAGATGTTGTAATGATGCATTGCAGATAACAAGTTGAGTGTACTGCTTCTGAGCCACATTACATTAGTATTGCTGCACAACCACCTATCCATCAATAACTGGGAGAAAAAAAAAAAAGCTTTATCACCACCATTAAACAAAATGATTGAATAGCCCCCAGCAAATATCAAGTAGTATTTTTGCTCAAAGGCGCACCCAATTACTGTGAATCTTCCTTGGTGGAAATATATCGGATGTTATAATGAACTCTTTCCTGCACGCCAACCCAAATTTCAGACTTCAAACCAATTTAAAACAGTGCAATCACCAATTGTAAATCTGAAAGCTGTCCCAAGATGATGATAACCTAAGCTATAGTTTAATTTAATTGGTTATAATGAGAAATACGTTTTATATACTGCACTGCTCTCTGCACAACAGCTGGGAAGAAATTATTGTTTTTTCACTTCAAAAAAGGGCAGATCTGGTCAATAAACTACATAGCTTTAAAACTTTATATTAATGTGTCTGATTCATACAAGAATGATCTGTTATTAATTCTACATTTTCAGCACAGCACTACTTGTTTGATTAGGCTGATCCAGTTCCCTGTTTCATTTGAGCCTCTTAAATCACTGTCAGTCTAAATGAGAAAAAATATGCAACTAAGTATGTAACTATGTTTTACATGAAAATTACATGTTGCTAGTTTTACAGTAAAGTTATCACACGCAAGCAAGCACAAAAAAATGATCAAACTTATAGTCTTTATATTTCTTTTTATCCTGGTATCCTCAGTCTGTGGTGTTTTTTTTTTTTTCATTTTACTGTCCAAAGTTTGTCAAATCTTTAAAATATGCCAGATTTGCACTAATTCCTTGGCCACGGTGACCGATTTCTCATTTTCTCTGCTACCCTTAAAAAAAGGATGTCCATCATTACAGAATGTATTTCTGTTACTGTATTTACAATTAAATAGTATGATAATAGTATCTACAGTAAATAAGTTCATCTACATGATGGCGTTCTACTTGTGTCAATTACAGAATCACATTACATAGTACATTTATAGTTTATTTACCATCATGATCCTGTTTATATATTTATTATGATAAGTAGAGCCAGAACATAGCTTTCTGATGAAGAGGAGGGTGTGCCATATTGAAGAAATCAGCAAGCTTACTTTATGACAAACACTTCATACCATAGACAAATACAACACTGAATTACATCTATCATTATTTTGCCCAACCCTCAATCATTGTTCAATGTATTAATAATAAAAAAATAATAATTATTTGAAAATAAGCTTTTTTTTAAAAGTTTTGTTTTAACAAAGTTTAAGGTGTTGACTGATGACAATATTGACTGATGTGAAATTTATCATCAGGATGTCATTTATGGCCATTTGGCCCAGCACTGATGTCTATCAACCAAATCTGTTCTCAGCTATTAGCTCTGGATTATCATTCACAATTCTAGCATTTCATTCATTAATATTCCATCTGCATAACAATTAATTACATAGTTACGAAGAGCATTAGTCATTAAAATCTGCTTACAAATTAGAGGGTTTTCCACAGTGTGTGCTGTTAGTGCTCTCAGAAATTCATGCTCAGAATGACTTAATGAGATGTACTGATCACCCTGAAACAATAAATACACAATAAAACTAAATCATTCTAATTACGTAATTATTTGAGTTGAAAATATTCAGCCCTATGCTCCTCCTTTATGTAATGATTTAACAATTTTCCAGTGCGGCATTATACTGAACAGACACAGGTAATGAAATAAGGAGAATCCAGAATAAACAAAGAAATATGGATGCCTCCAAACAGGAGTACTACATGATACAATTAAGCATTTAACATCCTACCATGATCTGCGGCATGTATAAACATGCTGAACTGGGCTTGGATAAAGGTTCATTGAGGCATGGATGGCAGGAGTTTCGGTGACAGCCTCCTGAACTGACTACTAGTGACTAAAGTGATATCTCCATTTCAATCTGCAGGAAAGAGATCAGTAAACAGGGTGGAAAGTGCACATTCAGTGAGCATAATGCAACCATTTGTTTGATATGTGAAGAAAAACAGAAGAGCAGCTGTTCCTCAGGTGAATGAGAATGTCAGAGCAAGAATGTCAATGTGGAGAAAAGTGATAATGCTCAGTTGAGTCATCTTCACCGTAATGTGGATAAATGCTTGTGTGACATTCTCAAAGAGAAACAATGTGCCTAGCCATGGGGCACAAGGGGTCATTAAATGATTCTGATTAGTATGAAAATATGTAAATCATATGCCACAGTCTGTTCCGTCACCAAATCGTCAGAACACCTATGAAAGATTTGGAACAGG
Source organism: Brachypetersius gabonensis (assembly GCA_037577145.1). Lineage (NCBI taxonomy): Eukaryota > Metazoa > Chordata > Actinopteri > Characiformes > Alestidae > Brachypetersius > Brachypetersius gabonensis. The sequence goes on from JBBJLR010000007.1 coordinate 10,068,143, forward strand.
TGTGAGAAAATATATTTAATATCCAGCACAGATCCACATAATTTCTGAATCAATACGCAAGCAGCAACTGTGCTGTACCTAAACCAAACTGCGATGGCACAGAACTTGCAGCATGCTTTGATTTTCAATTGTATCTCAACCTCTCCTCACAGTTTATGGCCGGTCACTGTCCCTATGGACAAACCTTGGAAAGTTTTTCTGTCAGAGCTGCTTTTGATATTGTTGTCTTTTATTACTTATAGGCTTTTTTTTTTATTATTATTATTTATAGAGTTTTTTTTCTCAGGATTCTTTAGGCATGCAACCAATACCTAACCCAGTTAATTCAGGTATTAGTGAAGGCCTGGCACACCTTTACACTTCTCACAGTGTTACAAATAAATTTGTCAGTGTCATAGGGAACTTAAACTTTTATTGACCTGCAGCCCAATCAGATAGTAGTGCTTGCATGTCATTGATTTCCCAGTCGTTAGTTTGTATTCCAAGGTTGATTTTGGGCAGACAGTAAAAACACTGCAGCCTCTTTCTATGTTGCAATGAGCACATTTCAAACAATCAGAAAGTAGTGATGCGGTCTGCTCAACTGCGGCCCGCTTTCAGCTCTGCCGTCGACAAGGCGGTGACTACAGGGGTACAGCTGGGTCACTCCATTTGTAATGGAAAAACATTTGTTCACGGAATGGCACAGTACCTTGTGCCAGTGGAAGCCTTTCCCCATCCACATAAACACTTTATGGTATTTTCTTTTTTAATATATGTAACTAATTTTTATCTGATTCTTTTGAGATATTCTTTTCACACCACTATCATGTAACCAGAGTCACATGAAGGCACTGAGTCTAAAAATCTTGAGTACACACTGCTACAATGACCTCCCACACTTAGTGAGGAACCAAGAGAAGCACAACCAGGCCAAAATCCTCTAGCAGACAAAAATAGACTTGACAGAGACTGAAAAGCCTTTTTGTTTGAGAGGGACATTAAACTGATCTCTTCAGCTGTGGAATGTCCCCACAGTCTAACACCTAAGCTATTGCATGTTTTAAATTAAACATTTGCAGGAATTTATCTGGCTCCAAGTAAACCTTAGGACATGTTTCCTTGATTTTACATCTGTTTAGACTTTTTGTAGTTAGCAATGGTCTTTTTAGTGTGCAATTTATATTTTCAAATCAAAATTCTTACTGTTATGGACTATTTTGTTATGCAGGAATTTACGACTTATTAATAGGCCACTTTGTGCGCAGATATTTGTAAAATTATGCCTTTTTAGCTTTCTTACCTGTACAATTTCCAGCATCTCTGATTTGCTGATGTATCCATTGCCATCCAAGTCATACATGCTAAAAGCCCATTTCAGTTTCTGCTCCAGCTTCCCTCGTGATGTGACACTGAGTGCGATTATAAACTCCCGAAAGTCTATTGTGCCATCGCCGTTAGCGTCAAAGGTGCGGAATACATGCTCAGCAAACTTGGAGGCGTCTCCATATGGGAAGAAGTTCCCATAGATCTTCTTGAACTCCTCCATGGAGAGGTGGCCGCTAGGGCAGTCCCGCAGAAAGCCCTTGTACCACTCCTGGATCTCATGTTCGGTGAAGTCTGTGCTCTCCAGCAGGTCCTGCATCACCTCTGGACGCAGTTTGCTGTTCTGCTTCCCCATGCTTGAGTTTCACGTTACAGCTGCTTTGAGACCAGAAAAAAGAAAGACCAGAAAGAAGAGAGGGAGAGAGAGAGAGGGAACAAGGGAGAGAGAGAGAAAAGGGGGGGGAGCAAGAGAGAGAGGAAGGCAGGGAGAAGTAGACAGAGAAATGGAGAGAGGGAGGGAGAGACAGAGAAGGGTCAGGTATTATGTTGAGATTTGATAGTGACTATATGAATTTTTTCCAGAAATTTTTCAGAACACTGACAGTTTAAATGAACATGGTTAAAATGTGTAATCGCTCACATCCTGAAAAGGAAGTTGTTTGTCAATGGCAAGCTTACTTTTACTTCTGCTCTGTTCCTTTGTTTTGCATTTCCTTAAAATATTTTTTTAAATTACATAAATATATTTGTTTTAATTCATTAATTCATTCAATCACTTTCTGGAACTGCTTTATCCTTACTAGGGTTGTGGGTACCCAGAGCCTATATATATTAGTGAGGTCACGATTATACTTTTTGAGGACACGATTACGATTATTTCCGGTTTCACAATTATCTTGATTATTTCGCATTTCACGATGTAGACAATCACATTCTTTAGAGGCTTTTACCTTTTATTTACTGCTGTCCATTAACACCATTAACAAATAATACAGTGCATAAATGGAACATAAAAGTTTTGTGGAAATAACCTGGATTCAGATTTTTCCTCGTCATTCGCAAATTGTACAGGTGCACCGTTGGTAAAATGTTTTCCTTCTGTGCGACTCCCGCCAATCTGTTGATAGCGGTGTCAAGATCTATGTTTTTAAGAGCACCAATTGAGGAGGCTTTGCGATTAATTAACTTTAGCATTTTATCAAATTATCAAGAAAATATAATTTACTAATTTTGTAACAAATATGAATATATATTTTATACAGAAATGTAGTTGAATTTAACTGTATAAATATAGAAAGTAGGGCTAAAAACAATTATTCGAGTAACTCGAATGATTCGATTACAAAAAATGTTTGCCTCGAGGCTTCGTTTAATTCGTCACCAAAGTCCGCCTGCCGCGTGTGACCCAGGGAACATGCTATTTTTGCCGGAGGGAGTAGGGGGTTTTTTGCACCGAAGCTCAGAGCAGGAGATATGAAGTAAAGCCCTGCGCGGGACTAATTTTTTTAACCCCGCTCCCGCGGAATTTCTGAC
>JBBJLR010000007.1:10071080-10081571 GCA_037577145.1 Brachypetersius gabonensis
ATAGGGCGGCAATATTGTTTTTTAGTCTGTAGCAGAAAAGTCTTAAAGTGCATCAATTTGCCTAAAAATTTAAATAACATTTTTATCCGTATTTAAACTGTAAACAAATTAAAACTGTTTGGTATTTAAACTGTTTTGACCATTTAATGTTAAAAAAAATATAATCAGTAAATAATTATTTTTATATAATAAAACATTTTATGTCTTACAAACAAATCTTAAAGTGCATACCAACAGAGAAAATGACAAAATAACTAAATAGGACGTTTTTGTTTTCTTTACTGTTAATAAGGATACAATGTACATCTTAAATGTTTCACAGAAAGGTTGATAAAATGGGCTTAGTTCTGGAGCCAATAAGCCAAAGGTTTTAAGTTTTGATCTAATAAAAGTGTAGAGTTTGGATAAAAACCTTTTTTGTGAGGAATAACAGCCAATTGCTTGCTCATTTTAAGCGGCCTTTCATGTTGCATAACCCACTATTGATATAGTTGTTTAAAAACACAAAAGTATGATTTATCCGATTACTCGATTAATCAATGAAAAAAATCGACAGAATACTCGATTCGATAGTTGCAGCCCTAATAGAAAGTGCACCTTGAAATGGTAAAATTCTGCTGAAAACGTTGTGGTATGACTGCTCCGCATGACTGCTCTGTGTCTTGTCTTCGTATTTTAGTGTTTTAAACTTTTTGGATTGTTTTTCTCTTTTGTCCTTCTTAAAGCTCTGTAATTTTACACTATAAAAATAGGCATTTTATTATAGTGTAACATTGCGGTTTTTGGTCTTGGAACGCAACCCCGCTAAAACCACTGGGTTACTGTACACACACACATGCATAATGACTTTTTTTGCAGCAAAAACACCTACAAAACATTATTAGTTGCCTATTTACATGGAATTTGTGTGGGTTCTCTTCAACAGTCGGTGCAGACTTTGCACTGTTTGGTAGCGCATGGTAGGGAATCAGTTGTTATGTGATCGCTGATATATCTTCAGTCAGGAAGTGACTTTCTATTTTCCATTGGGTCATGACTGGTTTTGATATTTATTTAACCAAAAAACTTGTGTGTATATGCGTGTATATGTATTCATTTCGACAAAAGTTGAATAAATGAATAAATAAACATTAACAATTTTAGCACAACGAACATTTATGGCCCATTGTCTTCTAATAAACTATTTTTGGAAGCCCCTCACTCAAAGTATTTGTACCATAGTGATGCTAATCTTGGGCAAATACATTATTCAGATGGGGCACGCAACAGAAATATGAATGAGAACAGTGGCCTTCTGTCTCTGGGAAGCTTCAGCAGTATGAATAGGCTCTGCTCTGCACTCCTCCCCCAACACTACGAGTCTCTTCATAAGGAAAGGTAACCACATCACCAGTTAGAACCATCAAGCAGTTGCCATGGAAATCTATTCTGAAGATTTCATGGTTCTTCCGAAGTCTTTTCGAAGGAGACGGCCGAGAGAGAGAGCACCTCAGCGTGTGACTCAGAAAGGAAAAGGAGAGCAAGAGAGTGTAAAGGGGGAGTCACACATCAAGGGTCAGTCTTATGCAAGCAGTTACCACATGCAAAAACTGGCTGCACATTTAGTTTCAGTATAACAGAGGCAAAATCAACCAATCACTGGCTCTCTTACTCTTTTGGCTTACCAAAATGTTTTTTGGTACAATTTGCTTCAGTTTCCTAAAGGCATCCATGGTTAAAATCAACGAAACTGTGTTTAAATGATAACTCATGACAGCATTTTACATTGGTGATACATCTGTGGAAACTTGTCCTTGTTTGACAAAGGTATTACTGAGACAAGCCTAATAACTGAGTCTCCTTACCATACATAAAAGATAACAAAAAACAATCTATCAATTTAAATTATTAAAACATTGAAACAAATCCAAAATTGAATGCAAATAAAAGGACAACACACTCCAGTTCACATTGCATAGACTTTTTGTCCATACAGCTTTAATCGAATCACTGTAATATACAAAATGTACCAGACAAATACTGAGGTTCATTACAAGGGATAATAATTTAAACCTCTGATGTAATAATAATAACAATTACACCAGCCTGAAGTTAAGGTGGATGTATGTTCGGGTCGATAGATAAATATAAATATAAGATATTAACTCTACACTGACAATCTAGTCTTTGTAAAACCTGAGAGAGACTGGTGTTTAATTAGCTCAAAGTCTGAAACGCTGTCTTTGTCTACAATAATGAATCTCTCTGACCTTTTGCCTTGTTGCTATGGAAACAGACACTCTGCGCCACATTCGTTAGCACCAAGAAAACAATAAATCGATGAGAGATTACAGGAATGCATGTTGGCAGGTTGAATACTACAATACTGAATACCGGGTCTGTGCCGCAACGAAAATGTGACCAATACAGAGCAACGCTGTACCAAAGGACAGTTCCTGGCTTGCACAGCATAGTGAGCAGAACCATCACAGGACATTCCCTTCTTGCAAGTGATCAAATGATCAACAAAACATATTTTTCAGTTGCACTGCTCAGTAGGACTAGTTTTAGTGCCACACAAACAGCAGAGCAAAACTGCCCCATGCACAAATTAACGCAATTATGCTTTCCTGCATCAGTAAAACAATAAAACTCAACCACAGCAAACTCCCGTCTCCAGAAAAGCCAGTAAGACATGCTTCTCATTTTCCATGCCGAAGGCAACCTATCAATCTGTTGACATTGCATGCGGATCAGGAGATGGGTTTTTTTCCCCCTTAAGTTTGAATATCTCCTGAAGACAGCAGATGACAGCTGTTCAGCTGAGTTTCAACATATTTCCAGCCAGTCAGGAAGGATGCTTTAAGTTTATACAAATTAATAAATGTGATGAGACAGAAGGTATGAGAACATCTATTAGGAAGTTGTTGTTGCATTTAAGCTACATTCATCACAACACCTTCAATAAACCTCTTCATGCACCTTACAAATTACAATCCACACCATTTAGTTTTATGCCTACAATTACAAGAGTAACGAAAAAGGTAAGAGCAAACAGACTGTGCCACACCTGCATTTTAATGAATGAATCTTCCCCCCTGACTCTGGTTCATTTGCCTTATCACGATATGGAAAAAATATTGTGCCATTCAAGATATTAAAGAGTCCATGTCATCACATTTCTGGAGTTAAAGGGCTTGTTTCAAAGGCTTACTCCCTCACACATACAGTCCATATTTGAAAAATAACAACAGCTTTCCAATCACAGCTTTTGTGATGTCACAAAACAGACACATTTAAATATATCTCCTTATTCTGGCTTCAGTACTTTAGCCCCATCCATTCATACAACAGTTCGTCAACACCTAAAATGGTTTAAGATTAAAATAATATGACTTTTCTTGGCTTAAAGAAAGACCTCAATTTATCATCAGAACAGTGGAACAGTGATTGGCCCCCCATCAGAAACGGTTAGAGGCTTATTTGCTTATTGTAGCCTTTTGTAGCCTTCCTGCAGAGACCAATACTGAGCTTATGATTAACATATGATATATTGTTCATCCCTAGATGTGTCACTAAAGTTGCAAGACTAAAACGGCAAACAAACCTTGCAATCCATCCAGAGCTGGAGGCTTTTTAACTACAAGTGTTCGTGAGGAATGTTAACCTGGTATCTTCAATTCTAGTGTAAAGAAGCAAAATGTGGACGGACATCGTACCTGGGATAAGTGGAAAGTTTTTTGGTGAACTATTGCTTTAAATAAGCATGAAAAATGTTTAAGCTTTTTACCTATTTGCAAACTTGATAATTTGTAATTCAAGGCAATCATACACTTAATGTATGATTAATAAAGAAGGACATTCCCAAAACAAAGTTATTAGGCCTCGGCCACACTGTAATTGTGCATGTAAATGTGGTCACTGACAGGGAAGGACAGGCTCTAATGCAGCTCCCTTCATCTGCTCTGCTCTACCAGCATCTACTTAAGGCCCTACAGAGCTGTGGGGAATTGGAGATTATTAACTAACTTGTTTTCTCCAAAGCACTTCCGGCTCTGGCTGTGGCATCATCTGGTTCATTAGTCAAATTACAGACTATGAGATTTGTTTCATCTATGGCAAGCCTTTATGAACCAGCAGTTATAAATCCCAGCATGCTCATGGGCAGAAAGGAAGATTTATCTCTACGGGCTTTGTGAGTCATTTGAAACTGTGGTGCAAGGCAGGGAGTTCACAATAGGCAAAAGTCAGTTAATTAGCCAAGATAAACATTTGTGAAGCAGTCAAGACTTCTTAGGGAAAAACAAACAGCACCTGACGTGACTATTTAAATGACCTGAAACACGCCATGTGTCTATAATGTTCTGGCAGTCAAACTTTAAGTAACGTAGCACTAATAATGCCTCAAGATCACTGAAACGTGCTTTCAGAGACTGGGGACTGACAACCTCTATTTAACCCTTAGAACGAAATATTTGCACTCCTAGTGAACTTCAGCATGAATGGGCTGGGCTAAACTCCTGCAGACTGAATAAGGAGATGTTTGTAATTTTGCTGGTTTTGTGACCTCACAAATCTGATGAAACAGGCTGTTTTCGCAGTTTAGTACCCATATGGATAGGATAATGAACATGCATTTTGAATAATGTGCACATGTGTGAAGTCTGCGAGAGCAAACCAATACACCCTGGAATTCTAAGAACTCTGCTGAAAGACTCCTCACACATTCTAAAACCCCTTAAGCTGAGGGCCAGAATGGTTCAGTGATAAACTGTGAGGTTTGTAAATCTGGCTAAGCTGCACAAGTGGAAGCTGTGATATATGTCTATTTATATGTGCCACAGCTCAGAATAATAACACTGAAACTCATAAAACCAGCCTCCTATTTAAATTAACCGTGGGCTTGAAACGAACATGATGAGACTGATAATAAACCATGCATTGAGGCATGTTATGCTGAAAGAGGATCCTGTAGGACAGTGGTTCACAGAGATCACAGGGGGTGCAGAATTTTGTCTCAATTGAGTTTACCAAAATTATAATTGTATACAAAATATTCTTAAAGAGTGAAATGTAAAAGTGTGTGTGTGTGTGTGTGTGTGTGTGTGTGTGTGTGTGTGTGTGTGTGTGTGTATATATATATATAAAAGAGTATAGGATCAAAAACCTACAACCACTGTATTTTTTGCAAAGTTGTAATTAATCACTTTATTCTTTTTGGGCGTCTGCGGGGGGCAGGAGTTGGGGTTGGGGGGGCCTGGCTTGTCTTGGACACAGGCAAGGGGGGCTTCAAGGAAAAACGGTTGGGAATCACTGCTGTAGGAAAGTCTTGGTCATTTCTCTCCCCCATTTACTGTGGCAGTTCATGACAGTGGCATGACAACAGTGCTTCAAAAACAGGCTCTTGACCTGAGTGATAATTTGTTAATGCTGAAAAGATTAAAGAGATTAAGCCTTTAGTGAACCGATTCTAACAGAGTCATAAAGCTGACGACACTCAATAGCTTCTCTCTTCCCACAGAAAAATGTGTCATACTATTCACTAGACCCCTAACACCGCTGGGCAGAGGGCATGTAAACTAATTCAAGTCAGCTCAAAACATGAAGAGCGTGTGGGTAACTACAAATCACAGCCCATTTTCTACTTAACATTAGTGCTTTCAATGAAGGATATGCTTTGTGTGCTCACTCCCAAATGGCAAATATACATACAACATCTAAACTGAACATAACCAAAACACATGGCACTAAAAGAATGTCAGAAGAGGTTGGAAACATCAGTCAACACATCTATTATCCAATTCTCTTTTATGGATTACATAACACACATTAACCAACAGTTGACAGGATCCACTTATGCACATCTGTGTTTTTCGCACTAAGCATATTCAATAAATGAATCCCAACTAAAATCGCTGAGAATAGAAACCGAAAATAGAAACATTTTTCTTTTAGTCATTCTGACTAGTTCCAGCAGTCTCTATTACACTGAAACACTTACGCCACACCTCCAGAGTTATTCTGTATTTCCTATATTCCAGTTAATACCTGTTGAAGGGATGACATGACCCAGGAGAATCTCACCCTAGACACAATGAAGAAGTCATTTAAACTGTTCAGACATTCTTTTGATCTTTACTCCTCATGCAAGAATGGATGGTGCCTGACCAAGGATAGAGCCACATCACTGGCATTAAAGTCACAAGAAAAGAGAAAGCTCAGCTGTTGCTCTAATGGCATAACCAAAGCCCTTTCTTTATGCCTAGTGATGTTCCATTAAAAGTGCTTTTGGACAAAGAGGAGAGCATTCATTTCTTTCAGCTTTGCTTTAAAAAAATGACTAGATAACAAAGCTAACTTTGTATTTTGTCAGAGAAAGCTTGCCAACATTACTGAATGGTTGTGTGAAATAAAGCAATGTATTCTGCTGTAACTATTGACAGAGCATCATTCAGTCTCAGCTAGGGCTGGCTCAAAAAGCATTTTACAGGCTTCAAACACTCAGATTTGCCAGCCAGATCTGACAGGTATCGGCTAAACAGATTATCTAGCATGCGGAACTCATTTGTCTGTGTTTCAGTTCTCCAACTGCCGCAGTCACGAACGGTCACGAACAGTGGCATTAGAAATTAATGTGCATTTGGATATTTCTTTGATTAAATATGTTTTTTTCCAATTTTTTCCATTTTTGGCCAACAAATCTTGCTTCAGCGTTCCAAAGAAAAGGAGTGGGTAGGCTGTTGGATGCTTATCTACTTCTGGATTTTTTTTAAGTATCTAAAGGTTTAACAGGGGACAAAGCTTCCAAATACAAATTAAAGAAACAAATACTAACATAACGATGAACCAGATTTTTTTTTCAGTCCATCTCTGTGCTGGCATGGGAATGAAAAGTGCTTCAGGTCTTTGCACATTACACCCATTAAATCATTCATGCTGAATCTATAAGACAAAATGGGAAGATAGAACATTTGTCCTCATAGCACAAATGTGTTTTTGATGATCCACGCATCTATGATGATCCACATCAGCACCAGCACCCACCACAACACCTAACCATTACAGGGGGGGAAAAGGGAAAGGAGAAAAATGGCTCAGCATGCAGAGGGACACACAAATACAGTCAATGATTCCGTGCCACAGAAGCTGAATGGCAGATTATCTAAAAGTGTGATTTCACACCAGTCAGAGTACTCCAGCATTTCAACTATTTTTCATTAACAGAGAGTGACTGAGCTGTGAGGAGTGCAGGCAGGGTGCAAAATATAGAAAGTCTCAACAGCTAAATTTAGTGGGGTCTCCCAAAACCTTAAAATTGCTAGTGACCTATAGTATATAGTAGGGCTGCACAATATATCGCAAATTTACCGTCATCACAATATCAACATGTGCAATATACATATCGCGAAAAAATTATACATATCACATTTATAGACTAAACTGCAAACTTCCAAAACTCATCACCCAGTGCCACGGAGAAGAGGGCAAAAAAAATCACTGAGCAGTTTATTCATCTTCTGTGCTGTTATAGATTGCTCCTTTTGATATTTTATCTGGCTAAGAACTTACTATAATTTAGATTATGTTTATTTAAGATTTAAAATTATTAAAAAATATTTTCAGTTTTTTTCCAACAATGTTCAATGGTTCAAATGTTTTATGGGAGGCACTGTTTAAGTAAATGTACCGTTTAAGTAAATTCTTTAAAAAAAATATATACTTGGAATGGAAATATTGCATTTCATTTTTTTCTGCATAGACTAGTCAGTGTCTGGAGTCTATGCTACCAGCAAATCCAAACCAGAAAAACATTAACACTATAGAGGCTAAGTTTTTATTTACTTATCGCATGTGATATCGCCATTGCAACACTCAACGTTATCGCATATCGCATGTTTTACTCATATCGTGCAGCCCTAGTATATAGTATATATATGTTTGAATTGAGAGGTTGCTTAAGTTCAACCCTCCCCCAATAACTGTTTTGTTTCATTTCAACAGTCCCCAATAATTAGATTTTATTTTGTCCCTCCTTCTCCCCTGTTGACATATTTTTGTTTCATTTTGCCTGGAACCACCTCCACCATCGTCAAAGCTCACAGCTCCACTAAGGCGATAGAAAAAAGAAGCAGCTGTGTTGGACTTGCTGTCTGGTGGGCATTCTCTGACATGCAGCCCCAAAGTGCCCGAGGTGGCAGAGTGTGCGGCATATACAAAAATAGGTTTCTAGTTTTTCTACTTATGCCTGGCCTGTTTCCACATCTGGGACTAGGGAAGGCCATTTTTAAGCAAAAATACTGCTCTAAAATCACTGGGAACTAAATGATGATTCTTAGAAGGTGCTTGCTCACTTGTCCATAATAGTGACTACACACACTATCACTAAATAACAGGCATGAAATGAACAGCAGTTCACAGGCTGAAACACATCCTCAAAATCACCCACTGATGAGCTCTACCAGTTTAGTCATGGATCTTAAAAGGTCAACCATATAATAAAACTGTAAATGGAGCACATAATTTTTACCATTTCACCACTTTTCTTCTAAGGATAATATTGTGAAATGCATATTTTTCTACATGACAGAGTTACTGCAATTAGTAAGACTGGACAAGTGTGCAAGTATGAATTTTGAAATGATGTAATTATTTTGTATATGTTTCATTCACCACAAACAAAAGAACAGTTAATTCTGCAGTTGAGCATCAGAAACCCCAGCCGCATTCCATGGTACACTCCTTCAGTCTGAAGACGATTATACAAGATCTATGAACAGCACCACTGTTCTAAAGTTCTCAGCCAATGTTGCACAGCTGGCAGGGCCATGTCACCAACACTTGCAGGCTCACAATGAAGCACAGGCTTACGACCCCATGTTGAGACAGGCTTTACTGGTCTTTGACCTCCTCTAAGTGGGCCATTGAGAATGCAACAATGGGGACGCCCACACAGCTGCCACTGCAAACCATCACTGATGGCTCAGCATTGCCTCACAGCTCCAGATACAAGCCTTGGACACTGGAAAAATAAAAGCCTTTGATTCAATCTTGGTCTTCAGTGGAGACTTCCATCCTTAGCCATGCCACAAACATTTACAAGAGCATAAATTAGAGATTGTGAACGGCTCCGACAAATGATCATACTGAACTTTCCAGTTATGTAAAGTCGCCAGTTGAATTGCTAGCTTTCCTGACACTTATTTGATTCAACAAATAGTGTCCAAAGTTCTTCTACCTTCTATTCCAAAATCTAAACTTCAAGGGTTTGTTTCCACTTCTTGAGCCAGCGCTGTACTAACTACACTGTAAATTACAGCCCAGAACTAACAAACGTCAGGTATTAGCGTCATGCCGTGACTTTAGCTGCAAGATGCTTCTCTAAGCTACAAGATGAACTTTGTGATGAGACAGTCATGATAATTCTTCACTGTGGAGTAAGGGCAGCACTTATCCAGTCACTTATGCTTAGAAGAAGAAGGGCAGAAAGACCATCCATAAAACTATGAGTGCACATATACCTCTAACTCAATCTGGGCAAACGGTGCAGTAATGAAACAAATGAGTGAAAATAAAACACTAAAAAAAGCTGCTATTTCAGTCGGATTCCTGTTAAGATGGTTGGAACAGAGAAACTGGCTCCTGAGCCAGGTCATAAATTTGATTATATAAACTAAATTCCACACACATTTCCAATTAAAATGGGGCTCATAGAAGGTAGGAGTTAACACTTGCAGTCGATCATCAAACCATGCCTTCAAACACAAAATAAAAGTGCTATACAACCTCCAAATAGTGATGAACTGTTACATTAAAAACTCCATCTTTCACAATACCATGATTTCATAACCTCAATCTTCCCCTCACTGCATACATGTGTGTATTATATTTCACCCATTCATTCACACCTCTCGAATGTGGCAGGTTTTTACTAAGAGTCCCATTTACTTTTTGATTAATGTTTGTACACGCAGACTGTGGGTCATTTGCATTATGCTCTAAAAGAACTAACAAATGACAGTAAGATGCAAATCATTAAATCATTAAACTCTTATCATTAAATGTTGCTGTTTGGACATTTATAAACTCTTAATAACTGATCAATTTGATTACCTGCATGCCTAAACATTCAGTAAGACAGATATGAGGGGAAACATATGGTTTCATATTAGGGTCACTTTCACTTTTTGTTTGAGTGATTCCGCATCCGAGTATCAATGCTTTAGAACAAACATACACATTCTAAGGCTGTAATAACAGACAAGGCTGATAACACACAATAGCAGTGGTTACTGTGAGGCTAATCTCCTCCCACATGTGTGGGCTGTGTTGATGGAGCTGCCAGCACTGTCTCTTATCCTCACTGCCAACAGGCCTCCAATGAGTGAGTGTGCATGTGCGAGGGGGCACTGTCAACAGGCCTTCAGAGTGTGTTTGAGTGTGCACACACACACACACACACACACACACACACACACACACACACACACACACACACACACACACACACACACA
>JBBJLR010000007.1:10120392-10132367 GCA_037577145.1 Brachypetersius gabonensis
CATTTTTGACAATGCAGACCCCCCCCCCCCCACACACACACACACACACACACATATATATACAGTATATATATATTCAGACACACATACGCATGCACACACAGAGGCACACAGATATGCTGCCTGCTGTCACCTAGCAAGAAAAGGCTGTGCTTTGATCAGACAGGCCTGAAAGAGCAGTGTGTGTTTTTTTGCCTGGCCCTGGTGGCGCCCTTCACCGATAACCGAAAGAACATGCTGATATCCTCTCAACACCTCAAACCATAACTGATGCATCACTGCCTCCACTCTGAACTTACTGGCATGTGATCTACATGACTCTGTCCAGAAGAGGAGTGTACCGTGACAGAATGGAGAGTCAGCATTTTAAAATAACTTAAAATAACATTTTCAAATTTTAGCTGTTGTAAATAAACCTTTTATTTTACTTTACTGGATGGGGAATTTAATATATTCTTAATTTTAATGTATGCCCGTGGTTTCCAAATCAAGCTATGACATCAAATAAATTCTGACTTTTACACTGGACGTAATTCTGACATACACAAAAAACAGCTTGGTCACGCTCGCACTCCTGAGCGAGTCTCACAAGTGGATCTGAATATCAAGCTTAATCAAAAGCCATTGTAGATTTCTCAGTTAGCATTGCATATGTTTATACCTGGCATGCATGCATGAATGATGAGTGAGTGTGATTCTAACATCCAGCAGATGGCAAACCCATTTTATTTGAATATTACTGAATATTACGGGAATAATATTTGAATAAAAGACCTGAGAAAAAGGTGTTGTATTTTAGCACCATCTTTTCTTTTCAGATGAACATAATCATAATGAATTCATTATTTCTATTGTGTAATGCTTCAATGAAGGGATGTCCAATTAACTTTAGTTTTACTTTTTAAAATGTGGTTTAGTTTAAAATTGTGTTGTGCTATGGAGTTTGTAACCTATTGTATATATAAGCCTGGACTACACTTCCTTATAGTGAAGAATTTTCATTCAAAATGGTGTGTAGGTCTATGGTCCAGTGTGATCCCAATGTGTGTGCAATCACACCATGAACAGAATACATTAAAGCTGTTTGGTCTTATGCATTTGTGCAGTATGTAAGTATAAAGGACAAGAGGGCTCAATTTTTAATTTGCATATTCATCATGAAACACAACATTCACTAACATTTATTATCTGAACCTGAAATTGAACAGAATGCATTTCATCACTGTACAAAAATACTATGTAGCTCCTTTTTTCAGTTTTAGTTTTTCTTCAATAAAATAATAAAACTGCTCAAAGCCATTTCCTATAAAGTGGTCTTTTAAACTTGGTCAGAATAAAACCTTGTGTCTCCATTTTTGCCTTTTTTTTAAATAATTTGAAAATGCCTACTGACTGCCTTTACACTGTGGTAAAAATCACGATGAACTGACCAATAGAAATTGTTCATAATTTTCCTATTACTGTAAAGTAACCAGTTTGGAGATGCACAGTTTTGTTCTAACAGCGAGGAAATATTTAAACAAAGGAGAGTGATGTGTTTCTCTGCATCCCTTTTTTCCCTCTCAGACACAGGAAAACTAACTGAGTCAACAACAGCCAGGATACAGACAAACAAGCCAGTTGGTAAATAATGATGTGTAGTGAATATGTATAAATGCACTTTCATAATTCATACCATAACCTGAGGAAACTAATCGTACCACGTGGGTATTAAGATGGATGTAGTTTTTGTTTGTTGAAACTCATATGAGGTAATTTCATACTACAGAAGCACAATGTATGTAAGTTATGTAGAGCTTTGACGTTCTGACAGAATTCGCTCAGAACTGATTAGGTTTTTGGGGGTTTTTTTGTTTTAAAATGACATTTGATTAGAGTCATTGATTCTCTTAATGACACAGGCTGTGAAAGAGGTTGTGTCTGGCCCCAGAGCTTGCCATTTGCTTTAGCTACAGTATGAGCCCATTAAGCAGCACAGTGAGAGATTGCAGGAGTGAGTCTCATTTCTCATTATAGCTGCCACCAGCTCCAGGGACCTTTCATTTCCTCTATTCTAGCCAGCTAAAGATGAGGAGGGAGGGAGGGAAGGAGAGAGAGAGGGAGAGAGAAAGAGAGAGAGGGCGGGTGGGCTGTTATAAGCCCTGGAGACTGCCGTGGTCCTCCTGCCTTGAGATATGGCCCACCGATAACAGCAGCCTGCCATAGAAACTGTCGCCATGCCACAGTGCCAAGCCACCCGCTGCCGTTTTGAGTGAGAGAGAACAGAACAGCTGGCACCTCTGCAACCTCTTTACCTGCACAAATAAAGAGAGGATTACACCTCGAGCCACCCAGCCGCATATCTGTTTACACTGTTATCAGCAGAAGTATCTCAGAGAAAACACTGTTACCCACCAACTCATTTGGAATACAGCAGCCTCTATTGCATAAACAGTAAAAGAGATGTTTTTGGTTGAAGAGCAAACATTTTGTAAGCAATACGACCATTTTGGATATACCCTGGTCTTCTTTTATGTTTGGATTGTGAGATTTATCACCACGCAGTCGTCAAATTTGGGTGCTGCCGCAACATTTCTGTCATGTAATGAATCTTTTTAGACTCGACAAAAACATAATTTCTCATACCAGAGACATGAAACTGTGCTAGCTGCCTATAGCTGTGATTCATAATTCAGAAATCATAACCAACATGATTCATGTGGAGGGACAGTCAGACAAATGAGCTGCTCCATTTGTAACTCCCTCAGTCAGTAACGATGTCGGCAGATTTGTAGAATAAATCTACAAGGAAGAGAATGTAAAAATATGAACTGTCAATTTGCCTGACACTCTATGCCAGTCAGCCATAACATTCAAACCACCTACCTAATATTGTGTAAGTCCCCCTTGTGCCCTTAAAACAGCTCTGATCCATCAAAGCATGGACTCCACAAGACCTCTAAAGGACATTAGCAGCAGACATTTAAGTTGAGAGACCCATGGATCAGATTAATTTGTCCAGTACATTCAAGATTCATTCTTCACCCTACAAATGCTGGGTTGGACTGAGATCTGGGGAATTTGGAGACCAAGTCAAAACTCTTTGTCATGTTCCTCAAACATGAGTGTAAAAGGGTGTACTTGGTCTGCAACAATGGTTAAGTACATTGCTACATGGTCCAATTCTGATGCACATATGCCTACCGTAGACGCTTTTGAAGGTGAACAAGAGTCAGCATGGGCATTCTGACCAGTCTGCAGCTATGCATTCCTGTTCACAGAAAGCTGCAATGCATTGTGTGTTCTGGCACCTCTCCCAGCGTTTAGGTCATACCCAGCCTGAACATTTTTTTAGGAAATTTTTCTATATTTTTGCTCTTCTGTGGAGCTGGAGCATATGCAATAGCCAAAGCTCCCCACACTCATTAGTGAGTCTCGAGCAACCATGACCATTGACAGTTAACTAGCTGTCCTTGCCATTACCACCTTTGGTAGATACTGATCAGGAACACCCTTGGAAGATCCATTTTGGAGATGCTTTGACCCAAAGCCATGACAATTCGACCCCTGTCAAACTCATTCAGATCCTTACCCTTTTCCATTTTTTATTTGTTTTAATGTTGAGGCAGTGTATAACCAATTACTATATAAACATATTTTATTGAAGGTATACATTTATGATCAAATATGATAGTCTGAGGATTCTAATGCACTAGAAGCTGGAATTATGACCAGTACTGTTTGACTGCTGTCACCCTTTAAGTGGACATGAGTGTTTTCTCATGTCTCTTCTAAATGAGTGTTTTTAGTGCATTAGTTCAATTGTTGTGTCACCTGATGATGCGTATAACAGCATGATAATGAATACTAGTCACAATGAAGACACATAGTTTGTGAGGAGCAAAATGTACTTCACAATTATGACATTTTTGTCATAATTTGTGTGTAATGATTTTTTTGTACATCCATTTGTACATTTTGTCCTTATTGTCAGATTCTTCATTTATTAATTTTCTCTCAGGTGTTTTTTCCTGATTGTCCAAACAATCTCTTTCTCACACGCTATTAAGAAAGCAGGTTCTGGCCATGACGGCTCCTGGTAACCATGGACAGGGATGTTGTTGTTATCACTGCTGGTCATATCAAGGGAATCCTAAACGCACAAACAGCCGTATTCTAACAGGCTGACCATCTGGTCATTAATCCCTGAGTCAATGAAAAAAAAATTGTTTAAAGTGACCCCTCAACTGGAACAAATTAACATAGGAATTAGATGGCAAATTAATCAGCCTGATCTGCCTATGGAACGGTGACGGGACATGATTTTACAAACCAATGGCTTCATCGGCCACATCAGCAGAACTACGGCTATAGACCACAGCACATCCTGTGATCATTTAAAACATGAGTCCGTATGTTTTTCTTTGTCTTTATAAATACCACAACGCATGTCATAATCTTGCTGCCCAATCAAAAACCTCATAACCCCATAACCCTCACTTATTTTAATATTCCGTGGATATTTTTGACTAAAGCTTTTTACATTGGCTTAAGAAAATTTTTTTCATTGAGTTGTTTTTCTCTAGTTTTACCATTTCAGAGACATATGTTTTTATTTTCAAAGCAGTGATAATTAATCTCTATAAAGAAAAAAACAATACCTTGCCTTTTTTCTTCATTAGATTGAATCAGGAGAGTGATGTACCTCTAAATACTGTGATCAATTACCAGTACCTTTACAATGCTGTTCGATAATAGCATTCATCTGGAGCCCCGAAGAGTTGGATTGAGCTTTTTATTAAGAAAGATTTGTTTCCTAACTCAATATTCACCGTACATGATCCGCGGAGCTCATGTATCATTCCAGCCTGCAGAATGGCATATGCCTGACAGCAATCCCCTCAGGCAATTCCTGCATCCATAAGGAATGTAGTTTCTGATCTAATTTCAGAATTCCATACCAGCAATAAATTGTTCTTTCTCACAACAGCTGTTCTTAGATTAAAACATTTAACTTGTTATGTGGTGCTATACCTTAAGCTATGTAGGGTTTTCTCTGACAAAGAAAAGTTAGCATTGCAAATAAATAAATAAATACATGAATGAATGAATGAATGAATGAGTGAATAAGAAAGCGAAAAAATAATTCCTCCCGTGCCAGCGGAACCTGTAGCTTCAGCTCTGCTCTGGTGCTCTGGCATTTGCGGTGACATATTGCCTGTGTGATCATGGCACCTTCGGGTCATGTTTGTCCTCCATGGCTGGCATCCCATCCCAGCTGCCTCGAATCCAGAACCCTCACTCTCCTCTCTAATCACTCGTTCTCTGGGGATGGAGGGATGAATGGAGAGGGGGTGGAGGAGAGGCATTTGGAAAAGAGAGAAAGCCTGGCATGGGCTGTAGAGCTCATTTCTGTAATTCATCTCTCCGTCTCCCAGGAATCAGGAGCTGGCACACGCTGCACGCAGCCCATTCCTCCACTCGCCCTCGCTCTTTCCGTTCTCTGTCCTCTCTTTTATTTATGTCTTCTATCATGTTTTTTAATGATCTCATCCGATTCCTTTTGTTTCATGTCATTTTGGCTGAAGAGTGTACAGAGACTTATGCACATATGAATGTGCTGCCTGAAAAAATAATAAAAAAATACATGCATGTGCAGATTTATTAAAGAACCTCATATTTATTTTGGACTTTTCCCATTGTGACATTTTCCCATTTTCCCCATCCAATCTCTTTACATCCCTTAACAAATCTGGCTGTACCTTTATAACACACACACTCGTAAATTAACTCTAAATTAACTTTAATTGACTGCCTTGCATTGTGCCCCCCTAAAATACATTCTGGGCTGAAACCCTCTTTATAACAGCAGGATGAATAAGAGAATATATGTCAAAGCCTTGGACTGCACATGTGGACTGGGGAGTGAATTGCAAGCTTTGTAACCGTGCTGACATTCTGCAAACATTTTAAATGTTCTCTCTTAAATTGTCCAAACATTTGATGATAATTGGACCAATAGAAATGGTTTAAGAATTGGTACAAAAAACAATATATAACTGTATATTAAAGAATAAACATAAAGATAAAAAAAACCTAACCCTAACACTCCTCACCTAAAAGCACAGTTTTGGAGTTTTAGTGTGTGTGATGGTATAATCACAGAATTATGAATTATGTTCTGTGTGTTATTTTAATTGTCAATGACACCTATTGCACAGCACCTATAATATCACCTGGAAAATCAGAGCTTCTGCAATAGGGAGGTTTCAGGGCTCTACTGTTTCTCACAAAATAAAAAATCATAAAAATGTGACAATAGAGGATTTACTGCCGTGAGCCAAATGGTTACCAATCAGATTTATTCCAGAGTGAAAACTGTACCAGATGTGTGTGTTGTTATGATGCTCACGTCGGCTGGAATCAAGACTAAGCCTACACAAAGACTGCACAGCCATGCAGCAGGCAGTGTAGGACAGGGTTAAATCAGAGAAGAGTGAGCTGAAGCATTCAAGGGAATTCCCAGGGGACAACACAGAGCTTTCCTTAAAGTGCAAATGCAAGGGCTCTGAAAACATGCTTGGAAGTGAAAGAGATATGGATCGAAAAACACATGCTTATTCTGTCTACATTCAGTGTTGACTGCATTAGCCTTGCAAGAATTCAGGACAGCATCAAATACAATTTTGGTTAAACTTGGTCGTATTTCTTATGCAGCATGTTTGGATTTAGTCAAAGTCATGCAAAGTCATGCAAATGTCCATCATCATCAAATGCAAATGAAATATCTCCTTACTGACAAACTCATTTTCCAGTATTTGATTTTGCTGAAATTGCTGAAAAAAACATTGGTTTAAGCACAAGTTAACATGACTAGCACCAGATTGCTAATCTGCATAGATGGATGGATGGATAGATTGATAGATCAAATATAAGCATACTGGTAATCTGTTTATTTATTGATAGATTGATTTATTGATGCATGCAAATTACATTTAAGATACGTTTCCCCTTTTGGCTTCTAGGTAAAAAGTCAAATCACAGTATTTTAACTGCTGCTAACCTTATGTTCATCATTTCTAATCCTGCCATATTTAAGAGCTCCAGAGCTCTTGCCTTTGTTTATGAGTGTGTCGGTAGAAGGCATTGTGCACTAATAGCTGCTTTAAATAGCACCAATTAGCCAGAAGCCTGAGATGTTCAATCACTCAGGGGCTATTAGCCTGTAATCAGGTGGTGTCCAAGACTGTGCGTGTTTTTGTCCTTCTTTTCAGCATTTCATTCTTAATGTCCATTCCTCTGTCGGGGGTGGGAGCGATTAGAGGTAAAGAACATATCCTTCTGCTTTAAAATGCACAGCTGAGACGCTAAAGGCATGGCGAGATTGGCTTGCGTCATTAGTTGCATGCAGCAGCAGTTTAATGCAAATGAGAGCAAACTGTCAAAATTAAGACGTTTGCATATTGTGAGCAGCTATCCTGTCGCCTGTTTTTTTTTTCATTACATTATTATTCATCATGAAAGATGATAGGCACAATATGTGCATCTGAAAATATAGTGGCATTTTGAGCAGTGTGGATGGCCCTAATTAATGAAACAGACATATTTTCTATTAAAGTAAAACTACACTGGTTTGAACACTGTGCACATTATAGACTGAAATGAGAATCTTACATCTGGCATCCAAGAAAACATTATAAGGACATTCTAATTTCAGTCTCAGTTGATGAGAGCACCCTTTCTGTCATAGTTACTGTACACATATGCGTGCACACACACACATGGTTACACACTCACACACCTGTTGGTCACACACTCACACACCTGTTCAAACAATCATCGATTTTACAACAGCAAACGTGGATCATGCGCTAAAAACAATGTTGGCTGAAAACATTTCCAAGCTGCTGATGCCTGTTTGTCTGTTGCCCCGTGGCGATAGACCAACAGGACGAACAAGCTTATTCTTATCCTACAGGATGTGATCATTTCCAACGATCCCTCTCTTCAGTATACAAAGCCAGACAGGGCGCCATCAGCGAGGGAGGGAGGGAGAGAGAGAGACAGAGAGAGACACAGTCAGGTGTGGCAGCTTCAAACAAAGACACAGGCCCATAAAGGCTTAGCTAGGCTGAACTGAGTTCAACAAATAATCAGTTGTTTTGTATTGAATAAGTCAGCCTAATCAATATCATCTGATCCCGAGTTAACATGAAAGAAAATGGCAACAGTGATTTTGGAGCCACACTGGTCAACCATTAAAAAACATACTTTTGTATTAAAAAATAAAGCTTGCAAAATTCTCTGCATGATGCAATTGAAAAACGTTTTTTTGGTTCCCTAAAGCTGTAGCTCTCAAACTTGGTTCCCTCCCAGCAGGCCCTTGTCCATTCTGCTGGCTCTCCCTGGAGCTATCATTGACCTTCTCATACAAGACACTGTTCTGTGACATTACAGGTTACTCATTAACAGCAAGCTGGCTGGCTGTGATTGGCTAAAATGTATATTGCATTTTCATTTTTAATTACCATTTTAGTATTACATTTTTAGATGTGCCCAAAGCTTATTTTACAAAACAATTAAAATGACAATATGAAACCTCCCATATTACTCTCCTACAGCCATGGCTGCCAGTTACAAGGATTTGACTTGGCAGTTATATTATATACCAAATCAATTATCTGAACAAAAGTGAAGCTTTTAAATTTCAACTTGTTGAAGTTGAAAACCCTACAGAAGCCTTTCATTGTAAATAATTTTATTTTAAATATCAGTTTAAAGAACCCTCACCCTTATACCTAAAGAATCATTTAATTTTGAGAAGGAGCTTCATGCCATTAAAAGGTTCTTTGGACATTTGCCCTTTACAAAAATGCTCCTCTAGGGAACTAAAATGGTTCTTTTAAGACATTACACAAAGAACCATTTGTAGCACCATCAATGATTTAAAATAATGTCACACCTTCAAATGTTCAGTTTAACACCTTAAAAGATGAAGATTAAAGACTTATTTTAGTCTTTCAGATCTCTAATTAAAAATGTTGGTTTTACTGTAATGTTTGTGAGCACTTGAATTGCAAAACAGGCACTTATTTCAGCAGTTGCTACATTTGGGTTCCTGCATGACAACTGGTAACTGGCTGTCAATGCCATGTAATTGCAATCATCTGTAAAAGAGAAAAGTGTTTTTCTTGGTTTTGGTTTATCCTGCGCCTGTCAAGGTCGTGTTTAAGCTGCAGAACGAGCACTGTTTGTGTTTAGCACACAGCAGAAGAATCTGCCTCCCTCAACATTATTCAAATTCAAAATAGATTATTCCATTAGGGGGCACAGTTGAGAGAGAGACTGCACGATGACACGTAAAACAATCAGCCGAACTGAAGACAATGCACCGCATTAACGCTCCAGTTTTCCCAGAAGCATTCCGAGTTAATGTAACGCTGTGCTTTAGGAAAGTTTTCAGAATATGAGTTTGCTGTCCATCAATGCTGATGCAATTTCACAGTTACAACAAAGAGAACAATTATTTTCTGCATGCAATTAATTCATATGCATATGCTTAATAGTGTGATGTATATGCATATAATTTTATGATAAATGAAATGCAAAAATGCTCTAATGAAAACAAAAGGCTAAGTGCTGGGGATATAACACTATATACATATGTATGAGTATATAAAAATAAGCGTTCAGATTATCCAGTACATTTAATTATGTATAATAGTAATTATCTGTGCATATTTATTGTGAAGCAGGTAACATAATTCCAGCTACTATTAAAACTTTGTGACTTTCAGCAGGAAAACATTGCTCATAGTTATAAATAGGGGCTGGGAATGGATGATAGCACATATTTGCTTACGTTATTTTATGATTCACAAACAGACGTATACAGTTATATGCAATTCCCTGGTCAAATTACATGTTGTGTTTTTCTGAATAAGTTAATGTATCCTTTACAGGGAACAGACTTACAAATTGCATTTTCAACAAATTGAAGAGCAGGATTGATTGATTTGCTTCAACATTATTAGAAACAATAAAACATATGTCATAACTTTACACAATCCACATTTGTTTTATTATCCTTTATGTTAAATAAACAAATAAAACAGTAAATAAACAATGTGCGAAAGTGCATTTTCAGTTTTTTATTTTCACTTAAAAAGTCAATAAAACATGTAATCTGACCATATATTTATATATGACTGTAGATGCCACCTTCACAAACACAGCACTCTTAACAAACCCTACAAAAAGGTGTTTTTTGGTGTGGCGCTGTAGAAGAACCGCACTTGGTTCCCTAAAGAACACTTCAACTGGTTTGTTTATAAGATGCAACTTCCTTTTTGGAAGGTTCAACTTTATGAAGCTTGATAAAATAAAGGTTCTATGTTAAGTGAAGTTTTTATATTGTAAAACCCTATTGCTAAGCCAAGAACCATTATAGTACCTTAATTTACAAGAACGCATCTGCCTCATAGAGTGTCTGTGTGAGGAAGGCAGAGCTCCGAGTTTGTTACTTAGGGTGGTTCATTCACACTGCGATTACTGTATTTACAGTCTGGGCTGCAACAGTAAATCCAGGAGTGCATCATTAGTTTTACTGATGTTTATGTGGAGGCGCAGCGCGCAATATGAAACCCGATGACCATCAATAATTCATGAACCAGAATAGTGCTACAGAACATGCCCCAAGCAGGCTGGAAATGCCTCATGCTGAAAACACTTATTGTTTTTGCCTGTGTGTGACACATTCTGTCATTTTTACTGTGTACAAAATCTGTGTGTATAGTGAAGAGGAATAAATTGGGTTGTGCTGTATTTATTATACAGTTAAAAACTGACTTCCGTCGTGTTACCTCCCATTCCTGCTGAAGTGATTTAAAGTAACAATTTAACACATTTTTGCAAGTTTTAATTCTAAATAATCACATAAGATACACACAGCACAAACAAATGGTGACCAAGTATAAAATGCCCCATGTTTAAAGAATGCTCACAAACACGACAGAGAGAAGCATACTCGGCTTTGTGACTTGTGAACTTTATTAGCAGAACAAACATGAATTTATTCACTACACTTAAGTGAAAACACAATATGTACAAAACAGAAACCTTTCAATAAAAAATATCTTATAATTACAATAGTTTGGGCATATAGATATTTTCTCCCACATACATTTATAGAACATTCTATTTTTTTCCAATTATTTACAGAATTAAATGTCAACAAGTATTGTCCTTCTTTACAATATTAAACAATTTATTTGCAGAGAAATCCCTGTGGAACACAAACTCACCTATTTTAACAATAGATGTCAGAACATTTTTAAGGTTCAATGTTATTTGTAAAGCTATACAGACGTTTTTCAGTAAAAATTTGATAGAGCTTTATCCTGGTGCTTCTTTAGGGTCAATCAAATGTCAACTCTCAGCACAGAGAGAGAGAGAGAAAAAGAGAGAGAGAGAGAGAGAGAGAGAGAGACAGAGAGAAAAAGAGAGAGAGAAAAAAAGAGAGAGAGATGAAGATTCTTTGTCCAAATTGAGCTTTTTCCCCCTTCTCTGAAAGAAAACAGACTGAAGGGAGGAGAAAGCTGGCTGCCTTTGTCGTCGCTGACAGTTAACACTGAAATGTTTATATGTTATGGTTTAGTAGCCATTAGTTTCGGGACTGCTTCGCAATCCCTCGTTGCGATTGGGCCTGGTGTGTGTCGGATTCCCTGCCGAAGCTTGGCTTGGCTTTGGATGGGCTCACTGCACACCTGTGAGAAGCGAATGAATAGAGGGGTGTGTGAACCGCGTGCTGCAGACTGACTGGCGCCACCGACAAAACAGAGGGCATGCTTGATCAACAACCCAAAACAAACCAGGTCAAACAACAAGCAGAGCACTCCACGGGCCAGGACTGTGACACTTGCTAACCACACACACACACACACACACACACACACACACACACACACACACACACACACACACACACACACACACAC
>JBBJLR010000007.1:10139526-10154026 GCA_037577145.1 Brachypetersius gabonensis
ACACACACACACACACACACACACACACACACACACACACACACACACACACACACACACACAGACACACACACAGAGAGTGACATGAATACCATTTCAATTTATTTTGTTTTCACTGTGAATCTTTCATTTTATTTTTCTTCTATGTATAGTTCTACACAGAGTTACACACATGTGAAGGGATTCACATAAGAATAGACAAAGAAGTGATGGGTTGTTGATAGGAGATGATTAGTTGAGTTAGATGTGTGAGAGCAGACAGGCTCTTAAACATGTAGAATAGGGGTGCTCCAGAACCAGGGTTGGTAACCACTGAAATAACCAATGAGAAGTCAGTGCTTTCATAGTAGTAAATGTAGTTTCAGTTTTTTAAATTTGTGTTATTGCTTTGCTTGCAGTCTGTGAGTATAAGTTGACATGCTTTCATCCACTGCATGCCGATCACTTGGTTTGAGTAACTCTGGTACATCAGTTTGTAAGTTGGTGCTGTTTTATACCACTGCACCACTTATACCACTGTAAACTTGTTCTTTGCACAACTTATATGTACACATGGACAGTATAAGTTGAATTCTCTTACACATTAAACATTGTACATTTTAGCTGTTTGCTGGCTGTTATTGACTGAGCGGCTATGGTTTCTTATGATGGTGTTAAGCAGAGGTACATTTTTTAAGAGTGTCCTCAGGAAATGTCAGGGCCATGGGGAATAAAGGAGCGGGGCCAGCGGGGCACTAGCACTGCCTGAAATCTAAATTGCTCCTGATCTTTGCCCCTGTCCTACCAGTAGTTGGTTGATTCACTTCTAGCACTTCATTGGTAATATCTTTACAAATGCATAAATGTCACAGGTGGGGCATTTTAAAGACGTAGCTATGATGCTGTGTTCACATCATGTGGGAGGGAATGTAATAACAGAAACATTTACCACGTTTACTACATGGATGCTGCTCGGATGCTGACGAGGACCATATTTATCAGTGGGACTTGCAGAGTTTTTTCCTGCACACATCAACCGTTACAAGGGCTACACATACAAAGTTCCATGCCAGGAAAAAAGGTAAAGTTTTCAGGCAACAAATCTAATAAACAAATCAGTGTCAACCATTCATGCGTTAAACTAGTTATTATGGAAAGTTTGATGCGATGTGATTGTGGCACAGAGAGCGAAACATTTCATCAACTATAAGCTTGTTCTGCACTTTAGTTAGTGCTTAACTAATGCTTGACATGTGTTAATGTAATGTTAGTGTTGGAATGTGCTTACATTCTTACAGCTGCTAGGAAGGTCTTCATTCACCCAAGGAACAAGTTCACCATCTGAAAGACACTTCTTCTTCATGAAATTATAATATTTCATTTCATTCCACAATCATTACTTAGTAAAGGAGAGAAAATGCTGTGTCCCAGACACCTTGCAACTTGGGAAATGTCTTATCTGATTCTTAAAAAAGTATATGTGGAATTGACCTGCCATGGGCTGATCTCAGACTACAACTAATGTTATTCTATGTAGTAAATGCCGAGTAATTTCATATAAAGTATTTAAAGACTGCAGTGGGTTGACAGCCTGCCCAGTGTGAGCCCCTGCCTCACATCCTTTGGCCCTAGGATAGACTCTGGGTACCTGCAAACCTAGTGAGGAGAGGTTACTGAAAATGAATGAGTGAGTGAAAGAACACAAAAAGAAAGAAACAAGCAGATAATTAGTGTTTTTGGCCATAAAGTCCGGTGTGCCAGCCAGTGAAAATGACCCAAAGCAGTGAGAAGAGCAGAAGCCAGACAAGATCAAGACAACAGCAGCTCCAACCTCTCTTTACCAAGTCAGAAAACATTTAGGCACTGCAAAATAATGACAACAGGTATCAGAAACTGTGCATTAAATGTGATATGTACTTGACTCCACTGTTTAAAAATAAGGCCTCGTTGTGGCCCCTAATTTTTTAGGGAAAATAATCCCACATTCGCCTCTGGTTAGGGCGTACTACATACTGTAGCAGATGCCTGATTTTAGAGTCCCCAAACCACTTAGTACTTTAAGAAATCCTTCCTTGTCCTTAGTGGATTCTTTATCTGGAACAGGGTGTTGCTTGAGTGGGGAATTCACAGAGGTACAGCACAAAACAGGTCGGGGTTTTTTTTACCAAATGTTGTACTGGTCCCCTAAGCAAACAGTTTCTCCTCTCAAAGAATTAGCCTTCAGTGATCTCACCATCTGCTTGGTCCATACCTTTACACTGGTCAGAGAGAGAGAGAGCAAGAGAGAGAGAAAAGGGGGCAAGAGAGGGCTTTTCCCGCGCTCTGAAAGAACAGAGCCCTACAAAAGCTCACCATCTGCTGTGTGCCTTTCTGCTGCTGCATGTTGCCGCTTCCCAGCTCTGATCCCATTCCCTGCTACTCTCCAAGAGGGAAAATGGAATGGAATGCAGCAATGACTCAAATAGAGAGACGGCTGTGTGGATCGGGGGGTCCTTAGGACCGCTCCTTTATTAAAACAAGGAAAGAGGGAGGGACCTTTCTGTCCATTTCCATATAAATCATCATTAAGGAGTATATATTGTACATACATACAGAAAGGAATACAAAAACATACAAAAAATAAAACCCATTCAAAAAATAGTTTGAACATGCAGAACAGTGTACACTGACCTTCTACAATCTTAAAAATAATAGACAGGGTTCTTTGCAGCCATAGAAGTGTCATGTGTCCTAACTGTTCACTGTTAAATGTTCTTTAAAAAGGTTATAAATGTGATATGTCAGTGCAAATAACATTTTTAATGTTTGAAGAAACTTTCACAAACGATTTTGTATCAAGTAAAGGTTTTTCATGTAAAGAACCATTTAAGAAGCCAAATTTTTAAAAGACACAGGGCCGGGTAAACATGGTCTAAATGCAGAGAGAGAGAGAGAGAAAAAGAGAGAGGGAGAGAGAGAGAAAGAGAGAGAGAGAGAGAGAAAGAGAGAGAGAGTAAGGCAGAAACAAAAAGTGAGAGATTCTTTGTCCAAATTTTCCCCACCTTCTTTTATCCACTTGTTTACCAGTTTTTGCAGAATTTGTTGTAGCCATTAGTGGAATTTTTAAACTGCAAATATCCATATGTGGACTCACACTTGAATGAACATGTTCAAGCACCACCTACAAACTGTTGTTGAATCAACAGAGTGCTAGCAAAAATCTCATTCAGCTTCATGAGAGTAGTTTTGTTTCTATAATGTTGAGTTGTCCAGTTTAAAATGCATTACTGAGTTTAACTATTTTGAAGGTAACTGGAAATGACTCAAAAACTAACACTGACATGACTCTCCTAGCAATGTGACCTTTCATATTAATACAGAATAAGTGTCATTTGATATTAAAAATGCAATCTAAATTATAGATGTTAGGGCAAAAGATGGATAAAGTTTGAGCAGATTGCTATTTTTTCATTATTTCGTCTGATTTATGTCAAAGTTTTCAATAAAAGAAGAATGGATAGGTCCCTTTCTAGCTCCCATCTATATTACTTAGCTGTTTGTTTTATACGATTACTGATTACTATTCCTGCAGTTAATAGGGTTAAAAATGAATAGATCAATACATCTTAGGAATCGGGTTTCTATTGCATTTAAACATACAGTATAAATTAGGTTTAATGTTAATTCCTTAATATTATCTATGTGTCTGGTCACTGCCTAGATAAGAATGTTCTTAAAGTAAAGAAGTGTATGTTTTATACAGTGTTTCCAACTCAGATACAAACAAATACACTCTTCCTCATAGCCTAGGGTGTGCCTTTCCTCATTAGCTTAAAGAGATCTGAGCTACACCTCTCATAAACATTATTGCAGAAAGATCATTGCATAATCATGCTTAATATAGAGATCACCATGTATTGTAAATGGCTCTAATTTCAAGATTAAGGAGAGAGACTATTTAATAATACCCTCCTTCTTCAAAAACTATTCATTTAACATTGTTATTTATGAAATGCCTGCTGCTGAATATGACTCAAGAAAATTCTTGACAGAACTATTCAGAACTAATACCATGTTCCTGCACGCCCACTGGAGGCTTTAAACAGTGTCATATACACCCTCATATCAAGAGTGAGATTACATGAACACATACCATAACTTTCAGTATCAACACTATAAAGAAACATAAGAAGCGGGAGAATGATCACTGCTGTTATATCTGTGTCTCAGATCAGAACAAACGTCTTGTGTTGTGTTTTGTTTGTAGCTTACATGTGAGTCAGAATAAGCAGTGATCTTTTGTGAAAAAGCAAATAACACTGGAAACAAAATGCATGTCAGGCCATTGCTACATATCATTGATCATTGTTATTTATAGGGATATATTTCTTCTTTACAGGCATGTTTTCAAGTCCTAAACCAAACACTTTACTACTGAATTCCTCTCCATGCAAAGAAACAAGAACATTACATTCTCCAGAATTCAATTAAAAGGGTTCTGTGCAGAAATTTCCTCAACCTTCATCCACTATTCATTTCTTTTAACAAGGCCAAGCTGGTCTTCTGTATTACTTTGGGCAGCAGACTGTCCAATTTTGAAGCAAGTATTTGTGTATCAGTATTTAAAGTTGGATCAAGCTTTAACTCCTGGTTTTACATGCAAACATTTTTACTCTAATATATGTCACATTTGCAGCTTTTCTGTATGACGAATATTTCACACAGCTCTTGCAGCCAAATGGTGCAGAAAAATGTACACTGTAAAAAAGAAAAAAATGGACAGAAGTGAAACTTTATGAGAATTACAATGACATCTTGATCGCATGATTTCACTTTCATGCTAATGAAAGTAAATGAGTACAGATATAGTAAATGATTTGGACATCCCTATTACGTAACTTTCTATACGTTCCTTAAATCTCTTCTGTAGTTTGGACACACACACACACACACACACACACACACACACACACACACATACACACACACACACTCACTACAATCTCAGTGTTCCCTAGTGTTTGTAAAGGAATGCATTTTTAGGGCAACACAAAAAGCACTCTTGTGGGAATGCGAGAGGATTAACAGAGGGTTGTAATGAGAACAGAGGCCACAGCCTGATCCTTACTCATTAACTCACTCGTCTTTTCACCCTTACCCCTCCATCCACACGCTTTCATCTGATTTCCTCTTTAATCCCTCCATTCACTTGCATTTTTTACCACCAGTATCTAGAGACTGCTCTGTATTATAAACAAATATTTGTTATTTTTGTTGGTCAGTGTGTGTCACATTTAATCGGAATGGCTTCTGGACAGTCATGGCTGAGAGAAAATCAACAGAGCAGTGGTTTCTATTAGTAAATGGGTCATTTAGTTGAGTTGTACAGGTTGATTGTTGAGTTCAAAATTGAAAGAAAGGACAATTTGGCAGCATCAGTAAATGAACAAATCTGTTCAAATGAAAAACAGCATCACCTTATCTCTACCTTATGAGTGAAGTCTCCACTTTTCTCTGAACTGAGGCGAGCGTGGAAGCGAAGGATGGCACAGATGGCTGCATACCAAAGGAGAGGCAATGTTTTTTTTTTTTTCTCAGGGCCTTTAAGAAAGGAGGGCTCTCTTTCTTGGCTAATATTTAGCTCCTTCAAATGCTAATGGCGAGGTTTCCTTCTCCAAGGTTAGCATAACAATTATGGGAATGCTTTAGATGTAGGACATTTGTTTACGGGATGAAAGGGTGCAGGCAGGCAGCGAGCAGAGAGGCCCATGCTATTTACCTCCTGCCTGTGAACCCCAAGTCAATTTCAAGGTACAAAGCCACATGGTTTGTATAATTAGCAAGCTGTAGTTAATTTCCATCTCTGGTTATTTCACTCCAAAAAATGTAATAAATATATAAAAAATTTAAAAATTAAAAGCAGGTTCAAAAGACACCCGATAAGGACTGAAATTATTGCTGTATTAAACTCAGGCACATCAAGCTTTGATCAAATATTATGAAGTGCATTTTGTTCGCAGTTCATTTATTATTTTTTTTTCTCTACACTCTCGCCCACTTCATAAGAACGATCGCAAAGATGAAGAGTTTGTCATTTCTCAGCAGTTCTCAGACCATGAAAAGGAAGTTGCGTAACTTTATTAAAATGTCATGCTAATTAAGTTAGAAAAATAAATGCAGAGGACAGAAATATCCAGAAATTATTGATATTTACTCACTAGAGAGTTTCACTGTGTTATACCAAATCCCCAAGAGGAGAAATTGTGATAAAATACTAATTTCATGGTTGACATCAAAGTTTTCGACCAGTAAGTGGGGCAGTTACTATAAAAGGGACAGGAAAGAAAATTATGCCTGAACGTCTCCCATCCATCTACGTACACTGTTACTGAATTCTCCTCCTTTTTGATAATAAGCATTTAAATATGTTTGGGAATTTTTGTTTTGCTCGCATATATTCACAAACAAATGCTAACGCCTTTAACACATATCTGATACCAACAGAAACACTTCTTCCAGTCACCTAAAATAACATTCTCAAAGTCCCATTGTGCCTTACACTCAAATGTACTGCTATTCCTCCAAGCACTTTTCATGCATTATTCACCTCTTCTGTTGCCGAGAGAGGACTCTAGGGAAATGCTGAGAACTCATTGCAATATTTATGTGCTCCTTAGTATTGCCTTACTTCCAACCTTATTAAACCCCATAATTTCCTCGGGAGAGCCTTCCATGGTGTCAAAATATTCATTAATGTGTCTAATAAACAAATTACCATATTCTCAGCATATTCGTAGCATATTCTTTGTGTACTGTAACCAGATAGATGTTTCTGTGGGGTTTAAGGGCAAGTTCTGAGAAGGTTGTGAAGTTGGTTGCAAGCTAGGCAGTCTAAATTTATAAGTACTTTAATTAAATGTCTTATCACAGTTGTTATAAAACATTCTTAACTTTAAGCTAATGTCACAAGATTTTGGACGTTTCATTGGTGATCATGAAATGTTTACACAAAATAAACGATTAATTCAATGTCTCATATTTAATGACGCACTACAACAAAATTATGAAAATTGCTTATTTTAAGAGCCTTCTGCCGATGCACTTTTTTTATCTAACTAACAGTTAGATAGTAGCTGAACATTAAGATATATGAAATAGATTTTATTAAATCTAACTAAACCTATATCTAAGACCTAGACCTAACCTTTATATACCTTTTATCTGGCAGATGCTTCTATCACTGTAATCGTGCTGTAGGTGAATGTGGAATTAAGAGTCTTGCCCAATAAATCGAATTGATGTAGAATAGCATGCTTGACAGGAGTGTTACCCACAACACCAACCACTGCACCTAAGCCAAAACTTAAACCTGCTCCTAAATTCAATTCTATTAATAATCTAACATTATTATTATTTATAAACTTAGTGTAATTATTTGTGTTTCACCAAACAGAAAGAGACCATCAAAAAAAGTGTGAGCAAAACGATGCCAAGAGAAATCTTCTGAAATCTCGTCAAAATATTTTGTTGATAAAATTTCTTTTGACGCTGGTGTAAGAATTTTATGAGATCGTTCAATGTACGACTAGATGTTTGATACCTAACGAAATGACCTAATCCCATTGGTGGGACAATTTTACTTGTTGAATAGGTTATAATATTCCTATAACACAATATGTATTGGTATTCCACAAAATTCTGTCAGATGCTGCTGAAAACCTTTCCTCAGAAAATTTAACAGGCTAGAATTTAACACAAGTTTGTAAACGGACTGAAATAACTGTTATGAGTGATTACACCAGTTATTGACAAAGGTTTCAGCCAGTTTACAACCCAAAAGAGAAAAGACGAATCAAGTGATTATTATTATAAAATTATCCCTGCTCTGAAAACACCCAATAATTAATTATCACTTTTAAAAACACATGTTTATGATTAATAATGGTTATTATGCAACAGGGTCTATAGGTGTTGAAAGCTGCTAAATACAATAACAGATTGTTTACAGCTCTTAAACTTGGCTCCATGCTGATAAAACACAACACTAATAAAATGCAGTGAAATCTTCATTTATTATTTTCTCAGTTCTGAGTTTTGAACTTGGTTTCTAATTGCTGTATCTTAACAATTCCCAAATAGCACATTGGTGAGAGCTAATAAAAAAGCTATAAATAAAAATGCCAAAAAGTCAATATTTCACCATATGATGGGTTTCTGCAGGAGACCACGCATATTAGATTTGTGAGGCACTTTTATTTGCCAATATATTATTTGTTTTACAGTGTATGGATATTGCATGACCTTCAAGGTTGGTTTGTTATTAGGTTTTTAGTCAGACTCATACCCATGCATTGTGTTTGTGGTGAAAACAGACTCAATAAACACAGACCTTCCTGCAGAAATGGTTTTGCTGACTGAGGGAGGAAAGCATATGGCATGGTAACATTAGTTAAAATTAGCTTTGTTATCAAGCAGGACGTTCCTGAGGATGCAGTCACAGAGAGGAAGTCCACCATCTTAGATTGATCACGCTACAGCTGGCTTCATCCCACTAGAGAGAGACAGAGATCATAGGCAAGAGAAATGACGAGCATCGTTTTTGTCATAATTTGTTGAATGTCGAGTGTTGATGACCATCTGTGCTTTCTGAGATGCTGTGCTGAAGCAGGTATGGGAGTGTGCGTGTGTGTGTCTGTGTGTGTGTGTGTGTGTCTGTGTCTGTGTGTGTGCGTACGTCTTAATCTCGTAAGATGTTTCTTCTTCTTTAAGAAACTGAAAATGCAAATCAGTTTCTTTGTAAAGTTCAAAGTCTTGAGAAGATATTTACACCAATTCTGTATGTATGTCAGGCGTGAGTGTGTGTTTACTCCACATTCAGTCATAGACACAATTTAAACCCTGAGGTTTTGTGCACCAGGTCAAGATCAGTCCCACAGTCTCATCTATGAGTTCCCATGGGGACGACAAAACCCCTGTCACCACGGTGCCTGTGTCCCTCGGCAACTGAGCCAAGAGGCTGGCGGAGGGAACGAGGGACTGAGTTGGAGGGAGAGGGAGAGGAGGAGTGAGGGATTAAGTCCCCTTTCGCAGGATAAGGGCCTGTCTGATTGAGGCTCTCCTGCTAGAGTGGGTTTGATCTTTCTACCTATCCTTCTCATCTATTTTCTCATTCCCCCATTGCCTTTTGTGTCATCCCTCTCGCCTTCCTCATCCACCCTGCTAAACTGTAATCCAACGTGACAAACTTGCAGATGGTGTGTCAATGCCAGTGCCAATAGCTCCCTAGTGTCAGGGGGCCCACTGGGCAGTCCACTGCCCTGCCTGCCTTCATCAAGGAGACAGGGGGCCCCATCTATCACAAGCCTTGATGTTAGCAAGAAGATGGGCCTTCATCTGTGGTAAATGGGATGCAGCACAATGGCTGACAGACAT
The DNA here is from genome assembly GCA_037577145.1 of Brachypetersius gabonensis. Taxonomy (NCBI): domain Eukaryota; kingdom Metazoa; phylum Chordata; class Actinopteri; order Characiformes; family Alestidae; genus Brachypetersius; species Brachypetersius gabonensis. The sequence continues at coordinate 10,148,917 of JBBJLR010000007.1, forward strand.
CATGAAAATAAGGCAAGAACATTTGTAGTGGCAGTCGCTGATGGCCATGTGTGTATGTGTGTATCTCCTAAATTTAGTAATCAGACCAGGCCTGTGGGATAGGTAGACTCAGTGCTGGCGCATGGACAGGGGAAAATGGGAGGTTGCCCACAGGTGCCAGACTACAACATGTGTTGCTCCTTTGTAGTTTTACTCTGTCTATTGTGCCTCTATCCTATGCAATAGGCACCACCTAAAGGGGTTAGATACATGGGATCAATGTCCCCCTTAAATTGGAGAGGCATAGTCCATGTAAGCCTAGAATGAAACTCATGAAAAGTCATGTTAGAAGCATAGAACACTTTCAGCATGTTTACACTGGCACGCTGATCTTACTACTGATACAATATCTGGGAAGATGTTTTCTCACAATCTGTAAATTACATTCTCGCAACAGTGTCACCATGCCGTCCGAATGGACTGCAACAGCAAGCTTCTGATGCTGTCATTTGAATCCTATAGGCAACACAAAACCAAAGTCATAAAGTAGCAGCAATGTATCATCCAGTCCATAAAACCATACAATTTCAAACTAAACCTCTTAACTTCAACCTCTCCCTAATGTTATGTGCAGTACTTTTTGGTGCCTGTGTCATAGTAAAATGGGGGCATTCCATACACAGCTGAAACACTGGATTCTCGCATTTCATGAATAGTACAATTATTCATTTTAGCCTGTTTTGCTTTGTTCACTTTGCAACTGTCAAATCTGCTTTGTGAAGTATTTTATTTAGGTGCTATATGTGGGTAATTTAATTTGGGTAGTACTTTTTTAGACATTCAGAATTTATAAATGTTATTTAGGGCCTTTGTGGTGAGTTTATCACAAAAATTCACATTACGTTCACTGTGAAAATATCACACATTGTCCAACCCACCTTCAGAAAACAGTGTGAGGCTGCGTTCTCCAGAGCCCCTCTGGGATTGGATTTGGTGACATATGCCCAGCTCCCACTGGATCCCATTGAACAGCATGTGGGTGACACATTCATCATGCAGCCTGCACTTTCAGCCTGCTGTTATGAATCTAATTAGAGTGTGCTGCACTTCCTTGACGTGAAGCAGCATCACTCTAGCGGGTGGGATAACTACAACCCCCCTCATACATACACACCCTGAAGCTCCAAAGCCAGTAATCCACAATGGAACCCCACAGGCATGCAGCAGGGACGTCTGATAGAGACGGTGCTAATACAGATTTAGGGAGGTTACAGGATCATGTAATTTCCTGACTGCTCTTCTGGCATTTCAGTATGGTTCTAATACTGTTCACAGACTGAAATGTTTATCACTACAGCAAATACTTTACTTGTATTGCTGAATACATTCAGTCACAAGTTTGTAGATACTTTCTATACCTTCTACCAAAACTCACCTGGTCATTTTATCAGGTGCCCCAACCATATGGGCATTTCAATTGAAAGGGACCACCATAGAAGCACTTCTGACCAGATATTATTCAAATGGTGAGCATTCCCAGCACAGCACTGACATTAATATAGCAATGACATGGTAGTGTGTGTTTCTATGCTATGACATACATACACAGTACACAATGCACACAATATAAATGTTCAGAAAACTGTTACGTCCTGTAGTTATAAACCAACCAGTGGTGGAGGAATAGAAGATGGCTGCACCAACGTGATAGGTAAGTGTGATAATGTGGCCAATAAGTGTACAATGTTTATATCTTTCCAGGTCATACACATTAAAGCATTCACATTATTGAACTGTCTTTTTGGAAACATAAAACTTAATAACAAATCCTGGGTTGAGAGGCAATGTTTCTAACTGGGCATGTGAATGTTAGCTATGATCTAAAATCCATTTCGCAATAGAATAACATGAACGTGATCTCAGTCTGCCATCAATACATCCATACTTTTAGGGCATCACCTTGAAAAATAACATAAATCTAATAAATAATGTGTTTAAACCCCAGAGGGCTAAAACATTAACATTACCCTAGTACCAAAGCAATGCTCACTGACATGCCAATACCCTATAAGTGTCACTGCTGTGATTGGTCCACAACTCAAATACCATTTGATCAGCGATAGACCTCTAATGATGGATGAGGTAAAGGGTGGCTGACAAAATGTACAGCACCAGATTCGCAGGTGTATGGGTACAGCCAATATTTGTATTTGCACCCATATTACAGGTATACCTGATACAATGGTTAATCCATGTAGGAAGAAGGTAGTTGTACCTAATTAGTTGGTGTATGTTAGCTTTCAAAGTTCACTGCAAACTAACAGTTCCTATTCTTACTCTGCAGTTCTCGTTTCAGTGTTGAGAGTGTCTAAGTGATGTTATTTATGAGTGCAGGCAGGCATTTAGTGCTCTGTATCATTAAGTGTAGTGCTTGGCATTAAACTGTCAGAGAATCATATGGAGGATAATATATGAGAGCCTGTGAACAACACCAGAGGAGTAAAGAAGGCCGTCTTGTCTGGGTCTGCTGTTTCTATCTGCCTTGTTAGAGAGGCACCCAGGGAAACAGTGAAACTTCACACTGCAGGCACAAGAGGCTTGTTCAATGACACTAGTTCACTCCCACTTTTGCAGAACTGACACTGAATACATTTGGCATGTCATGCGAGTTTGTTATGTTCCACTTTAGCTAGGAAGAGTAGCTGGTCGATGAGATACAGACCATTTTCAAGCACTTTGAAAAGAGCTTCAGTATTCACTTTTAGCACCAACCCACGGCTCTGAAAAACGAAACCCTACATGATTATTCTGTTGGCTTTAAAGTGATGCTGATGCCGCAAAAGAGAATGCTGATGCTATCAGCGAAATTCAATATTAGTGAGCAGACGCTGAAAAACAAGCAATACTATGATATATTAGAAGATACATAAAATATTGTGCACATGCAGGAAGGAACAGGCTAAAAATGAATCTTCACAGCAAATTGTAAATAACTATCTCACCACAGTGCAGTATTTCTTACTGCACTGCAAATGAAAGGTGTCAGGACCACTGAGAAGAACCGTTGAATCTCATAGAAGGAATCAAGTTTCACTGTATAAAGTGCAGGGCTGATAATGACAAGAACATCTTGCTTTATGTCAGTGCAATGAAACAGTTTATATAAATAAGTATGAGCCAGTTAAAATGATCAGGTACTGAGTTGAAGTGGAAGATGTACCATTACAATTTAACTAAAGGTCACATACGTTACTCCAGTCTGGAGGAACACAAGGCTGCAAGCCTTAGCCTTACCCCAATCCATTCTAACTAAATTGCTTCATGGAGAGTTTCATAATTAGCTCAGGAATTACAACAGCCGTTTATAGCATTAGAAACTGCATGGAGCTGTGACTCTTAGACTGATTTGAGAAACACCACACTGAAAAGAAACTATACAGGAAAAATGTACATTCCATATTCAAGTCAATCCGAGGCCACAGTTTTAAATGGTCTAAACATCTGGTGCAATTCCTGAGTGCATTATAAAGCCTATAGTGAATCGACTTAGGTGTTTTGGTTTGGGAAAATTCTAATCCTTAATGTGCTGTAGTATCTCAGACTACAGTAACAAGGGTGTAACTGTAATGGTGTGACTTCTGTTTTCAAGATATTGCACTGACATAAAGTAAAAGCTCTTTGGTTATCATTAGCTCTGTGAATCTTTGTTGATTAGCCTCTGACATTTTATGAGATTTAAAGGTATGAGAGAGCTGGACATAACCCAAAACAGTGTAAAATGTGGCAGGCATGTTTTAAGTAGTTAACCATAAGGCCATCAAGGGCTGTGGTGAGTGTCATTGGCTCATGCAGTGTTTGTTAATAACATCTTTAGAGGGCAGCGTTGAGTAATGTTTGTTTATTTGAGATATTTAGGAGCGCCACAATTGTCTTAATTTAGGAGCTCGTAAATATTGACAACTACAAAGCGAGATAGCTTATGAAATAATCTGTCCAATTGATCTTTTGCACATTAATGAAATAAATACATAAATAAAAAACTTTTAATGACAATTATTTACATAGAAATTAATCATTAGCTAAAATGCCATGATCTGAACAGCCTGTTGTTACTATTTCAGAAAAAAGTTATTATATTTACTGTCTTGATAACTGCAGTGTTGCAATGTTTGGAAGCAATCTAACCCACTGGTTTGTGGTCTTCCACTGGTTCTTCTTGCTATTAGATCGCAGGTTGTGAGGTGTGACACTGCTGCCCTCCACCTAGAAGACCAGGGTTTGACTCCCTGCTCAGAAAAGTACCAGTTACCTCTTTATCATGATTAGACAGGTAAAAGTTTCAGATAAGAGTGTCTGCCACTCTTATCAGTATAATTTATCATCTTATCAAAAAAACTATATTTTTGTAACAATGAACAAACAATTGTACTCCAATTGTAGCTGCTGAGAAAGCTCAGAAATCTTAATGCATAATGATACTTTTTTCTCTGTTTTGTACAGTGTAGAGTGTTACAACTCTGTCACACTACTGCTGCATATGGAGATGTGATGTAAAAGAGCAATGAAGCATTTAGATAAAAACAATGAATATGAATTATAAAAGGATACAAGTATTCTTGTAGGTGTTGAAAAAAATATTAGGTGTTGAAAAGAAGCTGTCAAAGACCAAGAAAGGTCAGAACTATGTTTGACATAAGACTAACGTTAATGCACAACATGCCTTCTCACACTGTACCTCAACTGTAGTTAGTGCTAATCAGAAACATCACACAGCGGTGCCAACTACACTTTGTATTACATACTGATGCATTCCTTGTAATTAAGAGAATCTGGACATTTTCATAGTTTATTTTAGGATTGGGAGACAAGACAGAGGTTTAAATATTTGCTAGATGTGTGCTAATGTGTACTGAATTCTTATTTTAAAGACAAACATTTCATGTTTATTAAGGAATATTGCAATAACCTCAGCTGTAATGACAAGCAGTTATCTGTGGAGGAATTCCAAAAACTGACTTCTCCTGAATGCACACACACAAACATGCACATTCATGCACACACACACAAACATACACACACACACACACACACACACACACACACACACACACACACACACACACACACACAC
>JBBJLR010000007.1:10157667-10178504 GCA_037577145.1 Brachypetersius gabonensis
TGTGTGTGTGTGTGTGTGTGTGTGTGTGTGTGTGTGTGTGTGTGTGTGTGTGTGTGTGTGTGTGTGTGTGTGCGTATAAACTCTCACAGGCTTTACTTTAGGAATGAAGCAAGCATTTGTGATTTATTCAGACGGAAGGCTGTTCCCAAAGATGGGAGATGAACGTGTTCACAGAATCAAAAAGAGGCCTTCGTTCTTGAGAGGAAAATTTGACTTGACTGGCGAGGTTGTCACGGAGACACACATGCGTTTTGACAGCAGGGGTAACTGGCTGATTGAACAATATGAAAACAAGCTAGTCAGACATCACAGGCACCCAAGCTCCTGCTCCCCTGATGTTCATTTCTGAGGACTTAGACGAGAACACTTTTATTTGACGAGACAAGTCAGGCAGCGGAAGAGGAGAGAAGATCCAGAGCCAGAGAGCTTTAACATCATTGGAGGTTTCAGACAAAACAATGGTGCAACTGCAACTGGCTAGCGAAACACAAATATGCTCTTCACATTCATATATCCTAACATGCATAAGCATTAAACAGATCCTTCTGCAGTCATACTTTACAGTAGACAGCAAATTTCAAATTGGCCGTATAAAGAGTTATTTCTGACCAGAGGAATGACTGAAGTCAGACAGTGTTTCTGTAACTTATTTTTAACCCACGGCATTTTCTGACAAGCTGCCCCACTGGTTAAAGGTTGACCATGCAACACTTACAGGCAACCTCAAGCCTAGAAAATTACAAATATTTTTCATTTTGCCATAATTGATTTAGTAAATATTATGTACTGTCTATAATATGTGAGAGAAACTGTGTTTCTAAATTGCTACTTTTTTGTAGTAAACTGTGTTAAACTTTTTTCAAGTGAATGTCCCACATCCGTGACTGAGCCCATCTATAGCTGCAAGAACGTATCTCTAGAAGGGGTGCAGTAGGGTCTCATACATATTGATGTATCCATTTATAGTGTTCTGAATAGAAATATACCGTGCCCTCCAGAACTACTGGCACCTTATTTGATGATGGAAAAAGGCTCAGGAAAATACCTCCTTTTATTTCTCAAACATTGTCTTTACTCAGCAAAGAAGGAAAATGCATCAATTCCATATGACCCCACTACCACAAAAATGAAAATGTCTCTCAAAACCGTATTCTGAAAATAATTCTTTGTAATTACTATCCCCTTATTTTATTTTTTGTGCCAACACTTTTTGACAACGGAACAGCACTTTCTTGTACTATTTTATCAGACTAGAAAACACAGAGAAAGACATTTTTGAGTCCTGAGTCTTCTCTTGTTCACTTTCTTCTTGAACTCATAGATTTTCAATTGGATTTACCTCAGGGGATGACCATGACAAAAGATTGATTTTGTGCTGATTTGACTATTTATGAGTGGATTTTGGTGTGTGCTTTGGATCGTTGTCCTGGTAGAACACAAGGACACCTGTTGTTAGACACCTGATTACAAGCTCATCTGTCTTTTGTTTATGTTTAAGTGTCCTCTTGTTTAAAGTAAACAAGAGGTTGTCTCGTGATTTGTTGAATGTGCTGAGTCCCTCTACATGATGCAGCTTAAAAGCCAGACAGTTCAGAGACCGGGTGTGCGGTCACCATACTCCTCTCCTAGTTGTGTCTGTGTGAGTTTCATTCCAGCCTGTGTGGGACGAAGGGAACAGGGACTCTCTCTGTGTCTTCCATCTGTCTCTACAGGCCAAAGTCAGTGAGAAGGCTCTCACTTTAAGCAGGTTAATGAGAAGCAGACTGACTTTACTGGCCACCATTGCGAGTGAGCCTTAGAGTATCTAGGGCAACTCGAACAACTGCTGAGTGCACTCCCGCTCAAACCTTAGTCTCACTGGGCATGGACGGACGCCTGTGATCTGGAACCGGCACCTGTGTTGTGAAGGAGTTGTTTCATTTGGAGCTCCTGGAGCTCATTCTGTGTCTAAGTTCATTAAAGCTAATTTTGGTTCTGAAGTCTACCCTGCAGTTGCATCCTCCTTACCCACATAACATGACAGTTCAGTTTTGTCTGACCACAGCACCCTGTTATAGTTAAGGTTCTGGTGATACCTGGCAAACTCTAGGGGCTTTTACTTATCTTTTACTTTATTTCAAATGAGCTACATATGGGTGGGATCGTATTTCATTTGCATTTCCTTAATTAAAATGTTCTGGTGTGCCAATCATTGTGACATAATTTCATTTAAAAAATTTACTTCTCACTAATGGCTGCTTTATTCTCCAACTAAACTTAACTTAAATAAAGGTTGTATTTTATTCAATATATTATTACAATAATAACTGATGATGATATATTTTTAGTGCATTTTTCAGTCATATTAAGCAAGGGTTCCAATAATTATGGAGGGCACTGTATATGTTTTAATCCCACAAAGGATCCAGGGCTATTAAAAATGTTTGGGGTCATAACCCAATAGCCCTGAACAAATTATGCCTTTGTTTCTGACACTCATTGAAAAACAATAAAGTGGTGACAGAAGGTTTGTCCTAAAACCCCCTAAATTCTAGTACCTAGTAGTACTTTTTTCATGCAAATCTATACAGACTGCCTATAAAAAATACTGAAACTAAATAATTAATATCTTGGCCAAGATTACAATTTAAAACCACTTTTCAGATGCAGAAAACAGCACAACAAAAGTGAAATCGACCATTAGCTTTTGTGTTTTACATGCAAAAAGTTCAGCCAGACATTTAACTGCTTCTCATTACTGCCTAAATGAAGAAGGCTATTGAGCGTTGTTGTCTGCTGTCTGCTCTAATCCATCATTTCTCGAATAAAGATGCCATTTAAAGAGATTATAGTTTGCTGTAACAAATAAACACAGTTCAGTAATGCTGCGAGGAGAGGAACTCCAAATCAAAGCCTTTTATTCCACATAATCTCCCGTATAAAAAGTTTATTGCGAGTGTTCATCAGTGCACGCATTTTATTTGTCACTTTTGATTCCACTCATTACTGCACAATGCTGGGTGTGACTGTGTGGCAATACAAAGCAATTTCCTCTCTTTCCACATCTACTGTCTATTCAGAAATACATGTTTCTTTTTTTTTTCCTGGTCTTTCTGTTTGAAGCCCCTAACTTTACTACAATAACCAATCTATATTTCAGCTGCTGAGGGGTATCATGGCGTGGCAGCAATACACATCCATAGACTTTGCCTTTTCAGGGCAACATCTTCCAGTATGTGGCTATATTCAGACGCTTGCCTGAACACAGTGTGCAGAGTTCATGTTTATTTAGTAGTTTTTTAACCATCTTTTATGTCTACATGCTGTTTTATTACTTAATTTTAGCCTTTAATTTTCTCTTTACTTTATTGGAACTATATTGCCCAGTTTCAGGGACAATAATACAATAATATGAAAAACTTACATGCTTAAATATTCAGTAATGCTGAAAGGGTTTTATATAAAGTATTTTGGTGAGATTCAAATAATGTTGTACATTTTCTATACGATCAAGTATTAGAGAAACAAGAAGAAGATACTAAATAATAAGAATGATAAATAACAGACCCTAATAATTTATTTACATTTTACAACGAGAGCACTATGAAATATGTGTATTCATTTTGGTATAACCTAATTGTTGATCAAATATCAAAGTCAAAGTCAAAAGTCAAAGTCAACTTTATTGTCAATTCTGCCATATGTAGCGAACATACAGAGAATTGAAATTACGTTACTCGTAACATTAAATACAGAATAACATTAAACGTAACATTAAATACAGAAGGTGCAAATTTTAAAAATACAAAAATATGTCTTGCTCAATTATTATTAGCTCAGTTTCATTCTACTTTCTACTATTGACTTTAAACCTGTGAAGCTAAGGAATGAAAATTGAATACTGATGAACACTGAATCTGAATCACTGATCTCAAATTTCTAATAGGTGATTCCAAACTTTTAAATGATGATATATAATTAGGTGCTACTGGATATCAGTAAGTTCATCAGTAAGAGTGTTATATTGAGACAGTGGTGGTGTAGTAAAGGGAGCAGAGGAGGCTGTTCTATTTGGTCAGATGGGCGGAGAAAATGAGTCAGAGTAAGAGATGGAACCTGTCAGTGGATGGCAGAGGAAGTTTAGCTCAGTGAACCTGTAAAGCAACTCAGAACAGTATGCTATTTGTCTAGGGGAGAGATGGGGTTTGTGGGTGTGTTTTGTGTGTGGGGGGTGGGGGGAGAGTAAAATTGCATTAACCTTTTATAAAGAAGGTTGGATGCAGTGACAGTGTGTGTGTAGATGGATTTGTAGCTTGGCATGACTGAGTGACTGCAGCAGCATTACAGTATATGTAATTTAAAAAATGATTTGACAGAAAGAAAATGTCAGAAATATCTCATCTCTTGTATCTAACTGCAAATATATTTCCATTTAACATCCCATTATGTGTCTCCTTCTTCCTGACATGTACAGACTAATGCGTGAACAATGTCCATTGCTCTACAACAATCTGTTTATTTCAGTGCCGCACTGCTGAATTTTGTTGTGGTCTCTTTTGCAGAATTAAGAAAAAAGCCAGCTACCCTCTGTAGTTCTATTTTGGGTGCTGGACTTAGATGGCATCCAGTGTTTATAACAATCCAGCAGTGAACCTGCTATGGAGTATCTCAAATGTCACTATTGTTACTGTATCCTTCTTTGCTCACTGCCTTCAAACAATTACCAATCTATCAAACAGGTTATGTTCCATATGTCAGTGACATTCTTTCCCAGCACAGTAGAAACTCAAATAGTTACTCAGCTTGGAGAGTGTATGCCTTGGGATTACAGAAAAACAGGAGAAAAGCAGGTTTAACCTACGATGTCAAAGCCATTGTCAAGGGTTTTTACAAAAGTAAAATCTTTTTTTTTTAAAAAAAGGTGTAAAGCGAGTTCTTTTTTTTTACCGAGGTCAATGTTTGTGTAACACTTAATGTTAGTGTTAGAACATTCCTACTACATGTACATACACAAACACACACACATTGTTTCCATCTAAACAAATGTCTGATATGTCAAATTTTGTTTTATTTTATTTCCACAATTGAAAATGTGAAAATGCCTTTACATGCTATTCTGCAAATCCACCTGTACACATTCGCACACACATACGCTGGCATTGGATGTAACCTACTTTATGAAAGGTTAATGCCATTATACATGTACACATACCCTCCCACTACACACATGTTCGCACACACACACACCTGAGTCTCCTTGTTAAACGGGCTGTTTTGCGGAGGGCCTGATGCCATTTGGAGCGGTGTAATCTCCCCCACACCTGCAGAGGAGCCGAATGCAGAGAGATTTATGGCCGCAAAGAGGACGACACAAAAACACCTGGCACTTTCAAACAGGCTGCTCTGTGCCCTCCTCAGCTCCGCGAGGACTGTGAGCGCTCCAGCATCCACTGCTGAGCCTCAGAACTACCTCACTCAGGTAATAGCAGAGGCTCACAGACGTTGTACCTACACCATTTCAGAAGACACTGCATGCATCGGAAGCAGGAATGTAAGATCTACTGGCTGAAATTTGGTGTATCCACGGCCAAGATCATATCAGAGCTGACAAGTTAAACTTGGCCTCATTCAATGGACTATATTTCCAAGCAAATATATGACCTGGATGGCTTGGATATATGGCATTGCTATAATATAAAAATACATGTATTGGTGCTCCATACAAAAGGAGAAAAATATACATTAATGTAGCAAGGTAGATAGATAGATGGATGGATGGATTGCTAGATGATTAGATGTAGATTACACCTGTAAGTCTAGCCCAAATGAGAAGGTTTTAGTTCTTTCAATAATTTTTTTAAGACTTCAATCATAGTAAACCTCATTTAGAAGTCATGTTGGTCTCACTGAGATCTTTTAGATTTTAAGGACGTTTCTGAATAAAATCATGCCTAGCTTGTTTAGGTGGGGTTGGGTCTCTGTCTTCTTCAGCACAGTGATTTGATACATTACTGTGATTAGATGCTTCGACAGATTGCTGATCAAGTTTATGGCAATGGAAAGTTGTTGCCTGTGCTCATTCTTCATATCATTACAAAATGAACCAGTGTATTTAACCTACAAACTGAAACTAAGGTCACATCAAACTATTTTTGTTGTTTTAAATAAAATAAAAAGACTAAATGAAAGCAAATTTGAAAGATTTTTTTATCCAAAGGGGATTCCATTCCAATTAGAGATGAATTATAGAACTGTTGCTTTATTAACAGCTGAATTTGATGTTGAGGTAGGAAGGTCAGTCTATACTGACATTTCTGTATTTGGCTGAATGGAAATGTGCATTGTAATTTGCAACTGAATTAAGTTCATACAACAATTTATTTCTTGATTGTACAGTAAACCACTTAAACTTTAGTCTCTCGCAGATTTTTTCTGTGCACCAAACTAATAATTGTTCATCTAGATTAAAATGGCTCATTTGAATTCTGCTGAAGGTTTGAAGCCCCCCCACAAATGATCCCAAGCCACCCTAAATATATAGTCATTATTCTATTATTTTTAAATTATATATCCAAACAATTATATATCCAAACAAAAAGACTATGAATTGAAATGAAAAATAATACGTCTAGCTATTATTATTGAATTAAAATGATGTACTGGCTGTTGAAGCTACTTTAGGTAGCAGGTGTAAAAAACAGATAACGAACGCTCATATTCCATTTTGGTTTCATTGAGTTTCACAAGCTGCGGTTGTAGGAGGGAGGAGAAACTGGCCTGGTAGCTCCGCCCACCTGTTTTAGCTGTAAAAAATATTCTGAGGGAAAAGACGTGGGGTAGAAAAAAAGAGTTTCTGAGGGAAAAGACGCAGGGGTAGGGATTGGAATCGATAAGAAATTGTTGATGTCGATGCCATTATCGATTAAAGTGTTACAGAATGAGCCTTTACCTTAAGAAAGTTTGCATTCTGGGTAATGGAGCCTCTAGTGAGGCTGAGAGCAGTAATGTTTCAGTGTGTGGTAGCCGAGCGTAACACGCATGGCTAGCCGCCGCTAAAGCTTGCGTAGTTTAGACCCAGCTCCCAACACAACTTTGTGAATAGATTAACGGCAATATTTTTTTATCGCCCAATAAGAGTCTCACATTAACGCAGCACATTAACGCTGATAACGGCCCACCACTAAATTTATTAATGTAAATTAAATTAATTTATTATTCGTTTATTATTATTTACTCTGCTTACACCAAAGAAAACGAAAGCGCATACCAAAGAATGCTCTTGCATGAATTACAGTACAGTCTATAAAACAGTAACATCAGTATTTTACATACTGCGGGAGTTCAGTGTAAACTGTACAGTACAAATACATGTTTACCTTTACATTTTTGTTAAGGGTGTATCAAATGAAATGTGTTTTGGGAGTATATTTAGGGTTTACACTATAGAAGTAGGCTTTTTTTTACCACATTACATATTTGCAGTTTTTCACTATATGTGGATGCTCTTGGAATGTTGCCACTGTGATAAGCGGGGGTTTACTGTATTCACATTTTGTGCTGCCAGCAGATGCAGGTAGTACACATGCAAGCAAATTTACATGGACAGGCGCAGAAAATATTAGAGTTAATATAAATTTATATTCTCTCAGAGACATGAGTAACATGCTTATTAGGTCAGACACAGTAATGTATTTACAATAATTAAAACTGCAAAGCTTTAAAATACTTTCAGGAAATTACATTGCTGTAACAAATGGCTTTGTTACCCCCAAGACTAGTAATAAATTAAAGTTTCAGCGTCTCCCTTTATCTTAAAAACAATCAGTCAGCCCAGACTGTGATGGTGTCTGAAGCTGGCTCCTCGCAATGGGGCTATGTGGCAAAAATTCTTACACCCAACCATCAGCAATTTGCATGCACATCATTAGCTTGTATTGTCGAGATATAATATAATATTATATAACATTAGTAACAGCCGTAGAAGCCAGATTTTCCTCCATACTTTTCTCCACTATCATAGATACCAGTATGCAATACATTATTCTCAATACTTCAGTTTAAAACTAAAGTGGCAAACTTGAACACCAAGCATGTCTGATCAAGCACTTTAGTTACTGTAACTGTAAATTCATGTTCAAAGGGAAACTGCTCTTTTTACATTACAATGAATTACAATGAACCAAACAATGAACGTTACAGTGACTTCAAACCAACTAGTTCGCCATAGTTTGATGTTTAAAGCAAATAGACTTAAGATACTTCACTGCACAGCCCATTAGATTACATTCTCAAATCTGACTTCTAGGCTTGAACATTCAGTAACAGTAACACAGTAACAGTGACTAATTGTAGTTGTGTTTGCTTGCATATCCACATCGGTATCCATAGTAATGATACATGTGTGAGCAAGAGAGGAAAGAAACTGGTCACACTTAGATCTTGATGTGTTCTGCTCCTTAACAACTATAACTGAATTTTTAGTAAAACTAGTAGTGAGAAGCTATAAAGCTAATATCATTAATACTTAGAGGCAGGCCTTAAGTTAATTTTTACTGAATAAATAACATACAAAGTAAAAACATGTTTCCTAAATGTTTGGTAAAAGCTTCAGCAAAAACCAGGTTTGTGCAGCTTCCATCTGGACATGTGAAGGTAGATATACTGGGTCACATGTCCAAACATCTGATCAGATCAGGTGGCCTTTTTGTTATTCAAACTGTGGAGAATCTTCCTTTCTCAAATCAGATATTCTGACATGAGCGGCCTGTCTGAACAAAGCCAAACTAAATATCACTCCAGGCCCGTTTTTTATTTCATTTTCTGATTAAATCTAAAAATAGGAATTGAAGAATAAAGTATGCCTGTACACTCACACAGCATCAAACAAGCAGCAGTTGACAGCTCTTCCCTTCCATTGTTTGTATAAACACTGAAGATGAAAATCATAAGTGTGTTCATGTGACAACAGTTAGACTATTGTTGGGCGAGAGCACTGGCTTGCTTGCTTGGCTTGCTTCCTGATGCTGCAGAGGTGGGCTAAAGTCAGCTGCGGAGCAGATTATCTTGTCCAACCTGCGCGTTACAACAGTGGCTACAGAGAGTCTAAAGAGGCTTTCAGAATGGAGATGTGTTGAATAAATTAGGGATATGTATCATGTTTACAAATCTAATGCAGGGATTAGAAAGCTTAAGCAAGCAACACACCCACCGCTGGCCTGAACACTGAGAGGCTATTGTTTCTTCATGACTGAAACGCACACTCTCACTCATACTGCCTCTCTGCCACTTTCACATACACACAAGGTAAATACTTTTGTGTGTACACAAACACACACAGCACTACACTGGCCAGAAGTGTGATTGGAGAATCCATTCCTCTGACCAGCTTCAATCTTGAAACGGAGCCCTGAGGTCAAAGCCATTTCTTCAGACACACGCACACACACTCAAATAGGTGTGACAGACAGCTGGCCTATCAGAGGCCAAGATGCGCTAAAGCTTAGTAAATACCAGTTTGAGGCTATGGGTTAATGCTACCCCAGAAACAGCCGTCAGCCAAAGACACAGGTGTGTGTGTGTGTGTGTGTGTGTGTGTGTGTGTGTGTGTGTGTGTGTGTGTGTGTGTGTGTGTTAACTGAATCACTGTATGGGTTTATGTAAACAATAGGACCATTCTTTAGACATGTAGAGAAAAGCCACTGGAGGCAGATGGCACTGAATAATGAGTTATTATTAAAGTGCAAGGAAGAAGTCTGTGCAGGTGCTTTTAGTCTTTGTGTGTGTGTGTGTGTGTGTGTGTGTGTGTGTGTGTGTGTGTGTGTGTGCACGCAAGTTCACTTTTTTAAAACAAAGCGTTTGTTTGCTAGCCTCAATTCTCAGGATGTTTTGCACAAATTGATACAAACTTCTCTTCTGAAGTGTATGAGCTCAGCTTCTGTAACAGAAACCTCATTTCCCCCAAACAGTACCATTAGAGGAGGAGAAAAAGAAACTTTTATCTAAAATGTACCTTAATATAAAGAGATTTTGTTCCAATTCATTTTGAAGCATTTGTTTTGGTTCAGTCCTCATGAAAAGAAAAAAAAACAGTGTAAAGGACATCTGGATGTGTACGTTATAAATAAATAACAATGGAAGAAAAGAGTTTTTGGCTTGACAGTGACATTATGCTTCTGCTCTGAATAGCTAGTTCCAGTTAAGTGAGTTTGCTTGGAAAATGTGTGAAAAGACAATTAGAAAATGAGGACATTTTCTCTTTATTTCCTTCTCAAAACAAATTTTAACTGAAGCTACAGTTTTTTATTTCTTAAACGTTAATAATCAGTAAATTACTTGATTACCGTCACACATGAGGCATGATGTATGTGTGAGTATAACAAACGTTCAGGAACACAGCTCTACAAAATAAGGACAATATAAAAACACAAATCTACAGAACATAACGAAATAACAACCAACAACAAATTGGAGAATACAGGACAAAGGACGAAGACTGAAACAAACTGAAAGAACACTAAAAAAAAATAACAAGAAAGTAAGACTACTGAGGAGACGAGCAACAACAACAACAACAAAAGCACATGGTCAGAAGCACATGGAAAAATGAACAGGTAAGAAAATTAACAGAAATAAGGGACAGGACAGGATATAATATATGGGCTGTGACAGTCCTAATCCATTCCCCTAGTCAAGATCTCTCCCAGTTCCCTGACCACAGCATTCTGCAGCACAACCCTGTGGGCAAAAAGTTATGGGACATTTTTTAAAAAGTGATCAAATTTCCCATCTCACTGACATAAATGGAGAGATTGCAATACCACATTTGTATGTGTACAGCAGTTGCTTATGATGACTTAGAAGGACATTTTTTAGAACTGCAGACTCAGACTTGACATAATGTAAATCAAATGTAGCTGTACCATATTATTATATTTTAATTGTACATCAAATTGGGCAATAAAGCCGTCAGACATCTAATGGTTAAAACCAGGACTTACTGTTGGGTGGGTGTTTTGGTGCAATGTGCCGGATGCAAGGTGGGAGGATTCAGGGAAAATTAAATATGTGTGATTTTATACAACTGTGTGCAATATTGTGTACCACTACTTTTGGTTTGCCTCCAACAACAAGTATTTTGGGGAAAATTGTAATAGGAGAGCCTCTTTTGCTTATGGTTTCCAGGGCCCCCATTGTATGCACACACACACACACACACACACACACACAGACACACACACACACACACACACACACACACACACATCATCATTTTGCTCACACATACGAAGCATTTTGGTCAACGTTTGCTTTGACAGGTTAGTGTGATAGTCTCTCACAACACCATGGATACTGTGGCACACTTTAACATCACTCTCTGTCATAAGACTGTCTGTTTGACAGAGATGAAATACGGAAGCTGTGCTGATACATACTTAACAGCAGATATGAAAGAGTGGCTGCGAGCAGTGCAGCATTAATTGCCTCTGCAGTAATAGCATGATAAATTGTGTTCACTTTCGCTTTGCAGTAGAAAGAAAGGGCAAGAAAAGCAGAAGTGTGACTGCTCAAAGCTTAATCCATATCTCATGCTTGAAAAATGCAAGCAAAGAGGCCTTTGAATCCATGATTGATATGAAATGAAAGATGTGCTCTTCGGAATGTGCTTTTAATCTCTTCAAGGGATTGACATTTAATTCATTTGAAATTGTTGTGCTTATTGACTTGTTTACTCTTGGTCTTTTGCTTGAAATGTCTGTAATTGCCTACAATACATGCATTTTCCTACACATCAC
This sequence comes from Brachypetersius gabonensis, assembly GCA_037577145.1. Classification (NCBI taxonomy): domain Eukaryota; kingdom Metazoa; phylum Chordata; class Actinopteri; order Characiformes; family Alestidae; genus Brachypetersius; species Brachypetersius gabonensis. The sequence continues at coordinate 10,169,439 of JBBJLR010000007.1, forward strand.
CACTGTCCATAGAAAATCATTAGAGGAAACCATCTTCATTTCTTTATTCAATTTCATCTCAACAAAACAGCCAACCTTTACATTGTGAGAAACTTTTATGAAAGAACAGAAATGCTCCAAAATAAAATGATTTACATCCAGTTACAATAGAAGTAACGAATGTTTATGCCTTCTCCTATAAACTTTTTGGTTTTTCTATAGACAACAATGACATACATTTAACAAAAGTAATACATGTATTGTCTTGACTAGACTTGCACGAAGATTTAATTTCAGTTAATTTTGAACCATTTCTACCGGTCCATTTATTGTGACATTTTTAACCAATGATAAAAAGGTGTGTTACTTTTACAATTTTTGCAAAAAAGAGCATAAATGAAAATACGAATGTTTGAATATATTGTATGTAATGTTTGAATATAATCCTATTACTTTGTATTTTACAATTCTAGTGTGTAGGCCATTATTTGTTAATCTCTTTTGTCCCGTTTACCAATAATCAGTGCCACATATGTCAGTTTGGTTTGAAAAGTGCTAAATATTACTCATCATTTTTGTTGATGGAGGTGGTGTGTTGTGATCGTATTGGTCAATGGAGTGGGCAATGTGACTGTGTTTCTTGAAGAGGGGTTGGAGTGCAGTATGGATGAAATATCTCACAACTAAAAGAGGTCCCCAGCATCCCTGGCTTCTGATGTCTGTGGTAACTGATGTCTGTGGTCAAGACCCCCAGAGGTAAAACAGAGAAGAGGGATCACACACAGCAGTGCTGCTGGAGCTTTTAAACACATCCGTGTCATTGCTGAGAACAATCTGCTAGCTAATGGTGCCAACAGTACTGATGAAGGAGTGTGCAGCATCAGATTAACTATTATCAGTAATCTGCAAGACTGGACCAGCAGGTTCAGTGTGTTTGATAAACTGGACAGTAAGGCCTTGTTCACACGGACGTCTGAACCAGGCGTTTTTCTGGCGTTCGGGACGCTAGGTGAGCGCCTGTTGAACGCCGCCCGTTTTTCTGCTCACTGAAGCAAATCAAAGCGTCCACACGGGCGTTCAGCCCCGGCGTTCGACCTGCTGCGCGTTTGGATGGCGTCAAAAAAATGCTGCATGCAACGTTTTCTTTGCGTCAAAATAATACACGAAACTACAGATTGGGTGTCAGGCTGGCGTTAAACGGCATCAGACGCCAGTCGAACGCCTTGCTGGCGTCGATCAAGCATCGCTACCAAACGCCACAAAAACGCCTATGGCGTTCAGAGCGCATTCATTTCAAACGTCTGTGTGGACGAGGCCTAAGTGATCAGAGTGTTTCAAAACTCCAGCAGCTCTGCAGCACACACACACACACACACACACACACACACACACACACACACACACACACACATGCAATACCAGCTCACTGGTGGTCCTATGAGGGTCCTGACCATTGATGAATGGGGCCCGGGGTGGACCTACATAGTAAGTGGAGTTATCTATACAATCAATGAGTGTATAGATAACATATAGGTGTACCTGAATTGTCAGTGTTAATATAAAGAGTATTAGGTATAAGATATAAAGAGAGTCATTTCTAAAAGTCTGAGATTGTACTGCAGATATTCACCAACATAGAACATCTCTTCAGATTTCTATTCTACTTTAGAATCCATTTGTTTGTAAATGCTTACTATATTTACAAACAAATGGATTAGTGACAGACAGCAATGTATTATATTTGGGATGATTTATGTGCATCCTAACAGAACCTGCTGGAGAAAGACAGCTTTAGCGCTGTTAGAACATTTCCAGCTGCTCTTCTCACCATAGCTCTGACTGCATGCTTCTCCACTAAACCTTTTTCCGGATGTTTCCCAGACTGGTGCAATAACACAGCCTCTTTTCTTTTTAATTAGAGATCATCGTCAACACCCAAATCGGATGGCAGATATTAATGAGCAAGTGGAGGAATAGTAATAGGCAGTTTTTCTTTTAATTAAAAAAGCTCCGTAAATAATCACCTCATAATCCACCTGTCAGAACACATCCAGAGCCCCGTATAATAATGATGGCCTGCACAGAGCAAACAGGCAGCCAGACACACACACACACACACACACACACACACACACAAACATACACATGCACACACACACACACACACACACACACACACACACACACACACACACAATCTCTCTCTTGTGCATATGCACCCACACATGTTCCCTCATCTAGTGACCCATTTGGGTTTGTGAAACTGCTAATATGCAAATGTGCTGATGTGCTAATAGAGCATTAATAATTGATGGTCATATAAAATGGAGCTGAGCTCTGCTGAATCGGCAGGATCGGAGAGGCTCGGCCGCACTAAATGATTCATCTTGACCATCTCTGCAAAAACTTCACAATTTATACAAGCAAATGTTTTCTACTGTAGTTTTGGAGGACTGGACTGTAGACCGGTCCAGCAAACAGGCCCTAAAAGTTGATTTGTTTGTTGTAGACTCAGCAGACCAGAGTCAGCAAGGAACTTTTGTCTTTTCTGTCATAAATTTTTTTAGGTATTAAAAAATTATCTACTTACCCATTTCCATCTAGGGTTACCTCATTTTATTAGTACCTTTCAGAAATTATTATATGTTCCTGGAAACCCGTCAACCTGAACTTCTTCACCACTATGTCTACATCTTTGTATGTCTCACACTGTTGAAGACCTGATGACCAATCCCCAGCAGATCTGTGACAGACTTTAACAAAGTCACATGTTTACCTCCCAGATTTACCCATCTATCCTCATTATGCCCAGTAAAAGTTGGTGCTACCCAGAGGATTGTGGGTTCTCCTTTGGTGTAGTGGTTAGGTCATTCGCCCTGTGATCAGGAAGTCGCGGGTTTGATTCCCAAGACCACCAGGCACCTCTGAGGTACCCTGAGCAAGGTACCGTCCCCATACACCCATACACTGATGTGGGGCCACAGTACTACCCACTGCACCACCATGGCGCTGTACTAAATATACTAAATAAAACTCAAACGAATAAATAACATTGCATAGGAAATGGATTTTATGTACAGTATATCTGTGTTCGTTGTGGAAACAAATCTTGATAATTTTATTTCTTGTTCATACGCATTTATTCTAATGTTAACTTTGCTAGCAGAAAGACATCTTACCACACACTACGACATAAGTTGTACTTGATGGACTCCATTCCCCTAGTCCCCTATCTCTTCCAATGATGGACACAAAAGTTTTCTCCAGTCATAGTGCAATCACTAACATTTTTCATGCATTTCTTACATACACTAATAAATGTTTCTTATCTTGTATCTTATCTTAATTTCAAAGTTCATGTACATAGAGGCACCTACAGACTGGTACTGTCATCCACATAACCAACAACAGAGAACCAAAATCACAAAACACAAGAAATTCTTTATTTTAATTTATTACCTGACTGGAACTTCGAATTATACTTTTTTTTTTTACACTTTTTTAAGACTAGTACTGCTACCTTTCAAGCTAATGATCTAGAAATTTAAACAAGAAAAATACTGTCAACAATATCTAGATCATGAATACAAGCAGCATGAGTAAACCATGCAATATGAATCAACACCAAAGCAACGTGTCTTATACAGTTTCACCCAATCACATGTTAGCAAGAAATGGTAACGCCAACCCTACAATGATACTGGGTTAGGAAGGCAAGACTCCTAGTAGACAGTTAATTGGTTACTTTCCAAACACAGATGGAAAAAAGTGGTTTGAGTTTTTGTTTTAAAATTATTGCTAGAGCCAGTTCAGTAGTCAATGGATGTTGGTGTCCTCACTGTCCCTACCCCACAGCATTCCTTCCATCTGTAAAGTTAAATGCTACTTTACTATTAAAGTACTATTTGTACTTTATATCCCTCTTCAGCTTATTTCTACATCATATGTTGTATGATTGGGTGACACAGTTCAGGATAAGTGTCATGTCGTCTGAATGGGAGAAACACAGCAGCATGCAACAAGCTCCAGAGATACAGTTTATTGAAAACAAAAAAGGCAAAAGTTCAACTCAAACACTCCGTAAGCCTGAGGGCTCCCCTTCAAGGAGTCTTGCTACTCCTCGGTAATCCCTCAGTTCCTGATACTTTCCAGAGGCCTGCCTCGGTCTACTCTGTGCAGACAGGGATCCCTCTGATTGTCCTTTGATTATTGAACAGTCCTTCCTAAGCCACAGTCCTTCACACAGCGCTCCGTCACTCCTGTTAGGACACAGAAGGAAGAGAGAGAGAGGGAGAGAGCAGGGGTGGAAAATGTCAGAGAAACGTGCCACTCGTTTCTTTACTGCAGCTGCTCTCCCACAGCTCGCTGTGAAGCTTCTGTCTTCAATCCTTGTGGCTTTCCTGGAATGGAAGAGAATACCAAACACAGTCCCCACACACTCACACCCGACTTCCCCCAGGGTGCTAAGACTCGACAAGACATTGAAACGTTTTCTGTTACATAGGTAAGGGTTCCCGACCCTTCCAGCTCACAAACTCAGACTCCCCAAGATGTTGGTGACCACGCACTGTTGCTCTGGCTCGGGTTTTAACCATTCACTCAGCCAATCACGCGACACATTCACTCAGCTCTTAATGAGCCCAGCTGTCCTCATTCACTCACTCACTCACACCGTTCCAAACGAGCACACCTGGTGACACTCGTACTCACATTCACCCACTTCCAATCCAAAGCCTCTCCCTAGTATTCTGGTGACTTGCTTCTCCTCTGATGAGTCGAAGGTTCCCCAGACATCACAATAAGCTGTTCAGCAAATCTTTATGTAACTACTTCCAAAATGTTCCAAAACCTCAGCCTTGCTTTGACCTTAAAAATAACAAAGCTCATATCATTTGAACAACACAGAATTAATAGTGATTGCATCAGCTTCCCAGACACAAGAATGAGTTGGTTCATTCCATACTATGTCTTGGGAAAATTGGGCCTATATTTTTATATGTACCAGTGATGTTTGGAGTGCTCGAATTACAAAAAATCTTCTTGGTCATAATTTTATTTTTTAAAGGGTCTCAAAAACGTGCAAAAACAAGCACATTGATTAATGTGCAAAGTTGGTAAAAGTTTTATGCAAAAAGTTTTTTTTGCATTGTTACTTTTTTAGATTGAGTCTATATAATTTGTCAATGCCAGTAAATGCTTCATCTTATAAACTCCTGCCTATTAATTACAGCTCTATTTAATCTGTTTATCTTAACATAAAATTTTACCTTTTGAGAATATGTGAGTGTGTGTGTGTGTGTGTGTGTGTGTGTGTGTAGCAGCAGTGGTAAGGGAGGTCTTACAACAGGAATCATAGTGCAGTGTCTCAGACTTTCACTTCCTCAGAGATATTTTGGTTGACACTACACACAAACCTCATCAAACCTCAGACCCCACTTATATGTACAGCTTTCTCTGTCATTACTGAATCATCTATTGTACTGTACCTTCATTCGTTTTCCTACTAAGGATCAAAGGATATTGAGCAGCACCAACAGAATCTATTTCTTTAATAAATGAAACTACAACCAAAATTGTATATGTCAGGTTTACATGGCTCTAAGGACAGAAGGAGATTGCAGATTTCCATGATACTCAGACACTTTATTTAAACACAAAGAAGGCATAAAAGCACCAAACACAAACAAACCAAAACACTGTACACTTGCTAACAACACATGAACAACAGGATAAACTCAGGTAAATCAGGAGTACAACACAGGGGAGACTAAATATACACAGGGCTAGGACAGGAACCAATTAGAACAATCACTTTAACTTAACGGCTTTAACTTAACAATGTCAAAATAAAAGCCCAGCCAGGGTAAGGTTTTATATATAATGATTTTAATGTTTTCATCATTCAGGAACAGCAGGATTTGGTTTTTGAGGGACTTCAGAGTGGATCCTTAAAGAGGTAGAGTGGAGTTTAGCATTTTCACATTACTCAGAAAGTGACCTAAGACACAAAGTTGAAATTATTAAATAAAATAATGAAAAATAACACATTTAATCACCAAACGCTGTATAGTGACTGGATTGATGCAGCCTGTCATTAATTAGACACTGATTATGAACCAGAAATTATAACTAATGTAATGTATGTCCTCCTTTTTATATGTGAAGCAATTCCTATAGTTTATGCTTCTTAAGTTGCTATTTAAAAGGGAAGAGGAGAGAAAGAAAGAGAGAGAGAGAGAGAGAGAGAGAGAGAGAGCAAGTGGTTAAATCTTGGAACATGTGGTTAATAAAGACATTTTTACCTAACTAGGAGCTGGCAGGTTGTGTGTCTAGGTGGTGTTGGGAACCCGAACATGCCTGGCATCATTAGGAGCAGTGCCAAGTCTTTTGGCTGGCGGCCCTATCCCCACTCTCCCTCTATAACACACACACACACACTTTCTATTTTTTATCTTTATGTTTATTTGATGGAACATTTATATTTGTTATTAAAAGAAAACATACTGCACAATAACTTAATGAAAGCTTGCTGTTGGCACATTGACCTATACCACAGAAGAACCATTCTAGTCCCCTAAAGAACCTTTTTGCAGAGCCTATGTTATGTGTCATTTTAAATATTGTTAATGTTCTCTAAAAACATAAACTGAAAGCTTGTGTAACCCTGAACTGCAAAAATGTTTTCTTGAACATTTTTCTTGGTCACCATATGCCTTTTTTATAAACAATTTATATTTGTTATTTTTTAATATAGGAAAATTATCCTATATTAGTTTTACAGCTCCTGAGTGTCATTTGTGGCCTTGTTTTCTTTGCATGGATAGGGTGGATCTCCTGCTTGAGTTATTTGACAAAACAGAGCTGGCAGTGAGTATTCTCCTCCAAGCGTGCTGAGTCCAATGTCTGATAGCAATGCTTTGGTGGTCCTCATGTGACTCTGGAGAGCCATGTGTTAACCTTCACATTTCTAGCCTTGGTAGTACTGTGGGGAGACCTAGTTTGGTCCTGTTGCAGGTGTCTAAAGTAGCCAGTAGGCTTGTTTAAATGTTGCTAGTCTAACTGATCATGATGCTCTTTTCCAAAACAATAATACCTCTTTAAATAAAAACACTTCATAACCAAAAAATAACACTTATTAGGCATAGAAATGTATTCTAACTGTTACAGTATAATATGCATGATTTATATTGGTACTTATGTAAGAAATCTAACCTTCTTCTACATGTTCTGAACAGAAGAGTGCAGTCTTTATTTAAAGCTGACAGGTTTTATACAAAAAACTGAATACTCTTTACCTGAATATTTTAGACACTTTTCAGCTCATTTAATATCGTAAAAAAAATCGTAAAAGCACTGAACCTTCAATCGCTCAGAACTAGCAGCTTGTATGCCGCTGTCCTCCACTGCACCAGGACAAGCGGTTTTAGCTCCACAGTTACACAGAGATTCGTCATAAATAGAGCATATTTATAAGCCACTGGAAAGATGAAGCATTGTAAATTTAATCCAGCTACATTTTAAGAAGTGAATCTAAAAGCGTAATTAGACTAAAATTAGCAGGTTCCTCTTATAAAGCTGGCTGTGGATCAACTGCGAAGAGAAAGCACATTAATAATAATAAAAGCAATGATCATTTAGAAGTAAGGGATACACACATTTAGTAAGACAATCAGTTCTCCATCTGTGAGCATGTTAATATTGAGGAGATGCTGATAGCACAAGATGTGGTGCACTCGCATCACTAATGAGACAGGGGGCCATAACAAACATCTCTTTTATGTAGAATAGTATTACTTATTAAAATTGCGTCTTAAATATTAATCGGCAGATAAATGGCCTCCTTTGTTTTCCGCTTTCGCTCCCCACAGATTCAGACGGAAGAGTGAGAAGAAGAGGTGGGCGCTCATGAAATCTCAGAGCAAATCATTCCCTTCCTTTTGAGAGATGGATTAAAATCACCCGGCGTAGTCTGATGAATTATGTAGGCAATGGCGAGGAAATGAAATGCGAAGAGGATGGTTTTAAATTTTAATCTGAGCGCTTAGGTAAATGTTAAAGCGCAAAGAAGAACTGTTCTTGAATAAAATATCCTCCCACTCTTGAGCATTGTTGTGCTGCCTACAATAAGACAGGTGTGTTATGCCAACAGAAATTAACTGCAGTCAAACAAAGTGTTTACAGTGTTCAGGTACAGGTAAGCCTTCCCCATTACCTGGATAATTCCCTCCCAGTAAAGTAAACCACACTTCAGTTTAATATTCCAGCTCCATAATTTCCACCTGGAAAGACATTCGGAAATTATGCAAATGTGTTTGCTGCCTGTGTTTTATTTGATTCTAATATAGCAGATTGTTCTTATGCTCTTAAAAACAAAAGAACCAAAGGGGGTCCTTTGTGTGATGCCATAGCAGAACTATTTTTGTTTCCTATGAGAACCTAGATGATTCTTAAAATTATAAATGAGAAGAGAATCTCCCTGCAATGTAAAAGACATTATGTGAAGGTTCTTCATAAAAGTTTCCTCACACATCACATTGATAACGATGCTTCTTTAGGGAACTCAAATTGTTCTTCTGTGATGTTGTATTTATTGTGTACTTCCAATTTTTGAACTGATGACTCCAAATAGCCAAACTTCTCATATCAAGTTTTCTTCACCTGCTTCAGTCAGTCGCATCACATTCCTCTGCAGGGATAGCTTCTTTCTCACCGCTCCTTTGCTGCAGCTGTATAACAGAGGAGAAAGGCTGTCTGGGGAGATCACCTCAGTGCAGTGGTTATGAAGATAAGTAAATACTGCAGCGCTAAAGAAGACCAGCTCACTCCCTCAGTCACCCCACTCACTCTATTGTTACCAGCTTCACGCTTCAGCACACTCCAAATTTTCCCTGTCACACTCCAATAAACCTAATTGTCCAAAATAAATGAGCTAATTTCTAAAGTTCCAGTTTATGTGGGTGAGATAAGTAGCTGGTTGACTGATTGGGGATTCTTTTTTTCTTTTTTTCTATGTGTGCATGTGTGCATGTGTGTGTGTGTGTGTGTGTGTGTGTGTGTGTGTGTGTGTGTGTGTGTGTGTGTGTGTGT
>JBBJLR010000007.1:10178677-10257753 GCA_037577145.1 Brachypetersius gabonensis
CCTTGAAAGCAAGTGTTAAGGTTTTGAACTTAATGCGAGCAGCCACAGGGAGCCAGTGAAGGTTCTGTAGTAGAGGCCACAGGGAGCCAGTGAAGGTTCTGTAGTAGAGATGTAGTGTGTGACAATTTAGGAAGATTGAAGACTAACCTCACAGCTGCATTCTGAATCAGCTGAAGTGGTCTCGTTACCTTCATTGGCAGTCCAACCAGAAGAGAGTTGCAGTAGTCCAGCTTAGAGATGATCAGAGACTGGACGAGTAACTGTGTGGCTTCCGTGGTGAGGAAGGGTCGGATTCTTCTGATGTTGTACAGAAGGTATCTGAATGTCCTGGAGAAGTGGTCAACATGCGACAGGAATGAAAGTTCGTTGTCCAACATGACACCAAGATTACTTACCTTCTTTGAGGGGATGATAACAGAGTTGTCAAAAGAAACGGTGAGGTCGTGGCTTGGTGATGGAACCCATTTAATGGAAAGCAGCTCAGTCTTGCTGGGATTCAGCTTAAGGTGGTGGGCCACCATCCAAGAGGAAATGTCAGCTAGGCAATCTGAGATGTGGGTCGAGACCTAATCATCACTGGAGGAGAAAGAGAGGATTAGTTGAGTGTCATCTGCATAAAAGTGGTAGGAAAAAACGTGTGAGGCTATTACATCCCAAAGAGAACCAGTATATACAGAAAAGAGAAGTGGTCCAAGGACCGAGCCCTGAGGTACACCAGTGGACAATCTTTGTGGGGCAGACTGGGAGCCTTGCCATGCTACCTGGTACTTCCGGTCATCAAGGTAGGATTCAAAACATTGCCAGGCTGTCCCTGATATCCCAAGGCTGGAGAGAGTAGCCAAGAGGATCTGATGATTAACCGTGTCGAAGGCTGCAGAAAGGTCAAGAAGAATCAAAGCAGAAGACAGGTTGGCTGATCTAGCTGCACAAAGCTCTTCAGAGATGGCTAGGAGTGCCGTTTCAGTAGAGCTGCCTTGATCCCGGACTGGTCAGGATCCTGAGACCTGTTTTGAGAAAGAAAGATATTAAGTTGATTATAAGCAGCCCGTTCCAGGACTTTCGAAAGGAAGGAGAGAACAGATACTGGTCTGTAGTTGCTGATATCTGAGGAGTCCAGCGTAGGTTTAATGAGAATCGGTGTGACCACCGCAGACTTGAAAGCAGATGGGACATGGCCAGTTGTTAGGGAGCTATTTATGACGTAGGCGATGTGCGGGATAAGTTCTGAAGACATCATCTGGAGCGCACTCGACGGGACAGGGTCGAGTGGAGTTGGTTTGCTGGACATCAGAAGCGATGCCACATCCTCAAGAGAGAGAGGTGAGAAGCCTCTCCATCCATCTACCAATATCTTCTCCCAGTGCAAACAGCTCACTACCTTCAGCTAATTATTACAATTTAAATCCAATTTAATTATCAGCAACAAACACGACAATTTATGGGAAATTTGTAGCCTTTAAATCGAGTAACAGAGTAAACCAAGACATATATAAGAATGTGGAGTGGTGCAACCAGGCATAGATAACGTGCCAAAATGTGTACAAGCGGGTGTGTACACAGAAAAGAAGTGCAAAGACAGTGGGAGGGGTCTCTAGACAAAGAAAAAGAACAGGATAAGACGAAACATCTCAAAGCCAATCTCTGAAATTGTTTTTTTTCCTAGTTTTACTCAAACAAAAACCCTGCCTAAATACACTGCTCTAACTATAAACAAAAAACATCAGTGGAGGTATAGTGTATCTATCATCCAAGTACCTACATGCTGCACAATGTAAATGATTGATTTCAGCAAAGATCTTGATTCATCATTGGGTTTAATAAATCCTTACCAGTTCTAAAAACTCGCCAAGGTTACGTAGCTGTAATGAATATGAATATAACCAGTCTAACAAAGTACATCATGATAAAGGTTTCAGGAAGAAGATCAGATGGAAGCAAAGAGAGAATAGAGACAGGGAGGGAGAGAGAGAGAGAGAGTAAAAGAAAGCTAGCTGAGACTTTGACAGCTGCAGAATGGAAGATGTTGTAGAGGTCATTTTTATGTATACCCCTGGACCCATGCCCAGGTGTTAGTGCAGCGTTAGCATTCAGGCTTTTGCTTTTCTCGCTGACTCATCATGGCTTTCCATCTGTACAGTGCACAAGAGGAGCACACTTCGATTGAAGAGGTTACAATAAAGAAGTCACTATCTATTGCAGGGAGTATTCAAGCTTGATGCAGGAGAGAGAGAGAGGGAGAGGAAGGGAAAGGGGGGAAGAGAGGGAGGGAGGGAGAGGAGGCCTGCCTTTTACTTTGACCCATGCCAGATGTTGCTTCGTGGAGCACTAAGAATGGATCGTCATTTCTTCCGTAAGGTACATCTCAATTAACAAGCCAGCGCAGTGTCTGTGAAAGGATGAAAGGCAACTTCTGTGACATCAGTGGTTTGATCTGTCTGAGTGATCGGTCTTGAAGAGAGGGAAGAGATAAGTATATGCAATACGGGATTAAAGTGCTGTGTCATTCAGCTTTAGAGCTTTTGGTACACGGAAGGAGTTTTCTAGGAGATGGTTCTCTAAAGGTCCCACAGCATTTAAACCTGCTGTGGTTTTGTCTTAGAACATTTCCAGTCAAATTTCTGCATGCAAACCAAAAAGCATTTTTATGGAAATTTCCATTTTTGTGTGCTGGCTTAAACTTGTTTTATTTGGTCTAATGTTAAGCTTACAGTTCTCACTATTGCAAATTTATGGGCATATATGTACACACTTCTTTATATATATATATATATATATATATATACACACACACACACACATACACACACACACACACACACCAAAGAGCTTAAGGACCAGCCATCTGCTCCAAAGTTAATGAAGAGAAGCAAACAATGGAGAAGGTGAAAGTCATCACCAACTGATGAGCATGGATCCACAGATTTAATTTTGTTAAATATTACCTCTACTAAAAATGTGCACTAGGCTAACTAGCCAGACAGTTAGACAGAAAGATATCATAGGAATATTCATGTGGATGTCCATCACCAAGCTAAACATCACTATGGACACCATAGCAATGGTATTGCTTAGTGGCAGCGAAACATGTTGTTCAGTAATGGCTTGAGGAACAGGACAATGATCTTAAGTCTTACTAAATTCAAGCATCTGTGGCATGTACTATAACAACCAAGCATACCAGCTCCATCTCACAATTTCCAGGACATGAACCTGCTACAAATGTATTGGTGCCAGAGACCACTGAGCACATTTAGATGACTTGTAGATTTCATGTCTTTGTAGAATATAGCTATCATGATGCCTTAGCATTGCAAAACACTCCATGTTTTTGCAGTGTGTTGCAGTTTTGGCAGCACATGAAGGTCCAAAACAGCTGGTCAGTTGGTATATTTAAATAATATGGTTAAAGCCTGATTAATTCATTAATGCAAAATCACTAGACATAGCTAGACATAGCTAGACCTGTATAAGCTAGTCTTGAGAAAGACTACAGAAACCATATCCTAATAGCACTCTTTGTGATGATACCATTCACATCTGATTGACTCCAGAGTCTCAGAACACAAGACGGGTGAGGCAGTACCTCTTTATGGCAAAGGTATTTCTCAGTGGCAGTGGCACACGTTGTTCAGTAATGGTTTGAGTGTCACTACAATGAGTAAACCAAAAGAGCTAACAAACATAATGTTATATATGTACATTCACTATTTTGATGATAAGACAGTCGACCAGAGATGGCTAACTGTAAAAAAGGAAAGAAACGCTGTTTTGTGTTGTTAGCAATACCACCTTTGGGCTGACTTGTCTCCTCTGCCATTGCAATCAGCATGACATTAATAAAGTGTTATGGTTGGTAAATAAATAACCAAAAAGTTTTCTATATTTGGGTTGGATCAAGAACATTTCCTATCATTTTAACCAGTGCAGGTACTTCCATTATTGTAATGAAATATATTTTACTAGCTGGGGTGGAAGATAATATCTGCAAAAATGCAATATTAAAGGATTCTGAGGAGGAACAGCCCAGGCGTGTGCATTCAGATGGGTCTTCAGCATATATCAGCATTATATTGAATCCTACTTAGTATTTCACTTAATATTTTGAAAGTTGCCACAGGAGCTTAGCCATTCCTAATTCTTCCCATCACTGTATACTAAAAGTCTGCCTAAAAAACAACTGTTCCTCAATAAATGGGAATGAATTAATTGCAGTACATTGTTTAATTTTAGACAAAAGGAATTGTTACATAATATAAAAAGAATAACTTACTTGTTCCATTTTGTTGGAGTAAACAGGTGTTAGTGGTGTCATGAATGTATGTTTGTTAAATGTACGTTAAAGGTATGTTAAAATGTTAAACGTATGTTAAAATGTTGAAAAGCATTTAAAATATATGAAATATTATTTATATACTGCCCTGAGTTCATTTTATATAAAAAAATTATACAATTTTGCACCAAATCTCCATAAGAGCCTATTTATTTTGATCTCTCTCAGAACTGCCTTCTAGTTCTTGTCCAGCTTGGAAAACATCATGGCTATTAGATGTAAAAATGAAACTGAACTAGCATGGACAATAACTGACCATGACATTTGGTGGGATTTTGAAAATAATAGTGCTGGAAAAAAAAGTGATCAAAAAATGAAATGAATTAAAATGGAAATTACTGTGGAAAAGTCACATGCAAGATGACATGGAGCTTTTGACTGATAGATCAGCTGTTTGCAGAGCTGTTCAGTTTATAAGTTACTTTAGACCAGTCTGCCAAACTATGCTGGGATAGTTTTATGGACTTTACTTTCATTTGCATTTTGTGGATTTTTTTCTGAAATGTATGCTTATGCTTATGGATCAGTGTTAGATCTCTGATATTTAAATTTTGCTGCTATAAATGAATCAGAGACTTATTGTCATCACTGTTATTGTCATTCACTGCTTGAATGTCTGTTAAACTTTTAGGTAAAAACATATGGTTGAACAGGATAAACGGGGGTTTATTGTGTGATGATCACTGCAGAATCCCACCATCTACCCTTTAAGAACTCTTATTTTGCAGAGTCTAGATTCATATAAAATGAAGATTTAAATGCCCTTTCCCATGACTTTGTCAGTTCTTTTATGTATTGACATCTCTATTAGCTTATTCCATTCCTGACATTTTGGTTGTCATTCTCATCTTTATCAAAGACACCAGCTTAATACTTAAATCAATAGCCTTTCAGGCTTCTAAAACCTTTTATTAGAGAAGTGCTTGACCTTGGGTCATGAACTTTAATCTGTATGACAGCTCAATCAATCCCTTTTCAGATGATGATGAGCCATTGTAGGTAGGAGGACTAGCATGTCGCCAAAAGGCTCAAAACATTTGTCCCAATCAGTCCGTTGCATTGGTCCTATCTATTTCATTTAAATCTCATGCATAAAGATTCTCGCAGGGAGACAACACACTGCAGCGAGGGAGGAAAAACTCTATGAATAAATCCATGAACAATGGATGCAAGGCAATTTTTGTAGGACAAAATAATTTATCACAACACAGACAAGATTGGTATTGTCTATACACAGCCACTGTTCTAAGATCAGCTTAAGCTACCACAAAGGGTGTCATGATTCTGTGCGCTCTCTAGTCATCGATGCAAGGTCGACAGGGCCTACAGCAACCTTCCCTTTTGGTCTTTTTCTGACTTTGACAGGTGTTGAACTACTCTAACATGCTAAATGGGTCAGACTTGTTCAAAGGCAACAGAAGTCAGGTCCGTGTTAGACATTGGTCTGACAGCCCACCTATGGCATCATGCTGGGAAACACGGTCAAATTCAGCAGGTTCACACTCCTTCAGCCCTCACTGGGCAACCAAAGCAATCTGCTGGGCCAACCAAAGCTCTCCGCTGGGCCAACAGATGGAGAGGCATCCGGTGTTGACAACCACATGCTCTCCTGGTGGTTGCTAGGTCGGCGTGGCAGCAGACACAGGTGCGAGGCCTTGTGTGTGCTGATGGCATACGCATCAGTCATTCTCACCTGGTCAGAGAACAGACCAACTGACCTCAGGTCCAGCTCTGACCGTGACCATAGCGTGCGTGTGATCACAAATGAGCTGAGGCAAACAAGTTGCTCTGCCAAAGAGCTCTATTCTGACTGCAAAGATGAAGTGACAAGCATGGAACCTGAGACCTTTCGCTGTGTTCTCATAAATAAAGGTTCCTAAATAGCCCTTGGCTAGAACATCCATTGCATGTAAACCTTTGCATGCAAACTTGGCAAAATGTTCTTCACGTCTAGTTTACAAAAATATTGATAAAACACATTGGAATATTCTTAACAAGGGACCAAAAGTTGCTCTTCTATGGCATCACTCAAAGAAACCTTCAGGCACCTTTAAGAGTGCAATGTATTTGATCACACCCCAAAAGATGCTACTGATTACAGACCCATAGACTTCAATTCAAATTTCTAAGCACTAAGTGCGTTGCTATTGTTCTAACATGTTCTTCCTCCTTCTATGTGCACAGAAGGAGGAGTTGTTCTTTGTAGGACATAAGCAGCAGGTGGACAGCAGGTGAGATGTCTGCCTCATGTCCTCGTTCACATGCCGTCCACCCCTGGATTTATGAGCTTGTCACAAGCAGCTGAAGCATGCTGGCCCGGCTAAAGGTCTACTCAAGGCTGAGGGAGATGCGCTGACCACCTACTGACCGACACAGATGCACCAGAGGACAATGAAAGGAAAGCGCATCCCAGAACCTCGTGAATGAATAAAGACGATCTCCATGCTGGATGAGAGATGAAATTGGAAGTAAAGAAATGAAGTAGGAGAGATTATTGGAACAAGAAGTCACACTACAGTGTCTAAAGAGAGATGCTTGAGTTGTACAGCAAAAGAATTTGCTCAACTAGAAAGCCAAACTTGTTACAGACACACACATGTGAAACCACTGAAAATGAGGCTTCTGTGACATTGCATGAAGTCGATCCACAAAGCTCTGAACTCAAAACATCATCCACATTTTTCTAAATGCAGACATTTATCACTCTGCAGCCGAGCTGAGTTAGCCCACATCACAGCACATTGCTAGAGGCCATTTTAAATTAAAGTTAATCAAATTGGCTGTTCTGCCCCGTGCTTCTTAATGGCCCTTGTAAGCCACTGTTATAGATATGGATTGGTATGTGAAGTGAATTCAGAACAAAGGCAGAATTGTTATATTTCGAGGGACAAGATAGATCATTTTCTTCTGTGATCCTGAATGCCAAAGGAGAAGAAATGTGTGGGCAAATTGAACTAAGCTGGGAACAATTTAAAATGGAGCATATATGTTTCCTAGGTGTACAAATACTGCAGAAAACACAAAAATTAGAACCAGCCTTTATTAATCACAGAGGAAATTGCTTATGCAACGACTGCACAGACCCACAGACACACTAAGACAAAAACAATACAAAATAAAATATAGTTAAGATTCTCTCCAGACAATACTCTTTCCTAAATACACTATGCTATGTATATATACCAAAGTCTGCATTGTTTACCTGCATGGCTTCAGAAAATGATGTACTATTTGTATTTTCAAAATGATCAGGAGATCACAACTGTTGTATCTTAACTTCTTTTTTAAATCATTTGAAAATGGCAGCTGCCCTTTACATCATGAAAACATTTCACCAAGAGTAACTGACTCTAGATGATATGTCTTTCATTAACATACATTAGCTCTGAATGCGTTATGCTTATGCTTATGGATCAGTGTTAAAACCTGTAGGTCCCTGATATTTAAATTTTGCTGCTATATATGAATCGGAGACTGTAGCAACTTTCATTGTCATCACTGTTAGCTTCAATGTCTTAGTTTGAATTTTAAGGTAGAAAGAGAATCCCACCATCTACCCTTTAAGAACTCTTATTTTGAAGAGTCTAGATTTATATAAAATGAAGATTTAAATGCCCTTCTCCTGTCAGTCCTTTTATGTATTGACATCTCTATCAGCTCTACTAGCACATAGCTTCTTCATTTTGGAGATGTTTTGTTACTGTAGTGACTATATTTCATTGGTAGTTGACCATGATCCAGGTGGCAGGATATTAGACACTAATTCCGAGCGTTTTTAACAGTAACACATGCTTATTTAAAGCACATGTGTGAGTGATGCACAGATCAAAAACGAGTGGCCGGATTCCTTCAGGTCTGCAGCTAAATACGGAGTACAGGAATGAACCCTGGGAAAAAGCAGATCGAAATGACACTCAAAGACACAAGGCAAGGCTCTTCAGACAAGAGCTCCTCCTGAAGCCATTGTGGCTGGTATGTGCATCTGTGTGAATGTGTGTGTGCCGTTAAGCAGGGGGACACAGCTTGGCTCACTTGCTGGGAAACGACACTTCAAACCCACAGCTGCGAGCATGAGGGGACTCCAGCTCTCTGACAAAAAGTTCAATAGTGGAGAGCTGGCAGCAAGAGATATGCTTTCACTTAGGGATCACAAGCTGAGAGTATTCAAAACTCTCTCTCTCTCTCTCTCTCTCTCTCTCTCTCTCTCTCTCTCTCTGTCTCTTTCTCTGTCCTTTTTTTTACTCTGGGAATAAACTTGAATAAACAAGCCCTTGCTTTGTGACTAGTAGCCACTCTCACAGTTCTCTGAATGAAATGCCATCTCCAGGCGTTTTTACCGCCATGGTTGCTGGGAATTCCAGCCATGCCAAGCTGATGTGGAGGAAGACGGAAGGGTTTCATTAGCACTTAAAAATAGTGGCTTCTTTTTTCTTCTGGACTTGTATGTTTGCAAATAAAGTGTGGGCTATTGACATGCTGGCTAAGTTTTGCACTAAAAAGTGTTTTAATATATGTAATATGTGCAAAATATTTTGATGAATTTGGAGAAAGGGAGAGAATCGCTGTGGATACATGGGTCAGAATGAGCAATATAGAATATCCAAAGTGCCAGTCCCTAAAGTGCACTGGTTCTTTAGAAATTGATGATGGATCATTTGGTCATTGCGTCAGTGCTGCAACATCATGTGTCCACACGGCTTAGAGACGGAGCGCTCTAAATGTGCCATATGCTTCTCATTCACTCTCAGAGGAGCAGTAACACACACACAGTGTATTTTGTTTGTTACAGAGACATAATATTGTGCTTTTTGTCTACCTAATTTCTTTCTTTCCTACACGCCCCCCTTTTTCATTTTCTCTCTCTGTCTACATGGTCTATCTCTCTCCCAATCTCTCCTCCTCTCTATCTCTTCCTATCTCTCTCTCTATCTCCACCCCCCCTCTCTCTGCCCTTCTCCAGCTTTGCCATTAGCATCATTTGCATGTGGCTGAGAAGCCATTAGAATTTTAATGAAGCTGACCCTAGAGGCAGGACTTCACCAGGCCCTAAACAACACACACAGCCCTGAGCCACTTTCAGCATGCCCCATCGTCTTCACTGATGCATGCACACATATATACACACACAATATTTAAGCTATTTTGCACTTTTACTATTATTATTTAGTTTTTTAATTATTATTATTATTATTATTATTATTATTATTATTATTATTATTATTATTATTTGGATGCTATAAGCACACCAGTCCTGTAATCTGTTCCCAAGAAAATAAGAATATAGCACACACACAGATATCTATGACATGCCATTCAAAATCAATATTGTTCCTGAATCAGATTCAGTGATATTGCTTAATCAAAACGCCTCCTCATAATGCACATTCAGCAATCGAGAAGAAAAATGAATATCATCGTCGTCGGGTGGAGCCGCACTAATGTGCACAATTTCCTGTCTCATTATGGCATTAATCTCAACCCTCTCTTTTATACCGTAATTACTCATTTGCGAAGGCTAAAATAATCATATTTAATTGGCTTCTGGAGCACAGGGTTTGGATTTTGTAGCATCCATCCAGGAGAGGATGACACACTCTTACCTAATGTCAAGCGGAGTGATATTGCAGAACATGTTCTGTAAGTTGTTCAGTGCTGGATGTGTTTCAGAAACAGGTCATGTGGTTACATCAGTTAATCAGACTATGTGTGACCCCTTTGAGTACAATGTGACACTTACTTTTGTCTGACAGAACTCAGCTCACAGGCATGGCAGAATAACATAACACACACACACACACACACACACACACACACACACACACACACACACACACACGCACTCAGTCTCAGCTGTAAACAGTACCATTACTAATCGGGGAGCAGGTTTAACCTTTTAAATGCCTAAGAAACAAAGGATCACTCACACATATAAAGAACCACTCAGTAAAAACAGGCCATTAAGTTTTACCATTTTCACCTCAATACACTGGCATTAATTATTCCTATAAGTATAGTTATAATTACTTATTTACTAATTAGAAAGGGTTGCCATGTCTGTAATTATGCATCCTGATTGCTTGAAAATAAATAATGAAATCCAATAAAAAAAACACCAACACTAGCTGTTCTGTACACAGGCATAGTTAAATATGAATGATATGACAGAGATACATGAGGCCATGACATGATGACAGCTCAGGCATAAAGCTAGAAGGAAACTGAGTACAGCTAACACTTACGTGTATGTGTGTGGGTGTGGGTGTGTGTGTGTTTGTGCGTGTGTGTATATGTGCGTGTGTGTTTGTGTGTGCATTTGTGTGTCTGTGTTTGTGTGTCTGTGTGTGTGTGTGTGCTTGTGAGCGCTTTGTGTTTTCATAAGAGCATATGCTCATACATACATGAGTGCATTCATGAGTGCATACTCAGGCTAGGGGATTAAAGGAATAGATGTAACAGGATTATGAATTAAAAACACAGAAAGAATCCTGTAACTAATTCATTACAGTTCCAAAGAAATACTCTGATTTTAATCTATCCTGAGTAAACGATGATTACTTCTGCAATTACAAGTAGGAGCCTATGTTTAGTGAGAAGATATTACACGTACAAGATATGATTTTCTAGGAACACTTTTCCCCACAGCACAAGGAACAGCATTTGTAAGATAGAAACTCAAGCTGAAAGACTTCCATCAGACAGAAATACGCACAGACACTTTATTTTAGATTTCAAACCTGTGTCTGTCAAAGGATGTTTTGGAGTCACTTCTTTCATCTGGCTGCAGTGCTCCTCTAATCACAGTAATATTTTCAATATTTTTATTAGCATATGGGACATAGAAGGAATAGTGTAGGATTTGCGTTTAATTTGATGTTCCCTTTAAATGGAATGGGTGGAATTTCGTCAGAATAGGTTGCAGAAATACGAGCAATCTTCCAGTTAATTTTGCAAAGCAATTTAAATTCAATGGAATATGCTGTAACAGTGGCCTTTCTAACTTTGTGTGCATGGTATATACACTGTAAATGCATTAGTGTTTATGTGCATGTGTCTATGTGCATGTGCGTGTGTCTCAGTGCTGTTTCAGCTCCAGGCAGGGAAATGATTGGCTCCCCCCTGAGGGCCTCTCGTTCCCTGCAGCATGTGGAAACCATGGCGCGTTGCCAGGATACAAGCCCCCAGTCTGTACTGACAAGCAGACATGAAGAGCAAAGATTAATTATTTACAAGCACACCCCTGTATGCCGTGACGACTTGGCACTTTTCCTGCATTAAATGTCACTATCTATGAAGCCACTGCTTTTACTACTTATTTCATATGGGTCTTGATTGTGATCCAGGATCCTTTTGCTTAGTACTGCTGGAAAATGGTGATGAATATTATGCACTGGCAGAATCATATCATCCTCACGTTTACGGCACAACCAGCATGCGTTTCCTTTGTCATTCTTTAAAGGGAGAGCTATGTCCGAATTCATCCTAACAGGTTCATCTCAGTAGTTCATCTGAGTTTACACTCTATGTCACTAAAAACTCATAACATTAATCATTCAGTCCCATCGTTCAGGTCTTTCAGTTTCACCCCCTGTGTCAGTGTTTACTAAATAAATTGTTGAATCAATAACACTGGGATTCTTTTTTGATGAGGTGAGAGAGAGTAAATTGGCAGAGTTGACTGAAGCATATTTATGAAGGCAAATCCAAGGCAAGAGAAACACAAATTTACAATAAAACACACAATAAAATAGTATTACCTATAAGAACACTTTGGTTGTTTTCCTCATATTATTTGTTAATTAATGATATAGATCAGGTTGTAACAGTTTAAGTGGGACACACTTAAGGCGCGGGATGTTAGATGCTATTTATGCTTAAGTGGGAGTTTACGTCGGCAGGGCTGTTTCAATTCTCTGCCCGTCTAACCTGTGATAGCACAGCAAAGTGATGGCATCTGTGCAGTGGCTGCCCAATAGGGACCCACCTTTTTTCCTCTTTTCTCCCCCAAAGCCCTTATGCGCGTGGTGCGGAATTTTATTTGCATTTGCTCTCATACATATTCATAGCAGCAGGGTCAGCTCACATGGAGAGGAGTGATTTAATTGGGCTTTGGACGGAGAGGCTCTTGAGTGACAGGTGGAGGAGGTGGATCCCCACTGCTAGAGGCAGGACTGACCCTGAGCTGCCTTTCTTTTGTTCCAATCTCTCAGCACAGAATTAGAAAATCTTTTATTTTTGTTTATAAGCTTGCAGGACAACCAACATCGCTGTGTATATAAATATGTAATGGCAGAAATGGACGACAATGAACATTGTATTAAGGTTTTATATTAACACTAAAAGCTCAAATCTAATCAGTCCTTAAACACACACATCTATTTGTAACAATTCTGGGTATGAACAGTCAGTTCTTTAAATTAATGTTTTGGAAGCAGTAAAATGGACAAATGTATGAATCAGAGTGACTTTGACATGGTCCAGATTGGGATGGATAGGTGCCTGGGTCATTCTACCTGTATTTTCCCATGACTTGGCTTTTTGTAATGTTCTGTCTTCCTCCTGCTTTCTTCTCTATGTGATTGTTCACATTCTCCATGGGCCTTTGTTTATCTTAGCCATATGTCTGTGTTTGCATGTGATTATGTGTTGTTTTGGTTTTAGCCTTGCCTTTAGCCCTATCCCCTTGTTACCCTATCACCTTTGTCTTGTTCATGTCTCCTCCCCTGAGCAGGTGTTTCGCTCTAGTCTGTGTATATATACCCCATGAGTTTCTGTCTGTCTTTGTGGATTCTTTGTAAAGTTACTCTGTTAATGCTGGTCTTAAGAAATGTCTTGTAAACCTAAATGTTTAAAAATGTTGCTTTTATGGTTTCCTTGTGTTTTTGTTAATCTTGTTTGCATACGTTTCTTGTTTGTTCATTGAGGCAGCTGGTGGCCTAGCAGTTAGTCATGGGTTTGAGTCCCAAGACTGCTAGTGGCAACTCTGAGGTACCCTTGAGCAAAAAACCGTCCCTACACATTGCTCCCCAGGCGCTGTGTACCTGGCTGCCAGCTGCTGGGTGAATGGGTTAAATGCAGAGGAAGAATTTCATGCTGTTCACACTGTGTGCTGTGGTGTGGGTAAGGGTAACTTTACACTTTTAAATGTTTGTAAGGATCTCAGCTTACATCCTGTCTACTGTGACCCTCATTATTAGAAAGTGCATCACAACTTTCTATAGAAAGTGCAGAGCTGCAGACCAGTCATATTGCTCATACTGACCCCTGACCACCGCAAAAAAGCACCAAAATGGCATGTGACCATTAGAATAGGACAATGAAGCAACCTAAGGACATGGCCTGGTTCAATGAATGACATTTTCTTTTACTTTGAGTGGACTACATTGTATGTGTCTATATCACTTTCCTGTAGAAGAAATGGCACCAGGATGGTAAGAGGGCAAGCTGGCAGAGGTAGTGTGATGCTCTGGCAATGTTCTGCTGGGAAACCTTGACTTCTCCATTCATATAGATGTTACTTTGACACATACCATGGGGTTGACTTGACCTCCAAAATGTCCAAATCTCAGTCTCTGATTAAGCATCTGTGACATGCGCTGGACCAACTAGTCCACTCCTCTAAAATTTTTCAGCATGAGGGACCTGCACAATATCAGACAAGTGTCTTTAATATTATGGCTGATGGGAGGATAACTAGCCAAACACATACACAGAAGGATTTATGCATTAATAACTACATCAAACTACATCATAGTACATCATTTAGCTGTCGCCATATGACCTAAGTCTGCAGTGGTGACACTCGTAATCCTCATATGAGTGGTGAGTGATGTGTGGTGTTAGTACTGAAATAGGAATTGCAAGGCAAAGGGAAAATATGATTGTAGAAGTGGTGTCTGGTGCAGCAGAAAAAAGGCTGGATTCAAACATCCATCCAATCCTGCTTTGGCTTTTAATTTGTTATCAGCAGAGGAGGCTCTCTGCCTCTGATTACTGGCCTCTTGTGTAGGGTGTCAGCCCCCTATTCCGGGCAGAGACATAATTGCATTGTTCTTGGCGAAGGACGAGGGGCGGGAGAAAAAGCATACAAAGTGAGTGCTGTGTATTAGTTTCCAGATTGTTCTGAATGATTGAAATGCATGATGCGAATCTGGCTGTTTCAATAACAAGACAAGGTTGCAATTTGCTTTTACGGTACTCTATTCCTGAGTACCTATTTATGAAAATGAACAATCATGAATATTTCTGACTATCATAACAATTATCCTTGTAATTGCAGGCGTTTGTGATAGATGTTTGGTTTATATTGCTTCACAAAAGGAAAACTGTGTGGACGTTTAAACATGTTTTTAAAAGAAAAAGGGGAATGTGTGTCTGCTTAAGTACATTTTTAAGACAGTCTAATGAGCCACTAACATTTATGATAACAATTCTTAAGTAGCCGATCTTTACAAGGGCATATCAAACCTCTGCACAGAGCAGGTCTCTCTCACATTAAATAAAATCAAAAACAGAATCTGCATATTTCCAATAGGTACTCTCTGTTTTTGCAGGGAAGAAAAGAATAATAATTGATACTCATTGAACATTTTTTCCTTTCTCTGAGCTGGTGTGTGTTTTTTTGTAACACAAGCTCAAGGTAATTTCACCCACCTACTGCCATTCAGGCTGCCACAATTAGCAGCCAGCGTTGATGACAGGAAAAATCTATAAGCTCAGATTATTTCCAGAGCATTTTATATTGCTTCTTAAAATCCAATTAACTGTTGAAAGCATGCAACTTTTAGACAAAATGATGTGCCACGGCACCATTGTTGAGAAACATTGGCCGATGTGATAATTGGCAGCTATTCAAAGTGGCTCTGACAGCCACTCACTGCGGCTCTGTGAACAATCAAATGCCCTACTCTCACAGAAACCTGAGTGTGCAATTCAGCGTTTTCCTTTCCACGTCTTGAGATTTTTCAAAAGCCTTATCATCGAGCGAGCGGCACAATCGTTTTTCACTGCATGGATATGTGATTATTCAAACCTAGACATGGTTCATATCTAATCAATACCTGCACTGTCGGCTCTTTCCCTGGGCTTTGTTCAGCAGCCCCTGGAGCTACCAGCATGCACCAATCAGTCACAACATTAAAAACACTGACAGGTAAAGTGAATAACACTGATTGTCTTTGTTATAATGATGCCTAGCGTTGCGTCACGTGCGTTTTTATCAGCCACAGATTCAAGTACGGGTCCGGTTCAAAGTTCTATCTAGCCAAATATAGATCAAAACTTGGAAGTGTCACCAATTCATGACTTGTGTGGACTAGGGTAGTCAAGTTTATCAGAACGCATCTCACACATAATAGTGGCAAAGGTGGCAGAGTTAAATAACTACTACCAACACAACTACTAACTTCAACATTTCCCACAACCTTTATAGGCACACTGTGAATATATACCTTTTAAATACTATTTTAATTTCAGTTCTTAAAGTTGATGCGTTGGACATAGGAAAATGGTCAAGAAGCGTAAAGATTTGAATTACTCCAACAAGAGTCAAATTGTGATGGCTAGTTGACTGGGTCAGAGCATCTCCAAATCAACAGGAGGAGGTGGCTTGGTCTGATGAATCATGTTTTCATTTACATTATGTGGCTTGTGCATCACTAGTTGGCACCAGGATGCGCTATGGGAAGAAGGCAAGCTGGCAGAGGCAGTGTGATGCTCTGGGCAGTGTTCTGCCTGCAAACCTTAGGCCCTGGCATTCATGTGGAAGTTACTTGGTATGTACCACCATGGTTCGAATTACAGGGGGTACTGGGAGGTACTATACCCCCGGATCAAGACCCAGGGGGGTGTTTCTTAACAGTGTAAGGAAGTCAGTACCCCCAATTATGGAGGGGTAATTCACACTCTGTGTACCACCTGCCTAAACATTGTTTCAGACCAAGTACACCTCTTCATGGTAACAGCAGTGACCTCATTTCAGCAGGATTATGTACTGCAGAAACTAGCTTGATCCACGGACACCCCACTTTCTAACTTACAGGACTCGTTACTACTGCTAACGACGTGGACCTACACAACATTAAGCAGGCAGTTTTAATGTTATGGCTGGTAGGTGTGGGTACTACATAGACATTACAGAGTATTGGAGAGTGGGGCACTATGTCCAGACAGTATACAGTTCATTGAAATTTGTATCAAGGTGCAATACTTACTGAAGGAAATAAGAAGCTCTTAAAGTTTCTAACTAAATAAGCATGAAACTTTTACTTTGCTTTTAAAATGGCCATTATTCTAGAATTAGGAGGTTATACATTTTTCTGTAGAAGAAGTATTAAGAGCCTGTAACTTGCCATTTGTGTCTTTTTAAATGAAACTAATTAACCTACATTTGTTATCTGTGCTGTTCTTGCATTCAAAATATATGTTTCCAAAGCCTTGGCCCTAGTCTAACTTTTACTGCAGCAAAGTTGTGATCTAACTCGATAGAACGCCAGCACAAAATCTGCTAAGAAGCTCTGTTTACTTTTGTTCATATGATTATTTTTTGCAAACAATGCAATTATAAACATTAATGAATGTCAGCCATATTTTTTTTTTGTATTGTGTTGTATTATCATAGGAACTGTATTTTCATATAGAGATCAAGTCCCATGTTCACCAAACTTATCAGTGTATGAATACTGATCTGGTGTAACCTTTAATAAATGTAAATAGATTGACGAACTAATATATGGGATCAGAGGCTTGATGAACATTGGCCCAAATCTACAGAGGAGGACGGTAAGTTTGTATTTTACTCCTCTGAAATGGTGATGCATTAATCTCTTTGCAATAGTTGTGAAGGGCACTGTTAAACAGTAAAATGCAAAATTAATTTGCCTGCTGACAACAATATTCCTTTTTAGTTCATCAAATCAAACATTTGAGATATGTTTATATGAGGGGTTTTTTTTTTCAAAACTTTGCCTGAGGAAAAGAAGAAACTAACCTAAATGAACACAACTAAGTTTTGATTAAAGCGAATTGTAGACATGAAAGCTGTCAGATGTTTTATTCATTTCAGTCCCTCCTCTTTGATCACTGCTTTCATCGCTGTGTTAGAAAGGAAATCTGCAAAAGAAAAACAAAAGATCAATGAAAAAGTCATTGATGGATGACAATTAATTAGTGAAGACTGTCAAAACTGCCAGAGCGATTGACCAGAGGCATGAGAAACAGCATTTACAGAAAGAAATTAATTTCAGCTCGTGTATAGGTAACCCATTCAAAGATAGAAAAATCCCAGAATGAATACATTATATATGAAAGTTCTATATTTTTTTCCTTGTGTCACTATTCCAGGGTCATATTTAGAACAGGCCTATTCATTACATTTAATTATTATAAAACCACCTGACTACATTCAAGTGATTTTTTATGTTTTTGCTTTTGCCTTTCTCCATTGTCTAAATGGGTAAGAACAGGCTTTTTGGCATGCACTCACAGCAGAAATGGGTTCAGTCCATCAGCGTCCCGGGCTGCAGGTCTGAGGGGAGGGAAAGAGCTGGGAGGATGTGGAGCAGGAGCGGAAATAGCAGCATGCCCACGACTGCATTAGCATTCTCCCAGACAGCCTGTTAGCTGAAGAGGGTTTTAATTAGCTATTTTCCCGCTAGCAAATGAGGAAATTATCGGCTGAGTGAAACAAGCCAGAGACAACTGGGCCTGCCACCAACAAACACATGTCCATGTCAGCACAAACACACACGCGCACACACACAGTTCCCTAAACACACACATGGCATGGGCACTCAGAAGCGTAGTATTATCATAATGAATGGCTCTGGAAAATGGGGTGAAGAAAAACGTTTTGAAAAACGTGTCCCTTTCCTCATTCTGCCTTTGCCAAACCTGATATGAATACACAGCAGCAATACTGCTTCCATAGTAATATGATTATTTTCTTCAAGTGCTTAATCACTGATTCCTTTCATCCCTGGGCCCTCCCCACAATACGTACCTCAGCTCCCCCAAAATTTTTAATTTACTAACACAGGCCCTCTTTGGAGCAAGACTTTAAAAGAGTGGCTTGGATTTAATTAGATCACCACCGATTCCTCTTGTTTCAGTGGTGGCATTAATATTTAAATGAAAAGCCCCATGCTTGCTTAGCGGTCTGTTGATAAAATAGATGCTCCCGTTTCAAGTCTTGCACACCCAGAGACTGCACGTCTCTTGCTGCTGCTTCATCTCAGCTGGGCTCCTGCTGTCAAGAAGTGCTAATAAGAGGCCTGGAAGACTCCAGTCCTCTTGAACAGCCCCCACAGTGCTTTCTGCTGTGCAGTGAGTGGAGAGAAAGGTGTGGCATGATTTCTGAAGAACATGTGATCAGTAATATGAAAATATGTAGATATCACAAATACTTTCAAATTCTGTATTAGTACATAGGCCTGTGGAATATTCGATGCAGTACATATAAAAATATACTGATTCTTATGCAGACTCATATAATTTCGGGCAGTATCCTTCAATATATGATGCACAAAAAAGGAAAACAAAATAAAATGTGTTATCTTTAAAGGGTAAGCATTTTTTTTATTATTAATATTGGCATCTCAACCATTTGTATATACGTTCATTGTTGAGATGTCACAAAATGGTCAGAGCTGAAAAGGTGCACTGTAAAGAAACATACTGTTCTTTACACTGGTGGTGGTCCGGAGGTCAACACAAATGTGACCGTTTTATTTAATAAGCACACACTGCATTGAACCTAGATATGTTTTCTGTTTTTTGGTTTCCATAATGATGTTATAGTTAAATAATACAAATCTGAAGAAAAGATTCTCTGGGTAATATTTTTCACAATGTTTATATCTCTCTGCTACAAACGGATTTAAAAATGCTTTAGGGTATAACCTTATCTAAAAACTATTGGCAAACCATATCTCAGACATCAAGCAGCATATTGATAACAATTTCGTGCTTTTTGTGAGACAACTTTAATAAGTATTATGAGCGTCAGACATCTGGGTCTTATCACCTTATGGTAATATTTCAATTATGCAAAACATTTGACACACTGGATGGCTTTTTATATTGATATAGAATCAACTGCTGCCCAAACTTTTACCTTTACAACGAACAACGAAGTTTTAAGAGGATGAAAGAGAGAGGGAAGGAGAGAAGGAACTGAATTCAGTGTCATTGAAGTAAATGGGAAAATTAGGTCATTTAACGTAAACATCAGAGCTGTAATTTAAATGGTTCAGTCACAAAAGCCATCTAAAATGCATGCACACCTTTCCTCAAAGCTGAAGCCATTGGGGGGTTGATTTTCTCCAAAAATGATTTACAGCACCACAGCTTTCCGCACCATCTCAAGATGATCTCAGAGCTGGGATGCACTTAGGAAACTCACCTATCTTCTTCAGCTCTTCATCACTTTAAATGTTAATTTGGTGATGCATTAAAGTTTCCACTTTTATTCCAAAACCGTATGCTTTAGAGATTAGTTTAAAGCTCACGCCATTCCTCATGCATACTTCAGACATCCCAGAAAAACACAACAGCAAAGCCTGCCACTTCTCTCCAATGAGACTTCACCACCACTAAATATTTCACTACCTTTCTTCTCCTCTCCACCGATCCTGAAAATCTTTGTCTTGTTTCTGTGTCCTGTGTCTGTCCTGTGGCTTTGGGAATTGTTCTGTGTTTTTGCTTTTTGTGGAATGAGGGAGAGCAAGAGAGAGAGAGAGATAGAGAGAGAGAAAGAAAGGCCTTCACTGCTCCCTGCAGCCCATCAGTACTGACCTAGAAACAGCCCGCTGATCACTCCCTAGGGTGAGTGCCAGCCACCGCCCTCTCTCTCTTGCTCTCTTCCTCTGATGAGGAGGTGAAGAGCAGAGGCATGCTCCCCATCCTGGGAATCCACTGAAAGGTGAAGGAGTTCACTGGCGAAAGCTGAGGATGAAGAGTTTTGTCTGCTTAATGGATGGCTTCAAGTGTGCTTTTTCCGAAATCCCCTGTTCTACCTGTCTCTAAAAACATCTGGCACACAGTGGATGAGGATCAGTGAAATAAAGCAATCAAATGTTTCTTTTTACATAGGCCAAAAAAAATTACTGTGTGTTTGCATTTTGAAAAAGACTGATAAGGCCGCAACATTTCATAAACAGGCTTGGCCTATGATTCAGGGACTAATCAGGCAGCAAAGGAGAGTGTGTGTGTGTGTGTGTGTGTGCGTGTGTGTGTGTGTGTGTGTGTGTGTGTGTCCTCCACTGGCCTCGCTCTGTTTCAGCACAGCTTTAATGAGCAGAGGCAGACAGGAGCAAGGAGCGAGGCTGCATACAGTCCATTAGAGCTGAAAGAACTAGAGAATCAGAGGGAAAGTGAGAGAAAGACAGAATACGAGATAGACAAAGACAAAGAAAAATATAGAAAGCCAATGGGAGCAAAAAGCTCCTGCCTTCACTTTAACCTTAGGAGAAGGAAAAGAAGAGAGAGAGAGAGAGGAAACTGATCTGGAGAAATTGGATATTACTGAACATTTTGTTCAACTGTTGACTTTTAAAGGACCTTCATTTAACCATCACTGAGGGACAAAAGCACAAAAAGAGTGAAGTGTCAAAAAGAGAGCAAAAAACCCCTAATCATCTGCTGTAGCTAAAACACCGTGAATGTTAACACTTCTCATGCAAACCTCACAAGCACAATTTTCACTGACTTAAACCCAGCCTGCCTCCAAACCCTGTTTCTCGGGTGGATGGCTGATTGAAAATGGAGTGTGTGTGAGGCGGGCGTGTGAGCCCCATAACACCCTCCTGCATTTTAATTAGCCCAGTGAACATTCCTCTCTGGGATACTCTACATACCGACCCATCACCATGACAGCCACGGTGCAGCACTGCAGCTAAGGCAGACAGGACAAGAAGATTTCACCAGTGGATTGAGTACCAGGCCACAGCTTCAAGGCTGCATTTTCTCCACAGTGAGAAACGTTACAGAAATGCCACTGGCTTTGGATGGGTTTGTTCCTGCCAGAGTGAACCTGTATGAAGACACGTCAGCTCCTTTGAACGAAATTCTGATACAAGTGAAAACTCATAAGCATGAGCAAATGGAAGGCAGCATTGCAGAAGCACTGCTAGTCATCACTTTCATGAGAAAACATTGCATATCTCATAAACAGTAACTTTACAGGAGGGGGGGGGGGGGGCGACATGCTTAGTTGTTGAAATAATAAATCATAAAAGCTAATGTTGTTAACTGTAAATGAAAACCAACAGCCATCAATCAGCATTATGCAAATGACATCATGCCGAATGGTGGTTGCAAGTCATTTTGGACCATTTCTACTGCTCTTTACATTAAATGTTCTTACAGTACTAAGGGCAGGGCATTTTCAAATCAGGGAATTGTTAAATAAACAGTTATGTGAACATGTAAAATGAAGTTTTATTTTCAGCAATCCTGTAGATGGGCAGCCAGAAACCATCTTTCAGACAAAAGCTAGCTTCCTTCAGCTTCACCCTTGCACAAGCATCTGTCTGCCTTTGTCTACATGTGTTTCTTATCAGAGAGACACTTTCTTTGTACGCCTTTTTTCTCTTTTTTGTTGGTTCAGGTGTGTAAGGTGCTAGTCGTCAGGCTGGTGTGACTCAGCCCCGTCTTCTCTATCACCATGCATCACAGGCAGCACATTAATCACAACACTGTCTCGCGCTGTCCCCTGGCTCAATCTATTCACGTCCCCCTTCCCTCCTCGACCACCAATCACACTTAATTAGGGCCTCCTACAGGCTGCGGCTTAAAGAGAAGAGCTGCGCACCTCTTTCCTTTACACACATTTTAGAGGCAGAAAGCCATTGTTAATGGCGAGTAAACCCATTCTGGGCACTTGTTTCAGCTCAGCCGCAGCCTTGAGGAAGCCATTTAATTTCAGCTTTACTTTAATTCAGTTGGTACTGCATCGTAAATGGTGGGGAGCTGAATCACATTAAT
Source organism: Brachypetersius gabonensis (assembly GCA_037577145.1). Classification (NCBI taxonomy): domain Eukaryota; kingdom Metazoa; phylum Chordata; class Actinopteri; order Characiformes; family Alestidae; genus Brachypetersius; species Brachypetersius gabonensis. The sequence goes on from JBBJLR010000007.1 coordinate 10,200,987, forward strand.
TTGACTTCAGCAGCAGAGCAAATTAAAAATGAATGCTATGCGACTACCATTAGTGCCATGACACACTACAGTGATTTAACTGCAAAAAAACTGCTCTCAACCTTATTCTGCTGAGACGCTCTAATAAACCTAAACATAAACACACTAATGTATGCTTTTATGAATTAAACAGGAAGACGTTCATTCCATTTAATCCAGATCACAGATTTTTGAGATTACAGGAAATAGATGCGCAAAACTCATATATAAATATTTATAAATATAAGTGCATTTTTAAAATACTGTAACGATAACTAAACCAGCTCGTACATTGAAAGCGTACAAATGTCTTGCATTTCTGATATGAGGAGAGCATGAACTGACTGTTTCTATTCAAATCTTTATTCAGTTCACATGTTTGTGCTACACAAATGCACTTGTGGGTCAGGACATCTGTACAAATTATCGCAGCAATTTTAAGTCTCTCCGCAGTGGAAAATGTCAGAAACAGTGTATTCCAATCAAAAGCAGTACAAAGACTGTTAATGGCGGTGTTGCTAAGGAGTCTAAGAGGAGGAAAAACACATGAGACACATTTAATGGCCATTCTTAAAATCAAGGCAGAAAATGGTGCACCTCTAAAAATGCATAATGAGGATTCACTGCATCTAGCCATTTTTTTGCACTGAATAAAGAGCAGCTTTCAGTCACCAGCGCTCACATAGCAGCACTTCAGTAGACCCTAACGATTACTTTAAAGGTAAAAATTATGAAGCTGGTTAAATTAAAATTCACAAATATTGTCATATTCCAATTAAATTATATGGACCTCGAATGAAAGAAGAAATCCACCAAACACAAATCCACTCATTCTTCTGAGCAACATGCCTAAAAAAGGCTTGTTGGTAATGTCCTTTCATCTCCTGGATTATAAGTTAATATCAAACAATTGCATTAATGTAACTGCTGTCCTGTCCCCTGCACTGGCACGCTGCCTGGGTAAACCTGGGGGACTGGCAGAGAACACAGCGGGGTTCCACAACACTTCCAGTGTTAGAGGCTATGCATATTTGGTGCGGGTGTGTTTCCGTGTTCAGCAGAACACTGCTGGATTCAGGCTCACTAGTAGCAGATGGCAGGGAGTCTATCAGAGAGGACCCCGCTGTGAGGGTCCAGCCCGCAAGCATCTTTAGAGGGAGATTAACCAAAATCGACATACAACAGGGTGGCCATTCCTTCAAACACACATGATTCCCTTGGTACTGTCTGAATCTGTTCACATTTTCTATAATCAAATAGGGAGAGTCAAGGTTACAAAATATTGCACCCACATAACTGAAATCAAACAGGTGAACATTAAGAAAGCCTTAAAAAAAATGTTAAAAGAATTCATTTTTATCTGCTACATCTTTTGCATGAGATGTATATAAGGATTTAAAAAAGAATGTATATATAGATTTGAAACCAACAGAAGCCAGTTGGCTTCTTATAAGTGTTTTGGAAGTGTATTAAATTAATGGGTTTTCTTTTCTTATCTAACGAGAAAAGAAACCAAATGATACCGTAATCAATTGTATGATACAGATGCTGCGGATACAGATTCTTTAAAAAGAATCAGATGATTCAGTCTCTTCTATCAATCTGATATCCAAAGTAAAACATATTTAAAAACCTTGCTTACAGTGGGGTGCTGTCGCAGCCACAAATCCAATCAGAATGCAGAATGAGGCTGTACTTCATTTCAGTCTAGGCTGGCCTAACCCACCCCCCTCCCCCCTCCTGCATTTCTAAAGCGACCAGTAATTGAGTGCATTGCACCACACCGAAATAGAGCACCTCTACACATCTCAGACACTGCGCTGCATATTCCCCCTCTCCCCCTCTGGAGCGGCGTCTGAACATGGTAAATTATTTACACAGGGTATAGATCTACAAACACTCAATCCGCGGCAGTCGCTCAGACGGATTGCCCGTGGGAGAGGAGTGTGGCCAGGCATTTTACAAAAGAGCGAGCAAGCGTGGTGAAAATGCGTCGGGCCGAAAAAGGTCAGCTGCCCCCCTCCGGGTCCACTGTGATATTTTCATTATTGAGGGGAAGAGTCTGCTGCACCACTCACTGCACAGCAAAGGGGTGTGGAGCACAGTGAGCACTCTAAAATCAGTGCACAAAAGAGGAGAGGGAGGGAGAGAGAGAGGGAGGGAGATTGCACAGAAAAAAAGAGGATGATAACAGAAACAGAGAAACAAAAGAATGCCAATGAAAAAGATGAGGTAAAAAGAATGAAGTGGAAAAGTGAATTACAGATGAGGAAAATAAATGAGAGAGAACTGCTTCTTCAGCTGTGCTTGCATTAGAAAATTGACTCCCCCTGCTAAAGCCTACCATCAGATAGGCACTGATTGTTTTTGTTAGATACAGCGGAATCTCAGCTCCATCTCCTCCATGCTCGGAAATTGAATTCTCCTAAGACGTCCAGGACACTGTTGTACTCGTCTTTTTTTAAATCGAAGAGGAGCAAGAGATACAAATATGTGCAAAGTAAAGTCATTTTTTACAGCAGAGGTAAAATTATGTCTGGTAATAAAAAGTACATTATTCTTTCATGTCCTGAATTTCTGGTAATGGATATCAGGTGTATGATACAGTTAGTGGTGATTGTTATCACATCTATTGATGGTCTTTCCTTTAAAAATCATCATTTAAAAATATCTCCAGCATGTGACATGGAATTCATGTGCAGCAGTAGCAGTGTGTAGGGGAGAGCAGGGCACAAGCTAAAATTTTGGCTTTGTAAATGTTAAAAGTAGACATTTTTAAACAAAAGAAGCTGTGTGTCTCTGCTGCCAATAAACTCCTCACCTGCTATTTGTGAACAATTGACCTGAAAGTGGGGACTGGTTGTAACAGACTGAAAGGCTGGTTTGAACAGATGGTAAAAAGTCTGGCAAATCAGTGCAAATATTGTTCATTAAAGACTATTTTTTCTATGTGAATGTTTTTTTCTAATCTAAATATACACAAATACATGCGTGAAAGAACTATGACTACTGAAAAGAGGCTGTGCAGCTTCATTTCTGGCAACAAAGAGCACGAGCTAACATCAGAATAGCATTTTAATTTTTATCTCATTTGTATAACACACCATCTATGTTTGTGGTGAATATGTGCATACAATTCAGAAAATAAATAAATGAAATAAATAAAAAGAGTGAGATTACTTTGGAAGAGTTTGGTTTGCTTTCGATAGCTGGAAGTTGTTGAATGCTTCAAAATAGTGCCATACCACAGGCACAAAGCAGGTGATCAAAATACACAGTGAATTCTATCACTTATACATACAGAGCATAAAAAGTAACTTTTATATTACTTTTATAAGGTGAATCTAGAAAAACACATGATTGCTGTCAGAATTTACAGACGAGGTTGCCATGGAATATAATAAGATGATCAAAAGCTTCACATCAGTGTGAAAAACAACAAAAGGCAGACATTAAACTGAAACAATTACATTTAATGATGTGTGGGATGTGAGTTACTGATTCGACAGAATGTTGTTTCGAACAATATAGTAGAACTGATCAGCTATAACATTAAAGCCTTTGACAGGTTAAGTGAAAAACACTGATGCTTTTTGTTATGATGGCACCTATTTATTGGTGAAATGTATTAGGCAGTTAGAGAACAGTTCGTGAAATGAATGTGTTTCAATTTGACAAGAGATAAATTGTGATGACTAGATGACTAGGTTAGAGCAACTTCAAACCAGCAGGGGGTTTCTGGTATGTACGGTTTTATACCATTTAAAAGCGGTTTCAAGAAGGACGACCAGTGAACCAGCAACAGGATCATTGGTGCCTAAGACTCACTAATATGCAAGGGGACTAAAGGCTAGCCTGTCTGTTCTGATCTGAAAGAAGAGCTACTGTAGCACAAACTGCTAAGTAAGAGATAGCACCAGGATGCACAGTGGTAAGAAAAAGAATCCAGCAGAGGCAGTGTGATGCTCAATGCAACGTTCTGGGATTCATGTGAATGTTATTTGGACAAAATACTGCCCACTTAAATACCAAGTACACCCCTTCATGGCAATGGTATTCCCTAATGGCAAGAACATCTTTTAGGTTAAACTACACTGCCAGACTGCAAAAAATAGCAATGGCTTGAGGAACATGAAAAAACTCAATCTGATTGAGCATCTGTGGGATGTTCTTGATGAACTACTCTGATCCGGGAAGGTCGTACTTGGTATATTATCTTAATTATTAATAATTATTATTTATCTTAACTGATGCTAACATCTTAGTGCCACTAAGATCAGCGTATGGTTCTTACTGCTAGTTAGTTTAGGTCAGTAAATTTCGCAGACACAAATGCCAAAGCAGTTTCCTTCCCACCGACTATTAATAAGCAGCTCATTTTCTTTCTAGCCAGTGAAAGGAAATGGCTTTATTCTCTCTGAACAATCTCTGCCTCTGTTTCAGTACTACAGTGAGTTCATGTGGTCAAAAGCATGACAACCTTTCACCCACTGGATGTGAAGTGTGTCCAAATGGATCCAAGCCAGTAGTTCTTTGTTATTCAAAGGCTTCCATTAAGAGACCCATATTTAGTCTGGAAGCTGGAAGTAATGGCATATAGCTGCTTTGCTGTGTTTTGTTGAGTAACTGATGGGCAACATCAAAGTTTAATACCAAAACCTAAACTTAATCTTTTATGAGTAGTGCTTTAGTGGACACAAAAGTGCAGAGACGGACTTTCTGTTGGACGGGGCCCGTCTCTGGCCTGGCACCAGGACTGGCACTGCTGAGTTCTTCATGTTTAAAGTGCTCTCAGGCTCCACTGCTTTCTCTGCTTCAACCCTGCAGTGGGACAGCAGGAGAGGAGCTGGGATTCTGGCAGCAGGCACCAAACACACATTTGTTTGAGCCTTACGGCCCTGGTGGATGAGGCTTTGGCAGCCAAGGCCTCAGTGGCTCAGATACAAACAAGCCACAATTACAAAGAAGCCTTCTCTATTAGAAGGGGTTTTTCAAGGCTCTAAACCTCAAGGTAAAATTCACACTAATGTACCTGGAATAGCTGGTACTACTATTAGCTAATAGTAATTTAACCCATATTGAATTAGATCAACAGCCCCAAAACACAAACCACATATTAAAGAAGTATTTTATCATTTAATGTCTGGGTGCGTAATTTGTATCATATGGTAGATTCTCAGAGACAAATTCTTTAGTTAAAGAATATAAAGTCTGTTGACTCAAGGTACATTTACAATCAAAATCTATGAATAGTTGTTTGAGCATCTGCACAATAGCATTTATTATTGTTTTGAATAAGCAGCTTTTCAATTTTTTTAAGAAGATATTATCTGTAGCAACTGTATGTTACATATGTGGCAGATAAAGATTAAGCTGAAAAATAATAGAGAATTTCTTTAGGGGTTTCAAATTTTCATTATTTTCATTCTTTATTTATTTTGCTTTGATGTTCTGCAAAATCGGGGCATCTTCTAACATTTTTAAATGAAAAGAAAAGGCACTGTTATTCCAACAGTCTTTTTTTTTTTTCATAAATCCAATAGTTGTTGAAAAACGCATTATTAAAATGACCCCACAACTTCAATTAATTTAATCCACAAAGAGGCTTTGGGATTCTGTTCATTGCCAATTCAACGTGATAACACAGTTTTAATGGACTTTTTCATACTTTCGAAATTATTCCTCTTTCCCAAATGTGATTCACATCCCAACTGTAGAACGTTCAACAAGATTATCACCCCATAGCTAATAAATGAGTAATATTCTGTTCATTCATTTCATTTCTTTTCATTCAATTCCGTTTAGTTCAGTCGAGTTGTGACAGAATTACACCATTTAAAATATTTGATGTTATCCAGATTAAAATAAAATCTACTTCCACGGCTTCCTTCCTCAATCATGGAGGAGTCTCTGCGGTATCGCATGTGTGTTGTGAATATAAAAATTAGAGCTTGACTTCTGCCACAAACGAACACAGTGCTCTTGCTCCTCTTGTAGAAATCACACAAAGAAACACAATACAGGCAGAACTGAAGTCATGCTGAGGTCATGGACTCCCTTGTGCATGGCATATCAATACCACTGCCGTTTAGAGAGCAGGAAAAGGGCTGTGGGGAGCAGCTAAAAGGGCTACACAGTCATTTTCTAATGCAGAGCTGAAGTACTTAACTGTAGTAAATGAGAATTTGATTAGAGAATGTTTTGTACTCAGAAGAGATGCACCCGAGTTGTCAGGTATCTCAGCCTACTTCTGTGATTCTAATTGTGTTGGCCAATGGCAGAACTTATTTTCTTTTCAAATTTTAAAAGCTCGTTTTGGACAGAATGTGTTCTTATGATCCACATTTAAATAAAGAAAAGAATGTAATAAAATGCATTTTATTCATCTCTGCCCAAATAAGGACGTACAGTGACCTCATGCACCTAACAAGCAAGCTAAAAATGAAACTTCAAAACGTCACATTATTAAAGGATATGAACAAAACTTAGTAAACCTTAACATGCATTAATTTTCATTCTGTTCAACTGGAAATACTAACAACTGCCAAAGAATGGCAGAATGAGAAAAGAATGAGAATGATTTTGACAGATGTCAAATGTTTGTTTAGCATGGGTGCTCTAGAAAAAGCAATAGCATTTACATGGTCATTCTTCAAACACTCAATATGCTTATAGGTATATGTAATCTGGCTTCTGTCAAAGTTTAAATTTTTTAAAAAGACTTTATTTCACTGTGATAAGTCCTGATTACCGTATTCCCACCTGACGTTAAATATTATCAAGTACATCATCAAATGTCTGTAATGTTTCTACAAGCAGGCAGTGCGACTTTTGACACTGAACATGGACTGAAACCTGACAGCCACAGTATTCTCTTTATGATAGACGGGCCTGAGTAGATGGACCCCGTCCATCAATGTGACAGGCTTGTCAAATGTGTGCAGAGTTGTCTGTCAAACTGAGAGGTCCAAAGATAGAGCACAAACAGAGGAGGCCTGGGTGAAGGACGGGGTTTGCTGATTGTGGAGAGCAGAAAAGTAGAGAGTGAACAGCACACAACTCTTCACCGTCTACCAAGCTCTCTGACTTCAGCGGAGTCTCTTTGGCCTAAAAACCTAAAAAGGTGTGGCGCAGCCCCCAGCTTAAATCCCTAAGGAAATGACATTTTCTTCTTTTAAATGGAGGAAATGAAAGCAAAGCTGGTGGCGTTTTAAAGGCGTTCAGCACAAAGTGGCATCTGACCTGCACAGAATCAAAGCAGAGCAGGTCAGAAGTGCCTGGTTTTAACTCTGTTCTTTAGACTTAAATTACACAACAAGCTCATTAGAAGTCTGACATGAAACCTTCTTCTCTCATTATTAGCTGGCATGGGGCAGCTCTGAGGTAGCTCAAGCCCTGCATGTGAGCATGCATATGTGTGTGTTTGTGTGTGAGTGTACGCGTGCAGTTTGATGAGCATGTCACTCCCTAACCCCAAACATGTCTCATTAAGAGTTCAGTGGAAGCACCTCCAGCACCCCCATCCCCTTCTTCCCTCTGCGCATTCCCCCTCTTTTTCGGCAGCTAATTAGAAGTCCCCCCACCCCTCCTCCTCCTCTTCTGCGCATCCCCAGTTACATCTGAGAGGGAGACGGATATGATTTTCTTTAACCCAAAGGCCAACTTAATCAGCTGAATTAATGACTTTATTACCCATACTACCCCAGGCCATGCAGCCCATTCTCTCAGAGCCACATACGCAGCACGCTCTTCCTTTCTTCTCCTGTGGTTTTCTTATTTTTCTATACCAACCCCACCCCCAACAACCATCACTGTAATTCTGTTTCTGAACACATTTGAATGCACCCCATGCTTTGAAGAAAACACATTAGGCAGTTTTGGAGAGGTCTACCAAAGCAAATTTTATCCTGAATCTGTTTTCCGCCAATAACTGAAATCTGTTTCCTTCCAAAAGGACTGTATTTTGTGTCACAAGGCCACAGTATAACTCTTAAATTCCACCCATTAAAAGCACCTGATAATACACTTGTTCAGTAATCACAGATTGCGACTGAATGCCTGGCACTGGAAAACATTAACGAGACAGTGAAAGATCTGTGTGACGGGAGGTTAATTGTTTTAAGCGTAACTGTGGAACAGGTGTTCATGAACATTTTGATTTGGGAAAGCATTCATTACTTTCAAACCCCATTTTCACATATACATTCTATAATTGCGCTCCTTTAGTTAACGATGAAAAAGTGTCATGAATTTGTCGTCTTGTCACAGGCATGTCATGTTTTTCACGCATGTGATAATTAAAAGTAATTTTACAGTTTTATTTTCGTATTGTGAAGGAGCTAATGCTTTTTACCATACACACAATTAGATAAACATACAGCAAATATAATTATGGCACATGGCACAACTGCAAGACGTGGGCACAAATTGGTATTTAATTATCTTTATCATTACAATAATTACATACAAGAATCTTCCTGTAAATTACCAGATAAGGTATATAAAAAACAGCAGACAAGTAAAAGTGTAAAAAAAGCCTGTAAGACTTCTTGGTACAATCAAGCCGAGATATAAGCTGTGTCTGCTCTTACATTGCTCATCTGTGAACAGCATTAGAGCTTGCCACTTCTCACCCTAATATCAGAGCTATAGAAAAGGCAGAAAAGTTCCTACAAATGCTCTCAAGTTAAACTTCTAAATTATCATTCAACATCTTTGTCAACACAGCGTGAGAAGTGTCTGTGTTTATTGTTAACTTTGTTTAACTTTCCTGTGCCTCTGGTACCCTCTCTGAAGACTTATTAGCCAGTTACACCTGCAGACAAAGAGTATTAATATGAGGTGAAGACAATACCTGCCTATCGCATCAAACACTTCCTCTCCTAGACAGGAAATGTGATGAGGAGTGAAGGTGCACCCCAGTCAAAGAGGAATTATTCATTAGCCCAAACTACCCCTCCTTCATACACACATACACACACACACACACACTCCTTCTGCAGCTCTGGGCTGAATGAGGAATTGCTAATGAGCGATGGGTAAAACAGAAATAATTGGACGTCCTTGCACACGCGTCTCGGGTTGATGGTGATGTGCGATCAGAATAAATTGCAGAAAGATAACAAGATGGTTAGTGAAAGCGGAACACGGGCCTTTCAGTATTCAGTCAGATGTGTTTGTGAGCAGTTCACAGTCATTCAGGCTTAAAAATGCACAAAGTTGTTTTATACGAGGCTTGTGCCCTCCAATGCCACTCCTATCAAATCCTAAAGAAGGTGGGGAATAGTGGCTCATAGTAGCCCATAGTTTTTCAATGCTGGTGAAACTGAAATTAAAACATCCTCATAAATGTATTTGGTGTATTTCAAAATGATATGCACTATACAGAGCTGTCTTTAAATTGGTGGAGCATTTGAAATGTTTTGCTATTTTGTACGTTGCACTGTTACTCTGGGACTGGAGGAAAAAATCGTGGTAGTGTAAAAGAGCAAAAGAATTAATGCACTCCTTTTCATTTTTCACTAATAAGTAGATAATGTTATAACTAACTGTTGGTTTAAATTTCCATCTCATAATTTAATTGAAAAGGCCTTCAAAGAAAAGAGCTGATATTGAAAGAAAAGTCTTGATCTATAGTATTAATGATTATAGGGCAGAAAGAGGGAACTGTACTCTTTCAGATTTGAGACAAATCATTCCGCTGTACGCCAACATTAAATGGTGTGTGCATACTTTGTCTCCCCCTTGTGTACAGAAAAAGAATAAGGAATATTAGTTTTTAAGCCATTAACATTTAGGCTCAACAGTACAGGCAAGTTTAATTTGCTTTGATGTGAATCAATCAGCAGCTACAGAAAGTATGTGATTGAGGTTCATACCAGTAAAGAAAGTTCTACTAGTCATAAAATTTCAGGGCATATTTTCTCCATTAATTATCTGCATTCCAAACATTTGTGTGTGTATAGATCTGGGCCAGATTGTGATGTGAACTTCTTAGAGTAGGAACGCTGATCGGGGCCCTGTTCCTGTCAGTAAGTTCATCAAAATTAAGAGAGGAATCCGCAGTGAGATGCTTTACAACTGCAGGCCTTGATCTTCATCAAAGCCATATCAGATCATCTAAATTTAAAGTAAGAAGCAAGTTACGTAAATGTGATTTCATGCTGAACAGTTGCTTCAAAAACATTTAAGGATTTTTTTTCCCCTTCAGGACATGGCTTAATTTGAATCTGCTGCATTATTAAAAAGGAACGCTTAAACCTATATACTTTAACAGTAGCCCTGTTTAATAGCCAGGTTCACTGTACCTTGTTATTTATTTTATTTATTTTTTTTTTTTTAAATGAGCATTACTGGGAAATGCATAACTGAATATACTGTAACAGAAGGTCAGTAATGTTGTCCCAGTACTTTTACTACAGCTCATGTGATATCTTATGACTGGACTGAAGTAAAAAAAAAAAAAAAAAAAATGTGTTCTCTGCCTCAAGCACAATCAATTAATCAGAATCACTGTTCTTTATACCACAAACAGCATTCTAAGTCAGGATGGATTCCATTCCAATCATTTCTGGACCATTTCTGTAGGCCCATTAATCACAAAATGCTTGCATGAAAAAGGCCAGCTGGCATATTCACACAGTGTAAAAACATAAAGAGGAAAAATAGTTACATGTGTTGACAAGGCCTGAGATGCAAACTCCTGAGGGGTAAAAAAGATGACAAATATGTGAATCTTGCTCAAGGTCCTACCATTCCACATCACTTCACCCAAGTAGAAAAAAAATAAGCATTATAAGCATATAAAGGTTTAGAGGAAAACTCTTTCAAGAATTAATGTAATTTTCTGCTAAAAATCAATGTAAGGTAGACAATGCAGGTACTTAAAGTAAAGAAAGAAAGAAAGAAAGAAAGAAAGAAAGAAAAAGAGGACACATAAGGGGACAACATTAAGTCCCACCATAAATGTTCATTTTAGCCCCTTTATGGGTCAATTTTCTTTATTCTAGGACAATATTAGGTAAAGCTAATACTGTAATAACCACAATATTATAAAACAATTTTCTATAGAACATGACACAAATTCATCAGACAACTGGGAGACATTTAGCTAAAATGGACCTGCATTTTAAACTGAAATTCCAGAGATCTCTCTTGAGTTTTCACTCTTCTCTGGTACGTTACTTTGCCTGTTTTGCTTGTTCAAACTATTGTTTTAATTCTCTCCCCAGGACAATTGAAATATATAAATAAATAAAACTTCATCAGAAGAACACATGGTTTTAATACTGTGATTTTCATAGAAAGGTGACAGGTTTCCATCCCTGCATGAGTGATGACCTGTACAGCACTTACATTGTCTGTATGGTGTGAAGGTAAATACTGCCATCTACTGTACCCAAATGAGGTACTGAGATTACTCCCTTCAAACAGATATGTAGACATGTTTTAGACAATTTTATTTACAAAATATATACAAATGTATTTTCAGGAGGAAAGCTATGTCTCCATACTATAATTACACAAAAAGGTAGGCACACACACATACGCACACACTCTTAGAACAATAGTGTTGGTTCTGAGAGTGTGTAAACCGTGAAGACACAATAAATGGTCACAATACTGATCTGTACTTGCAGGCGAACATGATCCAGACAGCGCAGGCTGACTCAGGATAGGGAAACACGCGCACACGCACCGCCAGTCGGACATGGTCACCACGACAACACACAATCTCCTCACAAAAAGGTGACCTGTTTAAACATATATAAGTGACATCAATTAAATATACATCACAATAGCTGTCTAGTTCTCTACCAACAACCTTCTCTTAACGTTATGTGACATTGTGTGAGTGTGTGTTTATGTCTGAATGGGAGATAAATGCCCTGCAGACTGTGATGTAGAATAGGTAAGAAGACAGGTGTAAAAGGAACGAGGATCTGTACCTGAGGCAGGTAGCGAAGGCTCTGCGGGCATTGCGATGTAAGAAGTGAATGGGAAAACCTTTAAAGGTGTGTCCATCAGGTACAGCCCTCCTAACGGCATCCTGAAATTCCTCGTTTCCACACGACAGCCCTGTACAGCGCTCTAGTTCATAGGCTGCCAGAGCAGAGGACAGGAGGTAAGACAGGTGATCATCCCAGACTGTGGCCAAACCCAGATCCTTAGGGAGAAGTAGAGGGAGAGAATATTGGGGGAGAGGAGAAAAGAGACTCTTCACTTCATGATTTCATTGAACTTGCTCCATCTTGCTTTTAGTATATACTCATGTCAAAAAATATAAATTAGCATGTGGTGACCCAATTTTTCAAGATACAGGCTGTAGGCCAATATTCTCAGAACAGTGCTCTGTTAAGGGACTCATCCCTTTGCTATCATAAAAGAATCATATACAGTAAGTTTATTTGGTATTTTTTCTATTCTTTCTATATCACTGTCCAAGAAGCTTTCTGTTACTATATCACTGTTACAATTTGTGAATTGTACAATCACTGAAATGTGTATTAATCAGTGCTGATACTGGATGGTTAGATCACAATGATTAATTCTAATTATTATTTTTTGTTCACTACCTTACAGAACCGTACAGTAAAATGAATACAGAATTGTTTCTCCATTAGAAAATACATGTACAAAAACACACCTGTGTGTGTGGAGGTGTGTACTACATGTGCCTGTGTGTCTTACCTTCCTGTGTTCAGCCAGTAAGTAGCGCATCTCCAGCTCCAGCTGGTTACTGGCCTCACTGGGCTGCACAGAGGGTGAGCAAAGAGGAGGTGTTGGGGGAAGAGAAGTGGTAGAGCCGGGGGCACAAACTGACTGCACAGCCTCCTCACTCATAGCCTTCCAGCGGGAACCATCCGTGAAATCAAACACACACAGCTCCACAGAATCTGAGGGCTGGCAGTTAGCCATAAATGTCTTGTGGTTGAAAACACAGCCGACAGTGCAATATGGGTAGGTGGGTTTAGGCTGAGGAACCAGAGGAGGAGCTTCAGGGTCTATTGGCTGGTGCAGGTACCTGAAGAACAAAACAATTTAAAAAGAAGAACACAGGAACTTCAATAGACAGTTAGAAAATATATTCCAAGCATAGATTTAAGAAAGCATATTGACTTTCATATCAGCATGTAGGCAATTATGAGGGCATGCATGACTGATCCAGAAGAGTAATTTTCATGTTGTGACAGTGAAATGCTGCTACCTGTGTGCAGTCAGGCTCTCCCAGAAGGTAACAGTGCCGTCAGCACCACAAGTAATCACCCAAGCGTGAGGGGTGTTTTTGTTTTTGATACCCACACACACATAAGCATCCAGTCCGAAGCCCAGGAGCAGACTACACAGCAAGGTGGCATGGTCCTCACAATCACCCTGGCAGTAAAGAAAGAAACAAAAAAAAGGGAAATGGATACACTTGAGGTGAATTGTCATCAATAATATTCAGCCTAATAAAAAATTCCCCTGAGAGTCCCAAATTATTTTATTGCCGCTTCAACATTAGATCATTAGATCATTAGAACTTTTAGGCCTAATCCAGTCACAAGACTGTCTCTCACGCATCAGAATGAGTTCATCTTAGGGCTGGGTAATATTCTGATCTATTGTGACATTGATAAATTGTGACAATTGTGTTTTTCTCACAATATTGTGAATATCAGTACAAAAATATTAATCAAGTACATGTTTCAGTACAAAGATCAGTCCTGTTTAACTTGAAATTCAGTTGGGTGTTTAATGTGACACTCATGTATTATTTTTTATTTTAGACACTATACTTTGAGACTGAGTGATATTTGTGCATTACCTTGTTCCTACAGAGAAAGGCCATCATGGTACACCACTGCTCCTGTCGTACTCCTCCCCCGACCATGGGCGCTCTCTCCTGGGCTAGCAGACTGACAAAGCGCGCTGCCTGCCGTGGGCTTTCCAACAACCGGCCAGCACGCAAAACACGCACGTATGAACACACTGGCCGGTTTACACCATTCTCATCCTACAACACACAAGGATCAAACTCTGCTCATCCAAAAGGTTGCACATGGACATGAGGGTTGAGAAATGAAAAAAAAAATAAGGCAAACTAAAAAAAAATGGTTGAAGCATGACTCAAAATTAAAAACTCGTTCACAGTAGGTATACACACATACACGTGCAGTTATGGTTAAAAACAACAAAAGAATTACTTTCATTTCCAGCAGGAAAAAAAACTCACCTGGGCAAAAATCTTAACTAGTTTAGACTGGTGAGAAGGTCGTATTTCTAAAAATTCTCTCCACCACTGCTTAGCATATACTAGAAACAAACGCTCCTTCTCTGCAGTCTTCTGTCGCTCCAGTGATTGCTGTAAAAATGAAGGCATAATAATAAATATGCGTAAACTTGCAAAAGTGTGTGCATCCTTGAACAAGACACACATTTTGTTTATTTTCTAAGAGAACAGAAGCCAACACCACCTATGCATGGACCTTAAATATGACTTCTGCTGTTTTATTAGAACTTTTAATTGACACCAACATGGACAGACATGCATTGCAGAGGAAAAAAGTAGTATTGTTACCTGTGTGCTGATTACTTCAGGGCTTAGAGTTTCATTAAGGGGAGGATACACCTCTAACTTGAGGTTAAGAACACCAGCTGGTACTTTACACTCACTACCTAAAAAGCGCACACACAGACAGACCCACAGACAGGAATCTGTGCTCATGACTCAGCAAAAAAAAAAGTAAAGCGCAAGATTTGAATGAGCTCTAAATGTCAGATTAATATTAGTAACATTCTCACCTACGCCAAGCAGCTCCACAGACACTGCTGTCTTCCCACTGGGGGCACTGAGGACAGATCGCCAGTCCAGAAAATAAGAGGAGATGAGCGTGGTGTCCCCTGAGGTGTCAGTTTTAATCAACACCATGTGCACTGGGTCACAGATAGACAACATGGTGGTGGCATCAGCCATTTTACTGGCATCACCTGGTCCACAAAACATATGCATTTTGACATTTTATTCATTTAATCCCCAATGTGTATAAAAAGAAGTTATTTCTGCTGAGAGATTAAATATGGCAGATGAATAAGAGATACCAGTTTTCCAAGTCATAGCACAAACAACAATAATCCTACAATAAATGGCATACTATTTATGTCTCATTTTTTTGACTGGGTTCTCTGTATCATTTTTATGGAGAATGCCATTGGTTTTGAAGAACACATAATGGGTCTGTCTTTAGTTCACTGATATTCACTTTGAGTAGGGTAATGAAAAAAGAAAAGTATTACACAATTCTTTCTGGTTTACATATCATTGGACAGAATTTTACTCTTCAGCAGGTTAATGACTGAAAACATTCTTCAAAATCCAGTCCAATGAAAAGCAAAATGAGAATCTCCAGATTTTCTCCCATTGAACTGCAGGGATGAACTGGACCAACACGTTTGAAATAAACACCCAGCAAATGAGATGCTTGCATGTTTCAAAATGTTCTGAGTGGGTTCAGACACAAGATATTTGGAAAATTTGCTGGAAAGGTTGGTGTGAATATGTGCTGCTGTGATTCTGGCAAGGGGTGGTTATTTTGATGAAACTTGTACATAAACGTTTATATGTATTAAATTGTCCATACAGTGTATATTGTAGCATTACACTTAAAAACCCATTACTCACATTTGGTTTTTTTTAAGTATTGCTAACGCCTTCTTGTAATAATAGTTTTATTCAAGTTTTACTCTGCCCTGTACTGTTCTCAGAAAGACCACCCGAAAGAACATAACAGTAGAGAAGTGAGTATGTTTGGATTTTGTGGAAGGTACCTGGACCGTCTCTGTGTACTTCAAGAAGAAATCCCTCTTGTAAGTCAGGTTCACATGCACATGGCACAGGTTTGGAGCGAAAGCGCTGACTGCGGAAGTGTATGTGGAGTGTGAAGGTAGAGCACACCTGACCCGGTAACGGCTCTGGCTCCTGCAGGTGCTCAAGGAAGGCTTTGCCTCCCAGAACCTGCAGGTACAGGTATCTCCTCAGTGGACTGATACTGGCTAGGGAGAGAAAACAAAATATTTTTAATTTATTACATGTTCTATTAAACATAAGAAATGTACTTCAAACAGAGTACTCAGGCCTCACTTTTTTTAATCTGTGTAATTCCTTTCTCGGAGAAGCGAGCTGGAGACCTGTTCCGAGCATCTGCCTCAGTCTGCAGACCTGCCTAAAGAAAAATATTGTAAATATAAGAAAAGAAAGAAAAATAGGGCCGGTTTCCCCAGACACAGCCTAGACTTACACAAATTTTCAGGCCAAATTAAATATTAACATTAGAAATGCTGTCTGGCCTTAGGTTTAATCTAGGCCTGGGAAAAAGGTTTTTATTAGCTGATAAATGCCACAGGATGGTGAATTTGAAATGCATTGTTAAGTTCCAAGAAGGATAAAAAAATATGAATATTGACTAACCACCATGTCATCCAGCAGTCTGACGAGCTGTTCTCTGACTAAAAGGGAAATACTGAAGCAGACAGTAATAATATTACCCCATTAGTGAAACTCAGCTCCTTCATGGCCTCTTCTACGATGCCCCTGCGCTGGAGAGCCGCGATGAGGTCTTCCTCAGAGAGTGGCTGTTCTCTACGGTCCCCTTCAGCCCTCAGTGTTTCCGCAAGGACACCTCGAATTTGCCCATGGATATCCATCTGAACACATGAACACTTATATAAACTTTAGGGTGATCATAAATGTTCAACTGAACTCACGAGCATAAAAACTGTATTTGTGTGTGATCTGTTAGGGCCAACAGGGTGTGTGTGATCTGATGGAGGACTAAATCTCTAGTCAAATCTTAACTTTCTATCAGCTTTAAATTGTAATAATGGTCTTAATAGTATGAGGGATATGTTTTCTTGTGGACTACAAATCACATATGTATGTCGTTCTGTATAAGAACAAATGGCAAATGTTGTAAAAGTAAAATGCATTTTCTAGAGGGCCAACATTGATGTTCATCTTACTGCATGAAGGTAATGGAGTATAATAAACATGCATTATATTTTCATGAATTATTTCATGCTGCAGTATGTCAAAACACTGACATCACTTTTATCAGAAGCACAGAACTTCTGGTATTAGTTTTCCCTTGAAGGACCCTGGGGCAGCTGGTGGCCCAGTGATTAGGGAGTTGCCCTTGTGATCAAAAGGTCATGGGTATGAATACCAGGACTGCTGGTGGCACCACTGAGGTACACTTGAGCAAGGTACTGTCCCCACACACTGCTCCCTGTGTGCTGTGTTTCTGGCTGCCCACTGCTTCACTTGGTAAATCGGTTAAAATGCAGAGGAAGAATTTTGTGCTGTGGTGTGTTCACGTTTGACTAATAAACTCTTTACCTTGATGGGACCCTGCTTATACGGGTCTATTGGAAAGATACAATTTGAGAAGCAGAAAGATCATGGCAAAAAAATTATTTTACAAATAAAAAATGAACAAAACAGCTCAGTCAGGTGTTTAGTAAAAACAGTAGCTCACACTTAGGTTCAATTATTGTTAATTTTTAATACTGCAGTGCGTAAACAAAAAGCTTTTGCTCGATGCCAAATTAGTTTGTGTCTAAGACTAAGTTGGGGGCATACGATGCCAGTGCACTATGCTAGTTAACCAGTTGCACACCAGTTTAGCAACAGTACAGAGCCTTCAGAATTTGTGTAATTTGGTAAACAACACACTTTAATAAATGATCGTACCTTGATTAAATGATCCTGAATGATCTGTTTCAATTCAGACGCTTTCTCCGGAGGCAAAGACATGTTTCAACAGACTGACCGCATATCAGAAAAAACACAACAAACTTGTGTAGTCGAAATGAAGACTTTAAGTTAACGTCCACTTTCGTCACTTAACCCCCTATATATTTTCTTATTAGAGCTACATTATTCAATACTTTTTTTCAGTTATTTCAGTTGTCAACACAGGCAGCTCCTCCCTCTCTCGTTGTCAGTTTAAATCCTGGCGGAACAGCCAGCGGGAAAGTGGCTTCATCAAATCCAGTACTGTTTTACCACCATTTATACACAACCCATAAATAATTTGGACACATGGTTAAGTAAAATATAGCAACGATCTCTGTATGATGTAAAAAAAATAAACTGAGGCATCGCTTTTGTTCAAGTGTGTATTCTACTCACTCAATGTAAATCAGGCGTTTTTTAGACCACTATGATGTGTAGGAAGGACCTTTTTGTAGTTTTTTGTCATGTAGTTTTTATTTTGTTTTGTTTTTTTAAATAAATTTGTTAGGAATTGAGACCAAAACACACACATGTTCAAAACGCTAGTAGTCAAAACTAATATAAGATTGAAAGTAAAACAGAAGAAGACTTAGGGAACAAACTTCTGGTTTATTATTAGCTCTCTTCTTCGCCACTTATGAACACACCATACGATCGTGCTGAACAAAACGAAGCAGTAGGCAGCCAGGAACACAAAGCCCGGGGAGAATTTTGTGGGGTACCTCAGTGGTGCCATTTACAATCCTGGGATTCAGACCCACAACCTTCCCTGACCAATAGATGCCTTGGGTTGGTTATTGGCTGGGATTTAAACCCACATGGCGCGCTATGTATCATTTGAAAGAATTTTTACATCTAGACATAAAATGATTGCGGACGCTCATGTTTAATTTAGATGGAGCAGAATTCAGATTTGGGATTTGTTGTTCCTCTATTTGATGGGTTTCTGCCAGGGGCTCCGGTTTCCACATACAGTCCAAAGACATCACGTAAGATGAACAGGAGATGCTAAGGTTAGGATAACAAAAGGTGAACAAAAAGGCTGTGTGAATGTATTTGTCTGTGTGTTTGCCCTGTGATAGACTGTAGACCTGTCCAGGGTGTTTCCCAGCTGGGATAGGGTCCAGCACATTTTCACCCCAGGTTAGGATTAGCTACTGGATGAACAAAAATAGGTTTCTCAGCACTGCATGAGAGAAATGACATAGGCATATGTGATTATAGTAGGAATATCTAATGAAGATGAAACAGAAAACAGGAACAACAGACAGACAAGAATAAAACGAACAATGGTCCAGGGTCATTCTGGCTCAACTCAATAAATATTAGGTACCGTTCATCTGATCATCTCAAAATTGTGTCATTTTGATTGCCCTTGGGCCAATATGAAAAATAAAAAAATTCTTATGACTAGCTAATAAGGTTTAGGAGTTACACTGGCTTGATTTTTCCTTTGCTCGCAAAAAAATGATTGGCCATTTTCAGGTTGTATCTTTTGAACTGGCAACACTGAGGCACCTGAAAAAATTGGAAATACAAGTCTGTGGTCTAATTCCAAATGTGTAATTATTTATCTTGTAGAATGTACTTTAGATTAAAACACCAAGCATGTGACCCTTGTTCAGAAGACCGAATCTCTATCAGGATTGTAACTATGGTCATGAAAGTCCCTTTTCTTTTGTATAAGCCTTGTAAATACAGTAATAAAAATACAGGACTTCAAGAACAAAATGAAAAACGGGAACACACAAAGAAACACTCAATAGCGCCAAGTGTCACAGGGCAGCAGCCACTCAGCAGCAAGGAGAAATGAATACTGTTCCTGGATTGGCTACTTTCAAACCTCTCATCTCTGAGTATAGGTGACTGTGGCGTCTGGGCCTCATCCGCCACTCCCTCTCCTCCTCATGCTGGTTCTTAATGTTTGGGGCGGCGCTGAGCAGTGAAGGCTCATTCTGTCCAGGTGTGTATATATATGTAGAGAACAGAATGTTATCTTTTTTGAAGGAGTTTATTAAGCTTCAAATGTTTGTGCCCAGAAATTTCATTTTGGCTGCTTGTGACAGTGATCGCACACTAACGTCCTTTGCATGAAATAATGTGCTGTTTTGACAACTAAATGTATGCCTGAGACAACCACATGTAATATTACTTATCTGTGATTTGGCAAGTTCTTTATTGTACCCAGTTTCTTTGGTTGATTTGTCTCTTTTCCTATTTCTTAATATTATATTATTGTTATTGAGTTATAAAATGTATAATCAGAACACAAAGAAACAGGAAACAAACAAATTAGCCAATGAAAGAAAAAGGACGCAATAAAGAAGCATTAAAAAAACAAAAGTAGAGCTAAATATTTAGAATTAGGCTAAAGAAAAATCTCATTAAATTTAAAGGCATTGTAACTCCTAAAGTGTATGAGCAAGGCCAGAGAGTTCTGGATTTTTCATATTGGTCCAGGGGCAAACAAAATGTGACAAAATGGTCAGAATAACCCACCCCAATAAGAATAATAATAAATAATTATATATCAAGAAAATTGTTTGCTTCTGCCAAAATGTCATATTTATCAGTTGACTGGGAAACTTGTGGTGTAAACCTGTCTACTACAACTTTATTGCTAAAAGAGTGAGATCACAGAAGCTGAAAAACCTCTGATATACACTTCAAAGAGTAGGTCTGATTTTGTGAACAATACCTACATTTTAAAGGGGCTAAAAGTGTATAAAGTGCAATATACAGAAACTGTTTTTTTTGCACAATGGCCATCACTATCTTTATCATTTAACTGCCTTTCAGATGTTACAAATTTTGCCTATGAGCATTTAATTATGTGCTCATTGTTGTTGGTTTGCTAACCCAGTATTCTACAATATCTTACACAGTAGCAATGAAAAAAAACCCAGCAAGAAAGCTGGATCCAATAAGAAAATCTATTGGCTTCAGAACTAAATCATTTCCCTTTATATAGTTCGCTGTGGTTGATGGATGGAAAAGATTTAGTCTTCCTCGTTTGGTATCTTAATTCAATAACCATGCCATCGGTAGACACTTCTGCAAATACTGGATAAGTTCCAGGAACTGAGCCTATATAAGGCCTCTCATTTGGTTCACATTGATTTCAATTATCCAACAAATCAATATTAACTTCAGACAACAGCCCTCAAAGGAAAAATAAAATCTATATTTAGTTATGGAGACTATGTTGAAACAGGGTCCAGAAATCATGCATTCTGTAATATTCATCATCACAGGGCTTGAAAATGACCTTAAGTTTACAACAGAAAGGTTGTTTGAAGTATCTAAACTCATAAAAGGAACACTAAGGGATTTCTGATCCCTTAGAAGCTTCATCAAAAATATCTCTCCGCTGAGATAAACAGACAAAGTACAAATTTCCTTGTTCAGCTGTTTTTACTATATACATTATTGTTTCAATATTGGGCATGCCCAATATTATTATTACCAATGGTATTCAGTGACAAAATCTATCATCGGTTCATTACTAAAAACTCCTGAGATATAAAGACCATGAACTGAAACAAATTCTGGCTTCTTATGAACTGTAAGGGATAGCTTACTGAGCCACACATACACTTAGCTTTTATCCAAGATCAATCCAGGGAGTGATTTACTAAAACAGATTCCTGTGAAACAGCACCTTTCTGAGACTAACATCCATGTTCTATACTGGATCTAATGGATCAAGCTTCCTAACACTGTTATGTGTTAAGGCTGGGTGCTTGAAATGTAATGGAATTACTAAAGTAAATATGACATTCAAGAAATCAGGCAGGACGTCCTAGTATGAATGTTTCTGGCAAAAAAAAAAACTCTCCACAAACCAGGGACTGGTGAGCATCTCTTTTCTTGTAAAAATCCAAGTGTCTTATTATCAGACAGTTCTTTGACATGGGTCCCAATGTGAAAAAAGTCTGTATGGCGATGTGGTGTCATTGGGAGAGAAAAGCCCAGCACATGACCAGTCCTAGTGCTAGAGCTGCCCCAGCTCCTACATTTAAGAGAATAGGTCTCCAGTACAACCAGTTCTCCTTCTTCTTCTCTGATTCACTCAGCTTCATCTTCATCTGCTGAAGCTTCTGTGCTGTGCTGGCCACTCGCTCCTCACGATGCCTCTTGCGCAGGCTATGAGGGGAAAAAGGCAGCTGATTTATTTGATGTTAAATCAAGTTGAATAGTATAAGTGGTTTTCCAGGTATGAGGAGAAAAGTCCAATTCTTGTAAAACGTTCATTTCGTTCAAAAGCTGTTCATTTCTTTTTTTATTATTAAAATGAAAGAGGACTTTCTAGCCCTGGCGGAAAATACAAACTGGTGTATTTTGTATGAATAATAAACACCCAGTGTCTTCTTGTTTTGTAAACATCAGTGTTTAGTTGTTGCTCTTTAAATCTATTAAACATGAAGTCTCACACACTGTAACTAATTAGTGACCACTTTATTGTTCATCTTCATGTGCTGATGGGTCAGCTCTTTTTTTTTTTCTTTTTTCTAAAAAGTGGTGCACTATGGTTTTCAGTTACATTTTGTCACCTGTTACGCAGGGGTTGACTGGCTCTTATGTGATATTTCTGACCAATGTTGGTGGGGCAATGAAAACAGTTTAAGTTGTTCATCCCACTGCCCCTAAAACTGCCATATAAACCAAGAGTTTATTGAAAATTGTAACGAGATGTCCGAGATTACCAGAGCTCCCCACCCAGTTTTGCAGTTTTTTTTTCTTAGCCAAGCAAGGTAGAGATAAAGCAGCCTATCGCTCAGTAATTAAAGCAGCTCACTAACTACGTATGATTTTTAATTATGAAGCTAACGACATACCAAAATTTGGCTAACAAACCAAAAATATATAGCAATGATGTTCCATTGAAACACAGTATCATACTCTGATTTTAACTCCATTCGCTGCTCTTCCTTTGGCAGGTCTATCCGGTCCTCTTCTCCTGGCTCTCCCATCTGTCCATTCAGTTTGTCTGGGGGCCTTGTGTTGTCTCTGGGGGAGGACCCCAAGTAAGCGTCTGGCTCCTTGTCCTCTTTAGACAGCTTCGGCCACTGCTGCTGCAGTACAAACGCGAACATTAAACACTGCAGAGTCTGTGCTCAGCTTAGAATCGGTCGATAAATCTTATTTAGACAAGTCATTAAAGGAAACAACGTTTTTGCAAAAGACATATCAGCAATTTCCAACTATTTAACTTAATCTCTTCTGAAGCTGCTTAATTAATAACAGAAATAGCACTTAAATGGCATGGATTAAACAAGACACCTCTAAATAAATATTACAGAGATCTCCAAATATTCTGGATCAGCTCTATGTGTGAATATTGCTCTACATTAACAAAGTGACAATACGGATCGGAGTATCCAAAACCGCAACTTAACTGATACTGTTAAAATTGCCATATGATTGTCATTATGTACACTACCTGGAGAGAGGAGTCACCCAAGACGCCTCTGGCTCCTTCTCTGATAGCCATGTAAGAGAAGCGAAGCTGGTCTGAGGTCTGGATGAGGCCCATACGATACTCCCTCATGTCCAAGAGCACTTTTTGTATATCAACAGACAAAGGGTCCTTCCTCTTTTCCATCTGTATAAAGTGATTGATATAATTTTGACTAAAAAATTCCATAAAACAAACTGGCTGATTATGTAAAACCCCCATCCAACAGTGTTTGATTCAAACTTTATGGTGCTGAAATGTACTTTAATACCCTGAACTTTCCTAAAAGTAATATAAGTCATCTGTTTAAAACACAGTCAGTTTAAAACATTCAGTTGATAAACCAAGGAAGCCTTAAGGGAAGAGAAGGCCCCTACCAAAACAAGGCAGGTGTCGACCAACGAGAACGTTCCAGATCGGCCAATCCCTGCACTGCAGTGGACCACAGCTGGACCATTCTCAGGCTCTAATGAACCTGACTCTCTGACCTTGAATAAGAAATTGAGGAAAGATGCAGGAGACTCAGGAACCCCAAAATCAGGCCATGTGGTGTAATGGAAGTGGTAGATATCTCTGCTCACTCCGGTCTACAGATAAAGCAGAACAACACTGACATTAGAAAGAGTAAACATTTCGAACACAGGGAGAAAAACCTGAAACAAGCTTGTATGAAAGCTGGAAATGATATTGGAGATCTGCAACAAAAACAGAGCCAGTCTCTACAAATTACTGAAAGAGCCTGTTAGTCTGCTACAAATCTCCAGTTACAATGAATATAAAATAAAATAGTCTGTTAACAGCAATCCATAAACACAATGGAAAGGCACCAGTGTCATTTTCACCACAGGTTATTGTCTACTTTGAATTAGACTTAGTTGTTAAACGGAATCACAGAACACATCCTTTAAAAAAAAACAAAAAAACAACTGTTGCTAAAGCTTTTGAATTACATTCATATTATTTGCTTTATTTGCAGAACTACGTCAAAAAAGCGTCTGGTGCATTGATTTTTGATGGGTCATATCGGTTTACAGCTGGGTTCCTTTTCTATTCAAATGTAAGCTTCTAAATATTATGAACTGCAGGTCCTGTTTTTCATTAAAGTCAAGTTTTTGTTACATTCCCTATTGTCCATGCACTGAGTAGCTCAGCCTTCATCTTATGTTTCACTAAGAACAGTTTTTCACTTCCTTACACCCATCACTACGTTCTAATCAGGATGTAAGGGATACCATATTTAGCAGCCTTATGGGTTCCTTTAGAGCACCTGGAGTGATTTCCTACAAACTGTTGTCTGTTTTGGAATTAGTTTAATTATGAAAACAGTAATAAATACTAAAAAGACATGGTTTGAGTACATAACGATAAAAAACAAGAGTCTATGTTAGAAGTGCATCTTACTTTGGTGTTTTGAAGCTCCAGCTGTCTGATTGTGTAATATGATTTGACATCTTCAGACTGGAGAGTCACCACAAACCCTGTGTCACTGAAACCCATTTGTCTCTCTTCCTCTGAGGGCCAGTACTGTGCACATTTCTCCTGTAAAAAAAAATTAGTGACTTGACCTGCGCTCACCCTAAACACACACAGACATGAAGACAAGCAGTAAACATACACCAATGAGCCACTTTATTAGAAACACCAATCTTGTATCGACGCTAATTGTCCATATCATCTCCATTTATCATACAGGTGCAGTTTGTAGTTTACAGATACAGACTGTACTCCATCTGTTTCTCTGCATCATTTGTTTTTAAGATGTGAATCAATGGTCAGAACCAGCACTGATAAGGTATTATTTGGGTGCTGAATCAGTTCAACAGCAGAGACACTGATATGCTAGTGAGAGTGTATGTGTGCTGCACAGAGTGGATCACACACACAGCAGTGCTGTTGGGGTTTTTAAACACCCTAGTGTCACTGCTGGACCAAGAATAGTGCACCAACCAAAAATATCCAGCCAATAGTGTCCTGGTGGCCAGAAACCGACCACTGATGACAGACCAGCAGATGACCAACACAAACGCTGCATCAGATAAACTATCATCAATAATATTACATCTGCAAGCAAAAGCTGGACCAATAGGTTTGATGGGTTTTTAGGTTTGATGATAAAGTAGAAAGTGAGCAGGCACGGCGTTTAAAAACTCCAGCAGCACTACTGCATGTGCCTATTCGTTAACTGGAGATGAAAAAATGCACAATACAAGGTACAAAACACAATGGGTGCTAAATGAAGTGGCTCATCTGTGGGAATATATGGGAAAATAATGCAAGCAACATTCACTTACAGTGCCCTTTTCTACGACTCTGTTGAGCATGATGACCGCTTTAGACCGCTGCTCCCAGATCATTAACCAGAAGTGACCACAAGTGTTCCTCAAGGGTCCCTTTGCATCGGAAACATGTCATGAAATCAACTACATATACAAGAATTAAGACAGTGCTTATACAAGAAAATGTAAACAAGGACTTGCGGTGTAAGAGTGCAAGGGTATTTGCAGCCGGATGAACTCCTGCTCTATGCTTGCTTAACATGGTGATTTATTAAAGTGCAACCGCTACATTCAGTATGAAAGCAAAATACTACAGAACATGTTCTGATTAATCTTAAGTATTTAAATCTGTATTAGCTTTTGTGCCACCCCATTTTCACATTAACAATCAAATTTGGATTGTAAAATAACGACAAGAGATTAATTTACAAACTCATTTTCTAGCTTCTAGCTATTTGCTAAGGCAGGTTCAAAGATCATGTGTGCCTAACAAAATGTAAAATGTTAGATATGATCATAAATGGGTTAAATATGGCCTTTATAACAGCTTATATGGTAGTAGTTATGATATTAGTACATGTTGGTGTATAAGACCATTTTAAACATTAAATGTTTCTTTGGAAGCCTACTGCAGGTCTAGTTCCTGTCAAAATTTAGCAGCACAAAGAATCATAAACTCTACTGAGAAAATAATTTCAAGGGAGAGGTTAGTGCTTAAAAGACCAATTCTTAAGATTTACACATCAAATGAGGTCAGTTTTGGAGGTCACCCATACCTGTGTTAGTATGTAGCTTCTTTGGGCATCCTCCATGTTTATTAGGCTTGCATTTATATAGTCGTTTTCTGAATTTTCTAATCTTACCCGGCTATGATCATCTAAAAGAGACGAGGTGTTACTGACAAAAACTTGTATACTGTACAATGAACTTATTAAAAGTATATATATTTATTTAAAGTGTGAATACATATAAGCAAAACACATTCCACCTGCCATACAACCCTGCAAGTTTCAAATCAATTCAAAACATTATCAGGTCATAATTAGCCTTTTCACTTACATGGACTGACATCTCTGTATCTGTTCCTGTTTCGATTTTCTGGAAATTTTGCCACTTTGTAGGAACACTCTTGAGACTGATTGCGGATTTCCTATGTAAAACAACAGTAAAGATCTAAACAACAACAATAATAATAAGACAGTAATCACAATAATAAACAGTAAAATAACTGTACTCAGAGGATCAGGGTTTTTACTGCTCTTAACTGAAATAAAGCCCTGTCAGTCTTTTATGATCAATCATAGAAAACAGAGTAGAGTAATTTTAAGAGAAAAAAAATAGGCCATCCTTGTGTCAAGAGAGTGTAGTGCTGAGGTAAAGTGTATACTAGGAACAGCAGACTTATGCACTCAGAAGATCAGAGTACTGGAGAGGGGGGGTGTAAAATAAACATATATGTATGCACTCTAAACTGAAATATTGCTAGCAAGTCTTTTATAAACAATCATAAAAACAGAGCAATATGGATAGAGTAATTTTAAAGTAACTCTAGCAGAAAAAATAGGCTGTACTTGTGTCAGGGAGTGCAGTTCTGAGGTAAGGTGTATACTAGGAACAGCAGACTTTTCTGACTCTGACACACACAAACACACACACACACACACACACACACACACACACACACAGGCTTGCTTCTAAAGAAATCCCCCTCCAGTTCTGAGAAAACATTTCAATGCACGTTTCACAGGAAGCCTGAGTGCAGCTCATGTGTGGCAGCAGCACTGCTGTGCAGTAATGTTCCTGAAATTAAACACTACAACACGGCGATTTCTCAAAGTAAACACGTAACTTTAGTAGAGGACATGTTCATGTCTCTATATCTACCGACCCAACACATATAAACAAACACACTTAATTTAACGTAAAGAGCTGTCAGTTCGATTAATTTCATATTTCAGGGCCTAGGAAAAGAGACACATCGTGATAACCTTGGAGAACACGATTAAACAATTGCCAGCAAAACAGAGCCAATGTTATGAACCGAAATATAGAAAAACCCTGCATTTGTTGACTAACATAATTAAGATTACAGCGCCAGCTATAGCTCATCAGGGTTTCTAGGTTTCCCGAGCATGCGCAGCCCTGACATCTCTACAACAGCCAGGCTATCAGCTACAGCCTGTCTTGTTTTGTTGTTCGTTTTGTTTCCCTTATACACACTTAACGTGACACTTCTTCAAAATGTAATCATCGATAAACTCACGTTATAGAGATTTTGCCACTGCCCGGGCGAATCCGCGTCCTCGAACTCCTCCTGATCCATTTTTAGTCAATACAGGGTTAAAACAGTGGTATAAAAATAAACCCTGGTGTCAATTGCTGCTCAGGAGCCTTCACAAACGTCAGATCATATTTTCCGAGGTATGTGTGAGGTTAAAGAAGCACGGAGGAGCTCGCACAGTAGCGTTTAATTCGTCCTGGTCAAAGAGGATCAAACGAGTCTGAGCTGCAGTCCGGCGGAGCAGCTTCCGTAGCTCAACTCGAAGCCACGCCCCTTTACAGCAGGGGTACGTTCACGCAGACAAAATGTACACCGCTGTTTTAAGTAAAAGTTGCCCATGATAGTCACGCGTGAAGACACCACAGTGCAGCACACAATATGAAATTCTTTCTCTGCTGTTAACCCGTTCACCACTTGAAGCAGTGGGCTGCCACCGAGGGGCGCCCGGAGATCAGTGTGTGGGGACCTTACCTTGATCAAGGGTACCTCAGTAGTGCAACTAGGAGTCCCGGGATTCAAGCCCACAACCTTCTGATCACAGGGAAGTCCCTAACCACTAGGCCACCTGCTACCCCAGGTGGGTCAGAACTGGCAAGAGCATGAAGGCTGCATAACTAAGAAACATTCTTTTCATTCTTTTGTATTCTTTTATTTCTTCCATTCTTTTATTCTATTTTGTTTTATTTTGTTTTATATCTCTCTAAAACGCAATAAATATTTTGTCTATAATGTGTTATATAAACTATATATATATATATATATATATATGAACTATTATAACTGCAATAGCACTGTTTAGTGCTGATCTGATACAATACCTGTACACGTTTAGAGTGCACACAAAAAGGCCTTGTCTAAAGGTCTTTGCCCTCGTACTGTGTGAACTGGCGGGAAATGCATTATATGGACAAAAGAACTGGGACAAAACTCTTAATTGATACTTCCAGTGAAGGGCATTCTTAATGCTTCAACATACACTTTGGACAACGCCATGTTTACAACTTTGTGAAAACAGTTCGGAAAAAGGCCCTTTTCTATTCCAGCATGACTGTCTCTCCGCCTTTAAAAATCATTGGCTTTGTCACCACCTGCTTACCTTCCAGATTTGTATGAGGGAAACAAACGAGGCGCCGTGTGCAGCGCGCGCGCACTCCCCGCGCACGGAAAGACACAGGTAACGTCCCGCCCACACCAACTTCACAGTGAAGGCTATTTGAATGCAAGTCTCTTTTGGTGTAATGGTCAGGTGTCCCAATTCTTTTGTTCATATAGTATAATGCTTTATGACCTGCCATTAGAGAGCATTCGCGTGGCTGGTTGGAGCAGGAGTAGTAGGCCAGTGTCTGAGACGCCCATCCGTTAAAAAAGTGAAAATCGATTTAGTGCGTAGCAAGTGCTTAAAACTAAGTTCCCCCTAATTAACCAAACACGTTTGGCAACAGTAATCGCCCAAATTGGTTTATAGCTGCATGTTAAACTCCCACTTCTGTCCACATGCTGCTCTCACACGTCACTCTTTCACAGCTGCGAATGATGAATGCTTAATAAGATAATAGGGTTTAGCTGTTTGGCCTACTATGCAGTAACGTGAGCCAATCCCCGGACAGGCATGATTGTGTGCACTTTTCTAGTCACACTCAGGGAATCCACATAAAAAGAAGCTGCTGGGGGCTCCTGGTCACTTATTTTTCAATGCAATTCGCCACGATGAGCATCAGTTCAGGTCTTTGTGTTCTGTTGATGGTTGCGGTGTGTTGCTCAGGTAAGCTATTGACTAATAATCAAAATGTTGATTGTTACACTTAACTCAGTATGCAATGTCCATGAGAACAGTGAAATCTTTCTTTTCTTTAGCGTGATTCAGCCAAATGCTCAGTGCAGTGCAGCTGAACACGATAAAGTCATGCTTCTGGTGTGCAGCATTATGGTTCCTGTAATCCTGTGAGCACATGCAATCATATGTCTATGGCTGGGTTTACATAAGTGAAGATGATTTGGACTTTAAATGCTGCTACTGTTGTAGGTTTTTGCTCAGAACTAAAATGAGCTGACTGGACGGAATTGTCCTTTATTTATATGACTAGCATTCAGTTTTAAACCTTTTTTTTTGTCTGTACTTTCTAATTATCTGTTGTGAGCTTACATGATTGGGCTCAAAAGTAAGCTCACTTAACCTGTTTAATCCCAATATGTTCCATGCAAAATAAGTGCGTGCATGCATGTTACTCATTAGACTTCCCTAACGCACAATGTTTTTTAATTTTTATTTCTTGGTGGTTATGATGGTGAAAATGTAGGTTTTATACTCTAACAATTGTTGCCGATGGGAACAGTCTAAATTTGACCCATTTACTCCCACTATGTGGTACATGGGTAGGAAACCTCTAGACCCTCTGCGACCACTCACAGCGCAGGGCCCCCCTGGTGGAGGGCTATCCATGCACTGAAAAGATCCAAGACCCCAAGGCCCGTCCCACCGCAGCGACCCAGCTGGTCACACCCCCCCACCCCACAGGAGGCTGCTCTTCCCACCAAGAGCTCATGTAACATCCCCTGGCCTGACATCCCCTGGTTTTAAATTGTGTAGAAAAAAGAGAACAAATAAATATAAACAGCCAAAACCTTTGACCGGTAGCATAATTAGCACTGTGACTGTTTTATGCTAGCGGCAACAATTATTGCCATTGGGATTAAATGGGTTAATTTATCGTTGAAGTCAGTCTTGACTAAACTACAGACCAAATTATGCTTAAAGCCAAGTGGCTTCAGTTATCAAAGTAATGATTGGGTACTCCTGTTAAGGATAAGATGGAAGTTTAGGAATGAAACTTGCATTCTCGTTCTTTAAGGTATTACTCAATAAAATGAATCCCTTTAGACATGAAAGGGTTCATTGTATCTTGTGTGAAGTGGCTGAAATTTGAATGTAAAAAAATCTTGCTGACTTTAATAGTCAGGTGGGTTTGGCGTCTCACAAATATGTAATGGCTTTGGTTCCTAGGACAAGCTCTCCAATGTTTTCGGTGTGATCTTGGATTCTGGGATGTGTGCTACACCACCAAAACAAACTGCAGTTTTGGGGAGCTGTGTTTTGTAGGAATTGGTAAGGCTGGTAAGTGAGGTGTTCTGTTAAGGCACTGCATTAGCCCTTGAGTCAGGTAGAATAACAAGGAGTTTGCAATGAATGGTGTGCTGCATTTCAGCTTCTGTCCTGGACGTAAAAGTGAAGGGCTGTCTTCAGGAAAAGGACTGCAACAAGACGACCATTGTGGACTTCCCTTCAAATAAGACGATCTACACTATAACAAAGACCTGCTGTAATGAAGACTACTGTAATGGAAGCCCTGTGGTTCAGATGACCTTCACTCTAATGGCACTAACCATTGTCCATATAACTGGTGTCTTTAATTTTTTCTTGTAGTCTTTAATGTGTACTTGTTGTCTTATGGTCTTGGGCCATTATTGATATTTTGCCACTTTATTTGGATCCTAAACGGTAGACTGGAATTATTGATTCTGCCTCTATTTAGACGTAATCCTTTGGTGAGGAAACCATTTTGAATAGTGGAGTGAAAAATGAACCATGTGCACCATGGCAA
Organism: Brachypetersius gabonensis; assembly: GCA_037577145.1. Taxonomy (NCBI): domain Eukaryota; kingdom Metazoa; phylum Chordata; class Actinopteri; order Characiformes; family Alestidae; genus Brachypetersius; species Brachypetersius gabonensis. The sequence continues at coordinate 10,232,392 of JBBJLR010000007.1, forward strand.
GGAAGCTTCAGGATTGGTGATGTTGTAGAGATGGGCAGCATGAAATTAATTGTGAAGACCATGTTGCATGAAATTTGCTGTGTTTTAATAGTATTTGTCTGTGTGACTTGTGTGTTTAGCCTTGTGAATTTTCATGGGAGCTGTTGAATAAATTGTGCATTTTGAAATGTTAACTTCCTGTGTCAAGTGTTGTCTTGAAAATGTACTAGGCACTCGCCCAACCACACACTCCATGTATGGAAAGGAGTAGAAATGGTCAATTCTGACAGTGATTCTGCAGAATCCCACACATTTGCACACATTATTGTCTGTGCAGTCATGGCAGAAGTGGAAAAGCACTTTGTGTGGGCTCCCATTGTTTTTAAAGTTGCTCTATTAAAAGTGGCTGGACATCCGCTGGCTTTCAACTGTTTTTTTTTATTTTATTCACTTATTCCCCAAGATTGTAGTAATAAACCAATATGTAATGTAACAGCACTTGATGCAGAAATAAGGGTTTTTTTTTTTTAAGCTAACATTAGGAAGATTTGCCTTAAGTGAGAATTCAGTTCAGTGCATCAGAGCAATTAGTTGACAACCTTCTGTCAGTGAAAGTCAATGGATCTCAAAGTTTTACTTTTAAAGAGGAATGGAATATGCCTGGGATGCTGCCTTAGCCCCACTTTGTTTGCAGTTTATATAGAACCAATGGTTTAAGCAAATCAACCAGAAACAATTCAATTAGTTTTTTGGGAAAATAATTGCTCTATACTCTCTTCCCAGGAGTTGACAAGTGTATGTGATGTATCTGCAGGGCAGTGAAAGTACTATAAAAACAGCTAATTTTGAAAAAGTTTTACTTTACCTTGGGAAACAGATTTGGACCTAGGATGTGGTACTTAGTGCTCCAGCTAACAAAGGATAAAAGTAAAATGGCCTTTTCAAATTCTAAAGAATATTCTCATACAGCCAATTTGCATCCTGCAATTTGCTGATGTGAATTTAATCATACAAAAAAATGTAAACATGTTCAACAGGATCTCACAGTTTCCAAACTTCCTTGGGGAAAAAAAGTAAACTGGACTTTTAACATTTGATTTCTTCTTGTTAGACAATACAAAGAATACTGAGCCTGGTGTATGTCCCTGGTAATTAATTTAAACTTGAATAAAACAAGATTTTAATTGTTAAAATACAGAAGATAATATAAACCTTTGCTGGTCCACAGGTGGGGAATTTGTATTGTCACAGTAGAAAGTGGGAGTGTTGCTTTTGTCAACGAAAATTATGACTAAATATTGTCATTTATAAGGTGAGCTGCTGATATTTCACAAATCCAAACAATGGCTGGAAACACTAAGGAGAAATCTGTGTTCTTAACAGCTCACTAAATATCTACTTTTTACAAACAAAACAAACTGCTTTCTTGTTTGTTCGCATTGTCTCCGTCTCTACATCAACAAAGAAAAATTAAGTTAATCAGATTAAGTTAATTATAAAATTAAGTTAATGTTTCTCTCAGCCTAAAGAATCTAAAGATCTGATTTTAACAAGTAAACAGTAACACAGAAAGCAGCTTGTTTACTTTTTTCAGTCTGTGTTCATTTCTGTGTTTTCAAAACAGTCCTGCATTACTGCATCTGTTGTTTGCAGGTGATGGCCCTGCTTACTGAGCATTTAAGGTTTATAGGAGTCATTACACCCTTCAGACATCTGGTTCTGGTCACCACCACAGTGAGCAATCCTAGCCGGATAGGTTTCTTTGGAACAAACCACACAGAATAACCATGGTTTAGCAACTAAATCTGTAGACTTTACATTTTCACCCATTCTATAGCAAGTAAAAATATCATTAATACTAGTAAAAATCTAATTCTAAAATGTCAGCTATAAACTTAATGTTGAGAGTTAACATAATTCAATTTCACTTTCACTTGTAAGAATTTCATGTAAAACTCTACTGTCATACGCAGAACGGACAGCTGACTTGACTCTACACAGCACTAGTGTCTAGGGGTGCCTTGCTATAATATTATATGATGTGTGTGGCAGCTGGGATGTTTGTTGTCAGTGTGCATTTGTCTCAGCCCACCCTCCTCATTCTGGATCATGATGCCCTGCAGCTTAAATATTCCTATTAGAGGATTTACTGTTCCTTCTGTTCGTGAGAAGTATGTCATTAAAAATAATAATATTTAAAAGTCATGAATAGGGCCTAGCAAGCCTTGACACTGCATGATGCAGGGTCCAAAACTGAAAATAGCATTACTGAATGCTTTCAGATTTTGGATTATTGTCACATTTTGTTTCAAACCTGGGGGCTCCTCACATGATTGGACTGTCATTTGAAATGATTGAAAGGCGATACACCAATGAGATAACAGATTTCTGAATAAGTTCCGCCCACCAACTGAAACGTAGAGGCGGGCTTCTTCGGCTGAGGCTCAACTTTGTTTTGGGCTTTCTCACCGTAACTGTAAAGTGAGACGTTTGGTGGTCGGTGCAGCAAAAAATATTCTCATTTGTACAATACATGTGCTGGCAACTAATAGATATAGCTTGTCTGTCGACCACTTTTTGCTATTCTGGTGCAGTGGGGAAGAAGAGAAGGACATAATTTTCCGTGGCTGGACTTCTTGGTCGTTAGCTAGTCTTAATCAGCTGCTATAAAGGCTATGGACATTTAACGAGGTGGTAAGTGTTTAACGGATAAATTCAGTGGCTAAACTTTGAAAATGGTTTGTATAAGTAAGTGAAGTTATCACAAAAGTTCGTGAAAAGCGGGTTCAATCTGTGCCTTGCTTTCTTTGTCGAGTTTTTTTAGCTAATGCTATATACCCGTTAGCTCACATTTGGTTAGCCTGAAGTGAAGTGAGCTATTCAAAACAGCTGCTTCATGACAGGTTTGGGTAAGAAGTATATACTTTAACGTTAATTGTTTAGCCTGTAAACGAAGCTAAAAGATTACACATTTGTAGGTTGTATTAGCAAGAAGTTGTCAGTTGCCAGCGGAGGAGCTGCTCAATAAGTACAAAATGAACTTTATAATTTAACAACTTCAGTCTCCAAATGATCAGAATGCTCTGGGATACGAGCCTTGTGCTACTATAAATCTTAGTAGTGGCTTTTTGCATAAACGTTTGCACGAACTATATAAGCAAGTCACTAGTATAAAATGTGGTGGTGTTCTCTTTTATGGATTGTATTTGCAGCTCATGTGGTGAGCCCTTGTGTCAGTGAGTCACAGACATGGATAGCTTCCAAAACCTCGAAGATGAGACTTTTCCCAGCTTCCTCTCCAATGCATCACTGGCCAACAGTGGTACTCTGGCCAATGTAACTCTGGGCTCCAATCTCGGGGTGCCCGTCGCTGCTTCTACAGTGGCTAAAATTAGAGCTACAGCAGACAACAGGTGGGAGACTCCCATTTGTGTTTACTTCATTATAGCAGTGTGCAATGTGCGTCTTTATCCAGACACGTGGTCATTGAATTCCACTATTTCTTGTTTTGCTATTTGTGGTTTGTGTTAAAGGGAAGATTCATAGAAAGCCAACATACACTTGTGGTACTTTTTAGCTACACTAGCCTTGTTGCAGCGGTAAAAGTTTATTACCTGCAAAATGTTTTATAGCTGAAATTTTTTGGTGATCATTTCTCATTCAGCTTAATGTGCTGTTTTCTTAAAGGCTCATTCAGTTAGTGAGTATTCAGGCAGAGTAAGACATTTTAGTTCTTGTGATATTCTAAGAACTTTACTGTGCCATACACTTTTATTTAGGCCTTGTTAATTTCTCATTTTAGGTTAACTGATGTTCAAGCATCTTACTTGGAGGATGGACCACTTTCACTGGGACCCCAAGGCCCAGAGAGGGAAAAGTTTGCACTCAGCTTTAAAGATGATTTGTGAGTGTCAGTCCTGGCTTCTGTCATTCTCTGTCATCTTTAACAGTGGTAGCAATAGCATGTCATTGCTTCTGACATTAGCACTTGGTTTTAAACCGTGTCTTGGGTGGTTGGATTACATGCACACAGCTGAGACACACTGCCTTTTACAGCTACAGGTTGATCATACTGTAATGCAGCATGACTGGAGTTTTGGTAAAATAGTTCAAGTTTTGATATAACTATTGTAAACAGCCAGTTGTACATCTGGAGATATTACAGTCTTCCACTGGGCAGTCTTCCACTGGACATTGCTTTGTCCAACTTTTGTCCCTTCCCTTCTGGATTTGCTACTGCTGTCTTTGACTTTGTGGTATGCTTACTTGAAATGTTTTATTTTACGTTGCCTTATTTCTTTTCAGTTGTTATACTGTCACTTGACATTTTTCCTTAGACATCCTTGTCAGGAACGCATTAACGTTTGCGAAGCAATAGATATGTGGTCACATATGTTGCAGACCTTCTTGGCAAAAAGTTTGAGTGATCAGATTACAGTGGTTCCTGTTGGTCGTTTACCAAGACACATTTTAAAACCAAGTATGAACAGGGCTTTTATTTTAAGATTTGTCTCACCATTTGAAGCTGTCAGGTACTAAAAAGCTGTCATTATTGCATTAATCTATTCATTTCAGGGGCGATGCAGGTGACTTCATTGCTGCCAATCGTTTCTCAGAGCTTTTGGTGAAAATGAATTTGGATGAGTCAGAATGTGTGTCCAGGCCTCAAGCTTCTGTGGTCACACCTGCTCCTGTCCAGCCCTCTGATTTCCCAGATGGTATTAGTGTTATTCTTGTTATAAGCCAGTTTTATGCATTTGCCACAAACATTACACATATAATTGTCTCTGTTTCACCTTTAAATGAATAAGTTGCTGATTGCCTGCTAATATATTATTAATTAATAATTCTTTAAATTGTAGTTTGAATAGAAAACATCAAGACTGCACATAGTAGGAAGAAAGTGAACAATAAATGTTTATTTTGTATTTGGAAGTATGTTTATTGTATATGAAATTTAAATTGCATTGATAAACATCAAGATTTAACTGAATTCATGAATTCTCAATTTAATGTTCACTTTGTCAATTCATACATAGATGAGGGGGGAAGGGTAACTTGAGCCTAACTCAGCTGTTGCTTCTCAACCACACCTAATAGTTGCATTCAGCTGTTCTTTCCATAGTGTCTGCCTTTCTACATATACTTTGAAGTACTAAACTTTCTCACAAAAGTTCAAACATACCTTTTACACCTTGACATCAATTTTGATACATAAGCCTGTGTACTGGTAATCTCAACTTTAGGAGAACTTACAGTTGTTTTTCGGACTTAGTTGTGGGATGAAAATGTGCATGTCACCAGAAAACAAGATAAAAGGTTAAACCTATACCCAAAATGAATTACACTAACGATCTTTTTTTTTTTTTTTAGACATTTCAACTGGCCTGTTGACATTTTCACATATTGGAAATAAAGAAACTGTGGTTGCTCAGGTATGGTTGCCTAAAGTTGTGCAGCTTGTTCCATCAGTATGTTGGTCACCAATTTTAGATGAATTAACTAGGGCTGAAACGATTATTCGAGTAACTCGAATGATTCGAGTAACGAATGAGGCTTTGTTTAATTCGTCAGCAAAGTCCGCCTGCTAACATGCTATTTTTGGCGCAGGGAGTAGGGTTTTTTTGCACCGAAGAAGAGCACACAGCTCAGAGCAGGAGATATGAAGTAAAGCCCTGCGCGGGACTACTTTTTTAATCCCGCTCCCGTGGAATTTCTGACGATTCCCACCCACTCCCGCCTGCTCCCATCCACTCTCACAGTCATATATGAAAATATTTTTTTAAAGTTAAAAAACGATCAATGTTCTGTTATTGTAAGGTAGTGGCGCACACTGGCTCTGTCACACTGGCTGTGAAAAACGAAGAGAGCTGCAAAAAGCACCTTGAGACCAGCTCGACCTCCTCATTCATGTAGTGGATGGAAAACGTGCCAAATATTGCCAACAAGAAAAAAATAGGCCGGCAATATTGTTTTTTAGTCTGTAGCAGAAAAGTCTTAAAATGCATCAATTTGCCTAAAAATTTAAATACATTTTTAATTTGTATTTAAACTGTAAACAAGTTTTGACCATTTAATGCTAAAAAAAAAAACAATAAATAATAATTAATTCAAATTGATCAGCAACATTTAAACTCAGGCGCATAATAATAATAAAAATAAAATATTTGAATATCATTTTATATTTTACAAACAAATCTTAAAAGTGCATACAGACAGAAAAATGGCAAAATAACTAAATAACAGGACGTTTTAGTTTTCTTTACTGTTAATAAAGATACAATGTACATCATAAATGTTTCCCAGAAAGGTTGATTAAATGGGCTTAGTTCTGGAGCCAATAAGCCAAAGGTTTTAAGTTTTGATCTAATAAAAGTGTTGAGTTTGAATAAAAACCTTTTTTTTGTGAGGAATAACAGCCAATTGCTTGCTCATTTTAAGAGGCCTTTCATGTTGCATAACCCACTATTGATGTAGTTGTTTAAAAACACAAAAGTATGATTTGTCCGATTAATCGATTAAAAAATCGACAGGATACTCGATTCCCAAAATATTTGATATGTTAATTCTAGGGCTGCAACTATCATTTAGAGATAGTGAATTATCTCTTGTTTATTTCAGTCTAACCTGCTCCCAGTAACCATAGAGGAAGAGAGTCCGGACAGTGATTGCTTGAGCGGTAGTGATGCCAGCTTTCTGGAAAATGAGAAGCTCATGTTGCTTGACAACATTAATACTGATATCACAGGTTTGTATAGGTTGCATTGTATAGTTTGAACAAGAAACAAAATAATTGAGTACAATAGGTAGATAATTTGCTTTCTGAATGTGTTTCTGTATGAGCTAATCTTGTCTGTTTTGATTCATGATACCCTGCTTCATTGTAACTGGAATTGTCTTAAGTAAATGTGAAAATTTAACATTTGGAATCTAGTCTTGATCAGCGACGTTGATTTTAATTGGCCAACTACACTCCTGGAACCCTGCTAATTCAATTTATCAGATAGTTATCAAGCTCTACTCTCCATTTGTTTTAATGTTTTTATTTTTGCTTAGTTGAATGCGACATTGTACACCTGCTAAAACCGTAAAATCCACAATACAGTAGTCCTTCAGAACTGTAAGATGTTTGATAGCTGTATTATGCTAATAAACTGCAGATGATGACACTGATGTGGACCATCTGCATGATGAAGACCTGAAGCTGTACTTCAACAAACTGGTTCCCCCTTCCATTCTGAGAGGGCGGGTTGAGGGCCAAGAGATCCCTGCTGCTGTAAGTTATTGGTCCTTAGTTTGTAGATTAGATAAAACTTGGTTGTGGTGTGTTCTATATTTGTTTGATTAATAACCGGTTTTGCCTATAAAGTGAGGGACTGATAGTGACTGCCAATTGTAATGTGTTAAGTGTCATTGAAAACTTTCACCCTTTTCCAACAAATCATAACATTCTGGTGTGTTTTTTGTTCGTTTGATATATACAAAATGATCTTTGCACACAGCAGTTTCATAGCACAATGTTGAAATACATGTGATTGTGGAACCTTGGGTTTTTATTCTTGCATAAAATCTTAAATATCACTTCTGTTAGGACCTACCTGGCAGTCAGTCTGGTTCATCACAACGCTGTTCTGCTGAACAAGATGCATCTTCCAAGAATAGAAATGACTTCCTTGATAACTTTGATCAGGTAGGAACGTTGACTGTTGAAGTTGACGTCAAAGGCTTGTAATATCTCTACTTGGACAAATGAACAGACGCGCTGCATTTTTAAATGAACTGTTGAATATGGAAAATCAATTGGTTTTAAGAGTTTAATGTTTAAAACTGCATAACATTCTCTTTATATTAACTATTAAAATCCTATTTGGTTTGCTTCTGATAAAACTAGTGTGGTCTAACGTAGGGCTGGCAATACGGCCAAAAATCTATATTGCTGTATAATTTGAAGCATGCACGGTAACAATATATATTGCGATATATGTATATATTATATATACATATATTATATTTGTATGTCAAAATATGTTTGGCTAAAGTGTTTGCGGCTACGTACCTTGTAACATGGTTCAAGTGTTCTAATCATGTTCTGAAAGCCTCTTTTCTTCACTGTAAGAAACAGCACCATGTCCTTTCACAGGTACACGGTAATGGCATTTGTAATATCAGCCCACGATCGTAATGAGGCCACAACATTACATTTGAATTGCAAACATGGCCTTTGTGTTATCAACATATTTATTGCTACAACAGCTCTCTAAAGTTGTTGTTGCTTAATTTAACAATGATTAGACAATAATAAAATTCTGTCTGATTAGGCTGAATACATTTTAAAAGATTTTGCCAACACGTTCAGTGTCATTGAATAATACATGATTTTTGTGAATTGGGTCAGAATTAATTACAAAAATAAATGTAATTTTCTGTTCCTCTTTGCGCATATTTTTTACAGGGGGGCTTCTGCATGCCAGATGTGCGACTGGCAGCTACAGGCATGGACTCCTGCCCAGCCAGTGATGAGGAAGACACAGAGGATGAGCTAGAAGCTTTGCAGAACCGCAGCAGAACCAAATTTCTGTTGCCCAGCACCTCTAGACAGCTGGTAAGTAACCCACACCCCATTTCGTTCTTCTGATTTCTAAAATATCCGCATCTAAAAAAAGAGTCTTGTATATCTGTGTTTGAATGAGTGGGTTTATTCAGTTCTATCGGTAAACAAGAGTTGATTTTTGTCCCTCCATAAATGTCACCAATTACCATTTGACTGCTGATTTTTGGACTAACCTGAAATAGAATGTTGAAATGTAACAGTATATGAATTTAGAATTACTTTGTTTTGCTTTCATGTAAAATTCCCCATAAATTTGATTTGAGATTACAAGGGTCTGTTACAATCAAGCATTCTATTAATGTATGTGCAGGTTGGGGAAAGCCATCATCCACATTTCAGGCCAGGCCTGGAGGGTGGAAGTTCTGATGATGAGCCACAGCAAGGTACACAATATACAGACTCTAGAACAGGCATTGAGCATCGACGCTCCGCTGAGGGACAAGTAATTGATTTACTCATCACAGGTGAGTAAAATTTCATATTCAGGGACTTGAAGTTCTTTTGCCACCTATTGTCAGTAGCTTATCACTTTTATAATTATTATAATGTAATTATATTTTTTAGGAGATGGTGGTGGTGGTGATGGGAGCAGTGGAAGTGAGGAGAATGGAAATGATGGTGGTGTGTCTACAGTTCCTTCACTTACTGGTGTCCAGACCACCTATGATGTCCTGCGAGGACTGGGCATTGTAGGAGGAAGTGAAGCAGGCGAGGATGTGCATCAGCTACTCTCCCAGCTACCCGAGTTAAGCCGACCTGGCTTCACAGGGCATAACCAGGTAATATACGATCTGAAGTAGTGATCACCAAACCTAGTTCTGGAGATCTGCCATCCTGATAAATCTAGTTCTAGCCATAATCTGCACCACCTGCTCATACACCTCTTAAGTCAATGATTGGCTTGAGTGTTGAGTAAGGGGGAGTGGGCAGGATGTTGCATGAAAGTTGGAGCGTAACACTGCAAGAAAGTAGATCTCTGAGATGGGCAATATCCCGGTTCATACCGAAAACAGTTTTTTTAAATTATTGTTATGAATATGATATGAATTTTTCTTAAAGCCTAAAGAATGTTCGGGAATATTACTGGAAGCTGGAGCTGGAAACTGTTTGAGAGGGGACCTTTTTCACTGCGTAGACTTTTAACGTTTGATGAAAACGCTCAAGAGCGCGAGGTGTCTCTGCCTTTAGCTTTAGTGGACATGTGAAAAGCAGTGCAGTTTTTTCAGAGGCAAGGTGGTGTGGATGCCTAAACTGAATCGGCTATAATTTATTATAATTTAATGTCTTACCTTAAATTACCAGTTGAAAAATAAATGTACTTTTAGAGGCTTTTACATTTACAGTGCATTGTAATTTTGGACTAAAAATTGTGTGGCTTATAAAAAAAAATGTTTAATCCTAAATATAGAATTGAATACTAATGTAATAAATAAATACAACCTAACATATACAACATTTTATTCTGAATTTCATGGCATAGGTGGTATGCCTAACAGGATTTAAAATGCTCTACATGTATGATTCTGGGTAGTATTTAATTGTGTTTCATGTGCTTTTAGCAAAAGCGCAGTTACCAGATATTTGTTCTGTTTCCAGATGGGAGACCGTGTGGGCCCAGTTGGTACAGGTGAAGCTGCACCTTCTGGGCCTGCAAGCCCTTCTCTGTTTAACTTCAGTATGAATCAGGGTAGGCAAGAGGCATTGGTGAGTTCTGAACCATCCTTTTGTTTTTCATAAAAGTAAGCTAGTAATTTACTAGTTTTGCACATCTAGCTAGTTTAGGTTATGTGACGGTCTGCAGGTTTGTAGTGTCAAAGTTAGATGGTCAGTGTGCTACTTGTTTTGTTTTTTTTTGTGGCAATATATCATTTTTTTTATGCATATTAGTGCTAAATTATTAAGAAAAATATAATTGACTAATTTTGTAACAAATTATTGTAAATTCAGCTACATTTCCATATAAAATATAACTATATAAATAGTATAAGCAGGATAAATTAGAATCAGAAAACTTTATTTAGCATGGAGGAAATTGCTTAATACAGTAATACATTCTTTTCAATTACAGTAATACAAATACAGGGGGGGGTTACTGTACAGTGTTGAATTTGTGGAATTTTCTTTAGAAATAAATCATAATACCACGAACCATTCTTTCACAGGATGCCATGAATAATTCACACTCTGGTGCTGTATCCCCAGAAGAACGCTTTGACTCCGTTTATCTTAGGGCTGGTGCTGGCTGCCGCTCTCAGGACTCAGTTTCTTCTGTACTTCAAAGCGCTCAGAACAGTTTCCAGTTTTCTTTTGCCAAAGACCAACAAGGTGTGAGTGATGAGGCCATAGATCCAGGGCAGACTCTAGGAATTCGTGGAGGCCCCTGTGGGCACTCGGTCAGTGTTGCCGAACCCCATGCTCCCAGTAATGGGGAACATTCTGTAGAATCACTGGAGGCTAAGTATCTCTCTCAAAGCTTGCATCAGAGTGAAGATCAGAATAGTGATATCTGGAATTACCCACCAGACATGGAAATGAACTTTCAAGGTGAGATTTTTCACAATGGATTTGACCAATCTTACCAATGTGTTGATGCTAACCATAGATTGTAAAATATTTTTAATTGGAGTCTTGCAACAAACGTTTCTCTCCTTTTCTAGGTACAAATGTTACCAATAGTGTTGTCTACCAGAATGAGGAGGGCAAGTGGGTGACCGATCTTGCTTACTACAACTCTTTTGAAAAAGAAATGGGAGCAAACATGCCAGAGGATATTGCCACCCAGTTTATCTCTGAGGACTTTGTTGATGGCAGTAAGTACAAGTATTGAATTGTCCGTCACCTAAAAAGTATTGAGATGTTTTCACCATTATCTTTTTCAATCCCTTCAGACCAGGCAATGGAAAAAATTATTGAGGATCAAAAGGTGTTTGAGAAGGAGCATCAATTCATGCAGGTGAGATTTGTCTGTGTCTAACATTTTTCAGATTCAATCTGGGCATTATTACATTTTAGATGTGTTAAATTAAGGTTTTTTTCCTGGTAGGAGGAGAAGATTGAACCAGCCAATGCCAGCATCTGCCTTGGAGATGCATCTTGGAAGGTTCCTCCTAGTAACCACATTCTAATGAGGGCCTCCCAAGTTTCATCAGAATTTGAGAAACGGAACCAAAGTTATTTGCGTATTTCCTTGGGAGAGTTTTTTAAACAGCGGTCTGAGGCTTTAGGCTGTTTAGGGAGCAGTGAACGGGATCAAATTAAACGGGTGAGATGCTTACCAACAAGCCAAAGGCATGTCAATGAAAGCTGCACGAGTAATCAGATTGGGCCGTCTAATGTTTTGTCCAAAATTATAATTTTTTTTACCTATTTTTATTTTTTGTCACCATTTGAACATAATGACTGCTCTTTACATTATGTGAAACATTCAAGATGAATAAACCAATAGAAATGCGCCAACAAGGCATTAAATGCTTTAAATTAACTTGCTTCAGTTAATTGGTTGTCTTTTACTGTGAACCTACTGTCTTTTTGACTGTGAAAGTGTACGTAGTTTGTCTGTGCTAGAAATCTGAAATCTGGCTGATTTCTTCTTTCTATTAGCCATCATTTGGTTACATCATCAGATCTCCAGAGAAGAGGCAGCCCTTTGCTCTCCTCCGGCCCTCGGATTTCTCTTCCAGAGGAAGCTCTGTTCATAGCGACACAGTCCAGCTCAGTGAAGGAGATGAGACTATGAATCCAGGCATGAGTTTAAGTTTTTTTTGTTTTGTTTTTGTTTTTTTTTTTATTTGCTTTTTGAATTCTCCTTTTATACAACGAAGTCTATAAATAGATGTGTCCTGATTTGTGTCTGCTTTCGAACTGCAGAGGATTTGGAGAAGACACTTGAACCTGCAACAACAGAGCTTCTACCTGAGAGTCAGGCACAACAAGAGACAAGTGGCAAAAATGTCAAAGTACAGGTCTGTGCATCATTTTGGATGCAGTTAAACAATGTGTATTATACATTTGTTAAATTATGGCAGAAGTATATTTTTGTTTATGGTAAAAAAAAACTAATAATAATTAGAAATGTGCACAGAACCTCTGGGTCACAATGAGCTCATTTGGATGAAAAAAGTTATATATGACTTAATTATGTATTTTGCTACCTATTCCTGGATTGTTGACCGTATAACCATCAAATTTGCTAGAATCATCGATGGCCATGAAAATTGTACTGATCTTCCTGGTAACTCTGTGATGTTTTGCTGCCTCATTGCCTTTTGCAGGTATATTTTGATTGCTATATTTACACTTTTTCTCTGTCAGGTTTCGCCTAGATTGTCGCTGGATGATCAGGAGAGTTCAGGGCAGAGTTCAGAATCCTCCAACTCCAGAAGCAGCCTAACACTGAGCATTAGCACAATTGCCTCCGTCATTGCCGATGCCTCAATAAGCTCAGACCCAGCCCAGCTTGCAGCCATGATTATGGAATTGTCTAAGAAGAGTCGCTCCAAGAGCAGTCAGCGGATGGAGGGGCCTCTTGCTTATCCTGAACCAGTTACTAACATTCAGGATGCCTTGCAAAAAACATCTTCCCTAGCTGACCTGACTCTTGACATGGAGAAATATCTGAAGAAAGCTGAAGTGTCAAGCAGTGATAGTGATGCTTCTGGCTCACAGTCCTGTGTTGACATTCTTAGCTTGGCTGACAATTTGGCAGGCTCTCACAAGCAAACACAGAGACAGTCTGCCACTTTGCATAATGAAGTAGTCAAGAAAGATCAAGTTCAATTGAGCAGTGTATCCAAACAAGCAACTGACGCTAACAGTGGAACAGACGTCAAAAAGTCAGACGTGAGACGAAGTTCAATCCCACGACCAAAAACTAGCTGCATACCGACAGCCACAGCTCACCCAGCTAGGAGATCAGTAGGTGCAGGACAGTCTTTGACATCAACCATCAAACCTAAAGGTATGGACAGTGGTTCTGGTGCTGGAAGAAGCAAAAGTGAATGCTACACAGTGTCTACAGGAAACACGGGTTGTTCTGGATCTACGGTCACAGTAGGCACAGCTCGACCTCAGGTGTCTGCCACACGTCACTCACTAAAAAGCAGTGACTCCACATCAAGTGCTGGTCGTTCAGAATTGAATACAGAAAGCAGCTCATCTTATACACACAGAAGCAAAAGCTATTACGGGCTAACTGGCACAGCAGAATCACAAGCACTGAGAAGCCCACAAGCATCACAGGCTGTTGGAAAAGAAAAACCAACAGTTGCAAGACAGAGTTCTGATGGTGCTCAGAATAAATTTGGCAAGTTCCTATATTGTTTGCTTATGTTTCTGTAACATAATGAAGCTGAATGCAGCATCAGTGATTTGACAATATGTTCAAGCATTACAGTTAAGCACAGGATGGCATCTCATGAGATGACTCAAAATGAATTGCTCGCTACTTAAAAGATTTGTATACAGTAATCCCCAGCTTTTCTCCGGGGTTACGTTCCTAGAGTAACCCCGGATGTTGAAAAATTATGCTGTTGTGTTTTGGTTAAAAAAAAAAAGCCTTATTTGTGTAAACCCTAAATATGCCCCCAAATATGCTCATAGAACACATTAATGTCATTTTAAACTGTTTAGTGCATTGCCCTTAACAGCATTGCCGTTATTATGGGAGGTTCCGTGTGTGACAGAATCCGTGACTCCTGATCAGCGTAAAACTGGGGGATTACTGTATCATAAAGTTTAAAGTGCGCAATAATGAAGCGTGCATGTGTGGTGGCTTTATTTGTTTATTTATTTATTATTTTTTTCTCTTCCCCATCTCTGTTTAGCCTCACCTGAACGCAGTACCTCTCGGGTCGTGGAAGCTAGTCACTGTTCCTTCAGACCCTCCACATCTCCGCTTACCCATTCGAGCCCAAGCCAGACTTCACTGCCTAGCATACAAGGGTAAACACCATTGCTTTATTACATTTTTAGGCTTCAGTTTACTCCAGTGGCTGTAACTAACAGTGTAAACTGATCTCTACTATTTGTATTTAGGGGAATGTCCTCTCCTTCTAGAGGTGAAAGAAGTCCAGGGCCTGATTCCCTCTCCCCTCAGTCCCCCTGTTCGAGTCCATCTCTTAGCAGGCTCACATACCTCTCTATTAACGAGAAAACTGTCATGCCCACACCTGATCACCATAAGGTGAGTGGGTTATCAGCATTTTTAAATATGGTAAGATCACTGAACATGGCACATTTGTGAGTGTAAAAGAAGAGAATGTTGAATTTGAATATGAATTGCTAAAATGTGTATATATTCCAATGCCATAGTGTACTTCAGTTTTTTGGGTTATTATGCAAGATAATGTTTTGTGCATTTTTTTTTCTTGTCCATCAATAGCATGTAGTAGTACAAGTACAATTGGTGCCACAATTAGTCAGTATTAGTTAATTAATGCCATGTACATGTCTGCATTGGATGTAATTGGAAGTCATATGCTGCTGTTTTCTAGCTATTGTCAGTCTTTAACCCCACCCCTCCTACTGAAGCCAAAAACAAGGATCTGTATTTCATACTGATTTCTTTAATATGTACAAGCCAGTGTCCGCCTAATCCAAAATATTAGAATGAGATCCGTATTATTGTGTATGCTAAATTTCAACTAAAACTGGTATTTAGTTTAACTAAATTTCTTTATTCTACCTTCTCAGAAGAATAAGTCCATGTCGTTGAGCACAACCATTATCAGAGCAAGTCCTACTCCGCCAATGGAACCCATCGACGGACCTGAATCTGTCTATCAGGGCCGTAATGTAGACGTGGTTAGTTTCCCAAAGAGTCCACTACCTCCTCATCATTCTGAGGGACCTGACAGTAAAAAGACTTCTCAACTTGGCCAAAGGGAGTATGATCCAGGGAAAGGCCATTCTGAGCCTGTGCCAAGACTGTACACACAGGGTGATTCTGGTTATTCTAGCAACCTCAACATCCAGCATCACCCTGGAAGAGGAATGGAACAGAACACACAAAAGGGGCCTAATCTTTCAGGAACAGGGAGTGAGGCTTTCTGTGGGTCACGTTACGGTGTCCCCACCTCCTCGCTTTACAATTTAGAAGACTTACGATATGGGCTGCCCTCTAACTACAACTCCCAGGGTACCTTGTCAGAAATGACCACTGGTATGCCAACTCTAACTGGGCAATCACTTTTTAACACCCAGCTGGCACAACAATATCTGAACACAGAAAGAACTTTGCACCCTTCATCGTACCATTTAGGAGCAGTGGCCAGGCCCTATGGTGTGTCATCTGTGATTACAGGTGCTAATCCTCAAATTGGGACAGCGTATGTACCTGGGGCAACAAATATGTCGTCTGGATATGTGAATCCTGGCCAACATCAGTACCCCCTTAGTAACGCTTATGGCCAGCCCTGGTCTGCAAGGGACTTGGCTGATCTCAGAGGTAAGTGGTTTCATTATGTCTTTATGTGAACTACCTGTTTGTTTTATGATTATAGTTTAATTTTTATTTTAATTAATTAATTCTTCATCATCAACGCTTTTAGTGTTTTGTGTTTGTCATTTCGTGGTTGTCAGTTTGTTTGTTTTAATGTGAATATTGTCTTCCTAATTTACTGCTTTCTTAGCCCAAGTGGTTGTGCCGGATGAACTGAAGTTTCCCAGCGCCTGTTGTGTTGGTATTGCCTGTCAGACATCACTTAGCATCTTTAACCCCTCAGAGCGTTGGCAGCAGGTGGCCATCTCCATAGTAAACCTGTCCATTGATGGACAGAAGGTTAGAACCATCTAATTACTTAATTGAAAATCTGTGCCTGGTTCAAACACCTGAATCAGTCCTTTTTATTTTACTTACACATGATTTTTGTTTTAATTGCCACTTAGTTATGTTAGCTGAGGGTATTAAAGACTTTTCATACTCTGACCGGACAATCTTAAAATATCTTATCAAATTAGCAGACATTGACAAATGTATCATGCATAGTGCTTGTGTGAGTTGTTTATTGTGTTACAGGTGGTCATGCTTCAAATGCCATTTAATTTTTTGGTGATTCTGAAGATTTTTCTTCTGCTATTTTATCACTTAAATGCTGCGACTTTTAAATGACCAATGTTCTCTGACTTCCATTTAAAGTATATGTGAAGTTATCCTTGAAGTTGTGTCCCTAATACTTGGCATTTTGTCCAGGTGGATTCCCTTCCGTACCAGTGGCTCATTGTGAAGAACAAGACTATTATTGGGCCTAAGAGCACAGAGGAACAGAAGGTGCTGTTGATTGCGCCAAGAGCTGGCCTGTACCAGTGCACTCTTAGTGTGTCATCCTGGCCTGCCTCTGCAGAGAGTGAGACTGTGGCTCAAGCTGAAATGTTTGCAAAGAAAGTGGTGCTTATTGCTGTAGCAGAGAACCCTGCA
This sequence comes from Brachypetersius gabonensis, assembly GCA_037577145.1. Taxonomy (NCBI): domain Eukaryota; kingdom Metazoa; phylum Chordata; class Actinopteri; order Characiformes; family Alestidae; genus Brachypetersius; species Brachypetersius gabonensis. The sequence goes on from JBBJLR010000007.1 coordinate 10,249,395, forward strand.
GTAGAGGTAAAAATCCTTCTAAAAGTTTACACACTGAGCTGTGAGTCTTGTGCAGAGCAAAGATAGTTAGGCTAGACTGAGACCTGCTAGAAAGCTCAATATGTGATGCTTTGTTGACAGGTGGATGTTGGCAAGACCGGTTGTCTTGACTTTGGTGATCTGGCAAGAGGTAGTGTCAAGGCCCTGCCACTTAAACTGGTGAACAGAACTCGTGCTACCGTGCCCATTCGTCTAGTTATCAGTGCGGTTAGTGAGGTGTTTTTTTTTGTTGTTCATCTGTTAATAAAACCTTATTTACCTTTTACTTTAACCTGTAGAATTAATGTGTATTTAGAGTCAAGCTTTGGTTCTTTCATAGAAATGTTATGTATTTATAATGTAAATTCTGAATTGTATTTCAGAATGCCTCTGCCTGGCATTGCTTCAGCTTCTCCAAGAGTCCTGTTGATATGACTGCAGAAGGTTCTCTCCATTCTGACAGGCGATTAACCCCTGCCCAATCTGTAATGAACCATGTGTTGCATTCTAGCTGTGGAGATGTAAGTGTATATATTTATGACTGAGTGTAAAATGTACAAATGCTGGGCATCAGATTGGGTATTATTAAAGGTCTCATGACCTGCTGTTTTTTTTTCTGCTTTTATATAGGTCTTAGTGGTTCCCTAATACTGTAATACTTGGGCTGGTGGACCAAGTGATGGATAGATCCATCTTGACCAGACTTCATTTTCAGCCACTGTGCAAGAACAGCTGTGTATTGTGTTTTCCAAAGAAAAATAAATAACCCACTGGTTCTTCAGAGGCTCTCATGAAGGAAATTAAAAATACATTTGTGCTCATTTGTACATCCAACTGCCATGCTTCACATGCCATGCAAAAGTGCTCTCTTACACGATTATGTTGACGGTCGGTGGAGCTATTTTTTAGGGGAGGGGGGGCGAAATTCTCTGGGTGGGTAAAGCATGGGAAAGGGGAGGTAACCTTTCCCCATATGACGACATACGGGACCAAATTCCAGATCAGGCCGTCTGAGCTGTCGTCCTCTCAACGGCAAAGCAGAATGATCAAAGCACTCTTTACACCAATCGCAATTTCGAGCCACTGCAGGGCCACAGGCAGGCTAGTGGAACTCATATTAAGGTTAAAAATCTCATAAAATGTTCATGTAATGGGACCTTTAAACATATTTATTTTTTGTGTGCAAGCCTGTCATAAAATTGAAACTAATTAGAGCTAACAGCTAACTGATGCTACACTGAGCATGTTTCTGTTTTGTAGAATCCAGACAGCTTCATGGTGTGGATTCATTTTAATGCACCTCAGAGATTTGGCACCAATTCCGGTACTGCTTTTTTGTTTCAGTAATTATTGTAATTATGTACGTTTTCTTGCTGCTAAGAATGTGTTGCCCAAACATGATGAAATGTTTGTTTCCATTGCATAATTTAAATGAAACCTATGGTGATGCAGAAGTTCTTAGTTATATTTCATGTGATGCAGCTGAATTAGGTCCACCTCATGAATACAGCGCTCGGGTGGATATTGAGGTGGACAGCCCTGGCCCCAGTCATGTGATCCAAGGTGTTGCCCTCAAAGCAAGGTCAGGAACTGCCAGAGTACATGCCCCCAAAGACTTACAGGTGAGAAACTACAGGTTGCATTGGAGTTCATGCTTATCCAAGACTGATTTTAAACGAAAGACAAACAGCTCAGTTTCAGCTATTCTGTTAACATTCATGATCAGTATCACAGTGCTAAAATTGTGTGGGAGATTTGTTTAGTGATATGTCCAGTAGAATAGCTGTTCAGTGATTAGTCCATGACTAATGGTAGCTCTGTCAGTGGAATAGATAGCAGTACTGATATCTCCTCCTGTCCCTACCAATAATTCACTTCTCGTAGATGGATTCTTTTGAGACACATTATTATAAAGTTGGGTCTGATAGGGTTTGTGTCTTTATTATGCCATAACATGATTTTTGTTTTTCCCCACCTATTTGTTTGGTCTTTACAGACAGTTTATCTTCAGTCCCATTTGGGTCAACCTGCTAAGCAGACTCTGCCCCTTAAGAATGCAGGCAACATTGATGTTCACCTCAGACTGAAGGTGCTGTTTCTTTACTAATGTTTAAATTCAGATATGGTTATATTAATTCCGTTAATGCTCAAAGTTGTGAAAAAGATGGAGATGCCCATTTTGTTAGAAAGGTGTTGCATGAAAGGGCACGCTTTAGTGTGTTTGCGGAGTCATGCGGATTCGCTTGGTTTTCCAGAGTAATGATGGGGATGACTGCTTCACAGTGAAGCCAGACGAACTCTTCTTACGAACCGCAGAAGAGAAGAGTGTTGTTGTCACTTTCCAGGGCAGCCAAAAGTGTAAAGAGAGGTATATGAGTATTTGATTTCCTTGGTTTTAACACTGTTGACACAAAACAGGCTATAACTGTATAATAGTCTACAGTTCTCTAACAGAATAAGCTTCCTTGTTGTTTCAGTGTTCTGACGATCCTTGTGCTGCCCAGCGGGCCCCAGTATGAGGTAGTCTTGAAGGGAGAGGTAGCCCAGGGTAAAACTGGGACTGTGTCATCTGCTCTGAATATAATGCCCAATGGGGACGTGCCACCCATCCTCTCAAACAAGCAGTTTATGGCTTGGGGAGGAGTCACTTTGGGCAGGGCTGTGTAAGTACACCAGCTCCATGTGAAAAGTTATGCACTCTTACAGAGAAGTCTACAAACATTTAATATGTATAGAAAAGCCACAATATGAAATATGGATACATTTCTTTGTGTTACAGGCAGCAAAAGTTAGTACTGAGAAACAATTCTCCCAAAACATCACAGCAACTACGCCTCCTCATCAGAGGTCAGGACCAGGACTGCTTTCAGGTTAGTTGCACTTTAAAAATGCCTTGTCTGTCTGTGTCTCGTGCGTCTCAATGAAGTGTTTTTGTATTTTCCTGACATTGCTAAGCTTGTATCTCCAATTACATCATATCTTAGCTGCAGAGTTCTTTTGGTCCTGATGAACGGTTGACTCGGAACAGAGAGCTACTCATTAAGCCCAAAGAGGATGTGACTGTCCATCTCCTCTTTGCTCCCACTCGTGTTGCTTCCATGCTGGCCAAGCTGGAGATCAAACAGTGTGCTGTGCGACCATCACAACCTGGAGTTAAATTCAGTGTAGGTGCACCTTGTAAAAATACTGTTTATTAACAGGATGAACTTCTTTTCTGTTTAAACAATAGACCACTAATATGTCTGGTGGGTGTTTTAAATATTAAACAATTAGAATAATATTTAAAATAATTGATATCCAGTGTTAAAGTATTTTTTGGTGATTTATTTTTTTTTGTCATTACTAGTATTCGACTTTGTCTCTCTGAATCATAAAATTCACACCCTTACACTAAAAGGTCCTATTCTTTTCAGATCCCTCTGTCTGGCTATGGGGGCACGAGTAATGTAATTCTGGAGGATTTGAGGAAACGGTCTGATGGCTATGTGGCTACACTAAGTGGTGTTCAGGCAGGTCGAGTTAGCAAGCTGTGTGTGTGCGTACGGAACACGGGCTCTCGAGCTGCATATGTTAGAGCAGTGCCCTACACTGACCTGGAGAAACGTATAGTCATGGAATCTACAGTTATCAGCCTGTCACCATCACAGTTTGTACTGAAGGAGAGGACTCAAGAGGTTAGTTCACTGACAGAAGGAAAGTTCCCGTTTCTCCAAAAACAGTACAGTCTTTGAATAGATACTTTGATTCATTGTGATTTTTACACTTTTTGTTCTGCTGTGATTGCAGGTCATTACAGTGGTGATGAAGGCTTCACATAGAGAGCAGGCTCTCTGCCAGTCACATACTGCACTTCTTGCCACGGTTTGCCTCTTCTGTGGAGATGAGGTCTCTCGTCAACAATTCCGAAAGTCAGTAGCAGTTATATAAAGTGTCTTATAGTGCTGGGGATCAGAGAAAAATCCTACCCAGGATTTTGTTCCAGTCATCTGGCTTCCAGTACCTTCAAACTAGCATTAGTGGGATACAGGTGGTTGTAACAAAATCCTGTTGAGGGTATTTATCCTCTGACCTGAATTACCCAACTCTGGTAGCACATGGCCTAAAAGACCAGAATGTCCCTGATCATGGTTATTTATTTTTCTCTTTGTAGATGTTGTTTTCATACAATCCCTCTTTACAATATTTCCTCAAACAAAGTATTTTTCCTTTCAGATTATTACATGTCAAACCTGAGGCAGGGAAAAAGTTGTTGTCTGAAAGCAGCTTACTGAAGAACATTTCCTTTCATGAGCCTTTCCTTGGAGAGGAGCTGGTTCAGGAATGTGAGGCATCATAATTACAGATATTTTCTATAAATCTAATGATTGACTCATGATTGGAATGCACAAAGAATGCCTAACTAAGTAAATATTAACCCTGTGTTTTCACTGGTCCTTATTTAGCCTGTGACCTTCCCCAGAGGCCAAATGAAGGTCATATTTTCTATGGCAACATGAGTAAGGTTATCCTGTCACTGTTGGGCACGATGGACGTCACTGACTCAGGAGAGAGCGACAATGTTGAGTTTGTCAGGCCTTCCCAGCACCAAGCCCCAGACTCGGACAGGTAACAGCTCTATTTGTTATTCTCAAAGAAAATTAATTGACAGGAATACATAGTGTATGATACGTAAATGACATTTAAGATAAATTCTATAATACATTTTAAGTCAGTTGTTCGATCAAAAGGCCTTTCAGTGAGTTAAAGAGATCATGAGCACCCTAGCCTTTTTTGTTCAAAATAAAAGATCTTTCAGACTTTGATAATCAATAAATAAGTTTTATTCTGTCTTTCTGCGTGGCCGGTACAAAATGACTCCTCGACCGATAACAGTCCGTGGCCCGTTGGTTGGGGACCTCTGATCTAGAGCATAAAAAACACATCTAAGCCACATAAAAACAAAAAGGGCATACACTATACTGCACTGGGGGGAAGCCAACTCCTTCACTCATACGCTGCGTTACTGTGTAAACTATAAATTAGTTTGCCCACTTAGTCAGTAAGTACGACGCTAACACATTTCAATAATTTTTTTTTTAAGTTTTATGGGAGTGAGCTTTGTATACTCTATGTATGTTGAGACTGGCAGAGCCCAAAGATTCTCTGTATTTTATTTTGAAACTAAAGAGTTGCATTTCCCAGGGGTAGTTTAAACTGAAATGGTTTATATTAACTTTACCCCTAGTGGTTTGGGGACATCAGAGCGACACTTCAGTAATGTTTCCCTGGATGTGCTACCTGTGAAGGGGCCACCCCTGTCTGTTTCTGAACCTGTGCTGAAACGAACTGAGCCTCCTGTAGACAACACCTGGACCATCCAGCCTGAACAGCTAGTGCTCACTGCACCCACAATCAGTGAGTCTTACATACTTCAAGGAATTGATCAAGGGGTTGATGCTTTAAAACCATGTACTAAAGTGATTGTGTTATTTTAACTTGCTTTTAGTATATATTTTAATGCTTAGAGTGCAGTGTTTAGCCATTTTTAAATTATTTATTTTTGTCATTTGTGATTAACCACTCACAGATGGCACATCCGATACCAGGCATGTGAAGATTATAAATCGTTCAAATCATGAGCTGAGCTTTGAACTGTCCTGGCCTGCCCACTGTCTGACCATTACACCTCAACATGGAGTCATTGAACCCCAGTATGTGAGCTCTTTAGTTATTTTATGTTGATAAACAAAATGTTTGTATAATATTTTGCGAGCTTCTCAGGCCACAGATTATGGTATTTGACAAGTGGTCAGATAGTAGTGTGATGTACTTTGACTGCATTGATGTTTTTAAATGTATTCTAATGACGATTAAAAGCAAAACAGTTACGGCCAAAATGTCTTCTCATCAAAACATAATATAACCCATGGAGTGGTCATCCTTTTTTTTCCCCCTCTCTACCCTTTATTGCCTAGAAATCACGTCCAGATTCTTATTAGCCCAAGTCCTTCGCTGGCTACCAAATCATCCTTGCTTCCTTGGGCTGGTCAGATCTATGTCCAGTGTGAAAACCAGCAGAAGGTATCAGTACACGCACATATTAGACAAACATTTTTTTATTCCCATCTTTGTACATTTTTTATATATAGCAACTGAACCTATTCATTGTCTTTTGAATGGAAACTGGTGTTCATGCCCCTGTAGTATAATAAATAAAACAACCAAATTGATTGTAATGAATAAGGAAGGAAATCGCTGGATTATTACATTATCTTCTTTTGACTGCTGCTTTGCAGTTTATCAGAGTGCAGATACGTCAGGATCTGGCTATGGATGTCTCCACCCCTGGCCCTTCCACAGAGCAGTCAATGTGCCCCCTGCCTCCTCAGGCTGAGACCCCTGCAGGCTCTGGGCTCAAAGCCCAAAACAGCAGCCCTCAGCACCACGTGTCAATAAAGAACCGCACTCTCATCTTTCCTTCCACTCTTTCTGGAGACTCCTCAGGTAACCCAGGGTCACCAGGACCTGCTTTAATAGTTATGTTTCAAATCAGTGACTCCTATTTTTTTATATATTAAAATGTATTTTTTACAAGTATTCTAAACCTTTTAAATGAGCATTCTTGTCTGGGTTTATTTGTTCAAATGCTTGCTGTACATTCATGCCATGCATACACAAACTACTTGATAGAATGGCTGCCCATGGGATTGTGTTCTCTTAAAGAGAACAATGCACTGCTAAATTTGTTTGAAAGAAGGCCAGATTAAAATCTTTTCTATCCAGAGCTAAATAAAGTTTAAAACTGAGGTTGAAGATAAGAATAGATGACAGTGTGATTTGCACCTAGAGTAACATGGATTCAGATTATACATGTTTACACAGAGCAAGTGGGGAGTTCATTCTGCTTTGTTAGAATGCACATAAGCCAACACAGTCATCAATTCAGCAAACAGAGATTTAAAGGAGTTGTGGTGTGAGCAAGTTCTCTGATTTGATCAGTTTCAAGTAGATGACCTCTTTAAAGTCTGATCACATTGTGAACACAAACAGAGTTAACTTTTTCAGGTTTTCTCTGGTCTTGGCTTATTTGGTTCCATTGATTCGGCTTCTGCCAGGAGTGGACAGAAAATGAAGAAAAGCTTTTAAACTTGCCTCAGCTCTTTATTCCATATATCATTAGTATTTTAATGCATGCAACCTTTTGTCATTTGTCTGTTTGTTCAAGTTGAAACTGTTTCAAGTTACTGTTTGTAACATTTTAACTTCACTTGCAGCTAGTTTCTCTGAAACATGTAGGCTATTAACCGTGCTTGTAATGGGGGTTTACATATTAAATTTTTTTATTTACAGAATGCTGTCTAGAGGTAGATAACAGTGGAGAAGAAGTGAGGTGGTACCTTTCATCATTTGCCCCTCCATATGTCAAGGTATTTTGTTTGTTTGTTTTTTCCTTCAGTGGGCAAATCATTTTAGTCTCCCATCCTGCTGGATGCTGTAAATGTAAATTTATACGAGTTTGGGCAAAGTTGTCCAAGCTTTGGGCTCCTTGCTTGGAGATCGCAAGTTTGATCCCCAGCATTGCCACAGTTCATTTGGAATTGGTGTCTGTGTTTTTGCCATAGGGTGTAGACGGCAGTGGAGATGTGTATCGTGCAACATACTCAGCATTTAGATGTGAGCGAGTGTCTGGAATGCTGGGGGTCAAAGAGAGGATGCAGGTGAGCATAAACAAGAAAAAACCTTTCCTTTTCTACCCTTTCCACATGTGATTTTGTAGTATTGGTCCTACTTGGCATACTGAAACATGCAATGTCAGTGCATTCTGATATACTTATTTAACATTAAAACCTCTGATGTGAAGTAAATAACCTTGATTATCTCATTACACTGGCACTTGTCAAGGTGGAGTATATTAGGCAACAAGTGAACAGTCAGTTCTTGAAGCACTTTGAAAAGGTCCCGTTTGTGATGGCTAGAATACAGAGTCAGAGCAGCTACAAAGAGCAAGACAGCTGCCACTGTAATGAGAATTTATTTTCCATTTTAGTGCATTTGTGACCCGATGAGTCGGAAGTCGGCATTCTATTTGTTGAGATACGGGCTGATTATGTTGAAAAACATCAAAGATATTGATTTTTCTTTTTTGGTGTTCTATGAAAGAAAAGGTCTTCAAAATTAATCTCTCAAAGTTTCACCATAGAAATTATTGCGAAAATGTACTTAAATGGCTATTTAATCTGAGTTGTAGCTCTTAGCACTTATTTTGGACATTCATTTGTAAGATTTGTTTTCGCCTATCCTCTGAAACGTCACGATCTCAGCTGTCCAAGTATGGTGTTAAAACGTCAATCCCTGATCTTTT